>CM031917.1:1146701-1461235 GCA_018703695.1 Prunus fruticosa
AAAACGACGCTGGAGCCAGCAATGACCCCAAGCACCACACCAGTGGTCGCCAACACCTTCGCGAACGCAGGCCACTCTATCTCCCTAACCTCATCCGCCACTCCGCTCAGAAAGTCTCCGTCTTTCTCCTCCTTCCTCTTCTGCATAGCCTCCTTGATCTTCATCCCCAACTCGCTCAACTCGACGGTTCTCACTCGCCGCCGATTCTCCATCTCCCGCCGATTCTTTCTGCTGGGTGCCCACCTGATTCGGGCCCGGAGCTTGCAGTTTGCTTGGCTTTCGTCCACGGCTTTGAGAAGCGATTGCTTGCTAATCGTGTCTGTTGCAGGCCGTCTGGGCTGGAACTGGGAAAACTGAATCGTTACCGGCACATGGCGGTTTCAACCGTACGGATGACTTAACGTGACCGGCTTTTGTGGGTAACAGGAAGGCTGAGGTTATCGGGAACTGTACGGACACACGTAGAGCCATGTTTATGGGTGGCCAGGGAAGAAGACGCTGCAATTGGATGGTATTGGATTTTAGGTTCATAGAGGGGTACTGGCCTTTTTGTTTGTGGGCTGGATTAAAGTGTTCTGTTAACTGGGTTTGGATCATTTTGGGCTTTCGGGCCCAAAATTCAGGCTTGTTGTGACCTGCGACGGTGAAGCTCTGGTTTTTAGGCCAAATTTTCAGAGAAAGTAAAGCTGTTATATATATATATATTTTTTATAAATACAAACAATAATTCATTCTAAATTAATCTAATTCACAAATAAGAGATAGGATCTTAATCTTTCTATTTAGAGTTCATACATTCGGATTTTTATATTCAAAATATTTAAACCATTTTAATAATTCAACCGTTTAAAACATGACACATCAATATTATACTGCTAATAGAAAATTATAACATGATAAATACAGCTAAAATGCAAACACTTGAACAGAAAATTACTCACAATTGTATCGAACTAACTTTCGATATGTATGAAATTATATTTAGGTTATTTATCCTTTTGTTCCAAAAATTACCAACCAAGCTTTAATAGAATAGTCATGTTTTGACGAAAAGAATAAAATGCTTGAAAGTTGATACATATGATATGGATCATCATTCTACCTTAACATATTTATTTAAAAACTCATTTTAGAGTTTATTTGGCTGAAAAACCTAAAACTAGCCACTTGTCATTTTATAATTGGTTCTTTTAAAGTTTTAACACACTAAGAACCAATTAGAAAATGACATATGACTAGTTTTGAGTTTTTTTTCTCCAAATAAATTCTATATGAATTTTTGTCATATTATGTCACACTAAAATAAATTTATTAGTGAAATCCTCTTATATACCTTTTGCCTCCCAATTGGCTAACTATGTCAAGGTGTCCTGTGTCAACTCCTTCTAAACACATGTGCATATACGGTACTACCAAACACAAGTATCAATTATAGTTGGCAAACAAAAATTAATAGTAACACACACACACAGAAGAGCAATCAAATCATGGATGGGTTTTGAATTCTAAAAACCAATTCTATATTTTGTTATATAAAATCTATTCCAGATTTCAAGTTCTATAGATAATTTTATAAGTAAAGATTGCAGCAAGTGTAAACTATGTGACGAAGGGTTTTAGTATTGACATTGAACCGTAAATGAATAAAGTCTATGTATGATTTGTACACATGAAATTATGTAAGGAACATTAGTTTTCTTTTGAAGAAAAATATAAGGGTTGTTAGATAGGTCAATTTTTTTATTAAAAAAAGACATTTTCTATTAAGAGGGGCAATAGCATACTAAACTCACACACACTAAACATATGCTAGGATTCGAACTCAAGATCTTTCTAGGGAGCAATTGTTCAAAACCACTACACTAGTGGATCCTTTGCTAGATATGTCCAATTTAAATGTGATGTAATAATGCATGACACTAATTTTCACTTGTCAATTGCAATCCACCAAGCTAAACGTCTGGCTAAGTAAGTTCTTTCTTATGCCATCATAGGGAATGAAATTACATTATATGCCATTATTTAAAACATATAGCTTCAGTTGAGGGACACCCTTGTAGTGCCCACTCAGCATTGTATTTCACTAATCCAAACGGTATACTTGTAGAGATTCGATTCTCAGAAGAACATCTCAACAAAAATAACTTGAACCTGATATCATTTGACCACTCAATTAAATTATTGAAATTTTAGGACTTTCTTGAAGCGTCAGGTGTTCATTTGATTTTGTATGACACAATTAAATATTCTTCTAATTTTTTGCAATGATGATCTATGAGGTAGACTTAAAAATTAGATAGTTTGGATTGTTGAAAAAAAAAATTGTTGTGAGCCCTAAAGGGTGTCCTTAAATAAAATTATTTGAGAGATCCCTATAGAAGGAGATTGTTAGTTAGTAATGGAAAATTTAAGCATACACATCCCTAAAATTCTATTTTTGCATTTTTCTCCATGAATTCAAAACTTTTGCATTTTGATACGATGTAGATATGAAACCATATTACCCTAAATCACTAAAAGGATTCATATGGTTTCTTTTCTTTTTAATTAGCTGATACCTATCTTATGGGTATAATTATTCAATCTATACGGTTGGTATAGAGTTCTTATCATTTATTCATGTTGAAGTATAACGACGCTTAATGGATGTATGGAGTTGGATAAGTCTTTACATGTATTAGAGATACATAGTTTCCAACTTTACCTATTGGTGAAGTAGAGGTCCTATATGTTGGGTCCAAGCTTTCTTTGATAAATTCAAATTTATCACCATAGGAGTGTAACATTCATATACATACCTCATCTATCTATAGGTAATTAACATATATATATATATATATATATATACCTCATTCATACCTCATCTATCTATAGGATGTATGGAGTTGGATAAGTCTTTACATGTATTCAGAGATACATAATTTTGAACTTAATATATATATGTTTTACATATAGTAAGATAACATAGTTTCGAACTTAATATATATATTCTATGTATATGTATATACCTCGTCCATAGATACTTATATATTCTCCATACCTCCTTCATAGGTATGTATATATTATAGATTTTTTTTTTTGTTGTGTTAATCTTATGGCAAGGTATGTATGCTTTTGATTGGTTTATTTACCTCATTTGTTGTTCTCTATAGATGTGAGATTTCTTACATATGTATGAGGCCATTTCATTTTCACCCACCCAAGAGATAACTCTTGTTGGGGCCTTTTTTGTTGAGAGCTACAATAGGCTTATTGGATTGCTGAAGAGGTAGACCTGAGCTCTCTTCACCTTCTCTCTGAGTTTGCGGCACTAGGCCCCAAAACACCCTGGAAGAGTTGAAGCCTTAAGAAATGCTTTGGTTTTCTTCCATGGCTCATCAATACATTGCAAGTTTGTTGAGAATGATATAGTAGCCTCTCTAAGGACCTTGTTGGATGATAGATTTAAGAAAAGGTGTGTTTGTAAGTGTTGGAACTCCTCTTTACCTCATAAACCCTAGATGGTTTCTTATCATTTGGCCATGTCTTTTCCTTTTCTTTCCCTTCACTTTTTTCCAATAAGGCCTTAATTGTGAATCTCCCTAAAATTAGCTACAATCCATGGTTATTGAGACAAAACATTTTTGGATGCCCCAAAGTTTCCTTAGCTGGGCCTTGTAAAGGCTTCATTTCTAGGCAATGCTCTAGCTTGACCTTCCTTTCTCTTTTTTTCTTGCGTGAGCGCATATGGGTGAAGATGGTAAGATGACGGTCAAATAGAAAGGTTGACGTTATCTTTTTCATCAGCCTAGATATTTATGTAAACTGGATTTCAAGGGTTTCAATTTAATTGGGTCAGTTTGGTTGGAATCTCAAAAAAGGGTGCTAAGAATTTCTCCTCTCTTACCCCATGTGTTGGGCTTAAGGAAGTGGGCTTGGGTTTTGGTGCTCCCAAGTAGCCCAAAATCCCCACCTTTGGAACCCTTCATGGGCCTTATGGACCCTCGTAGCTATCATACCACAACCCGCTTAGCAAGCCCCATGCATGTATGTGACTTAGGCCCACTTATGCTTTCGGGTGGTTTGGCACTAAGGGAGTACGCTGGGCATGGCATGTTATTTGCATGTGTATGCTTGGGCTATGTTGTATTGCAATGGCTAAGGGTTGTGTTAGATAATGCTTGACGAAGCAATAGGCTAGATGAGCTCGAACATGTGACATTGGTTCAACTGGGATAGGTTTACATGTGAAATTGGTAAACCCGTATCATGCACCTCCCCACGTGCCAAATTGTAGTCTCGTTAGCATAATGGAATATCAAAGTTGTTTAGGCACTTTGTAGCAGCATTTTGATGGGCTTCCACGTCCATTTTATAGTAGGATAATGAATTGGACCTAAAAATATGCACGGACCTTGCTTGAGATTTTTTGGGCCTCAACAACTCTCAGGGATTCCTCTAAGGAAGAAGAGAAGAGATGATGACGAAGAAGAAAGAAGAAGAAGAACTCATTTATTTATTTTTTAAATAACATAGTATCTTAGGATGTTTATATGATTTTTTTTTTAATAATTCAGAACATGTTTAGAGGATTTTTCAAAATTCAAATTGATAGACAAAAATAAATACAAATATTTTATAAATTCAAATCATATTTATTTAAAAGGTCAAATAGAGTAATTATTGGTCTAAAATTAGTTTCTTACCCTTTTATGTATTGCATCAAAGTTAATAACAATATTAATTACCTAATTATTATGATATAAATAACTCTTACCCAATTTAAATCATTGGGGGCATAGTTGGAACATAAAAATAATTTCAAAAAGAAAAAAAAATTATTAGATCATAAAATTTAAAAAAGGAATGTAATCATATATGGTATAAATGTCAAAGCACTTAGATCAACGACACAAAATCGGAAGATTAAACCCAACTCTTAAATGGGAATTTGGATTCATAGAAAATTTTCTAAAAAATATAGTCCTTTCTGACCATACGTTTTCTCTAATAAGCACCCCAAACATTTTCTTTTGCACACATGGATCTTGTTCAATTTACTTATACTTACAATAAATTAGATGTCTTAGTTTTTTTTTCCTCCGACATTAGGAAGGGAGAGTTTCACAACACACGGGTACTATGGGGGCTTGAACCCAAAACCACTTGGCAGGCACACTAAAGACCTGATCCAATCCAACTAATAACATCCCATTGGTTCCTAGATGTCTTATAGTATAAATAGCAAATATTTTGGTGAGGGCTAAACATTCATTTATTTCAGTTTTTATTTTCATTCACAATTTTTTTATCTAGAGGAATTGCATTCATAATTTAGCCATAAAGAGCCACTAACCACATACAAACACATGAGGGATACATCGACAACATTTAGACATAAGGTATCCCTCCAACCACATCTAAAAAGGGTCAAAGCACCTCTACCACATAAAGCAAACAAATGTTGATAACCCAAGCACATGGCGTAAAGTAAAATTAAAACGAAACACTCACAATGAGAGACAACTAACTCACAATGAGTTGCTGCAACTTATTTTGACTTAGAAAGAGCCAAACATAAAGTTAAAACATGAAAACAACTCGTACAATGACTCTATGGAGGAGTTGTTGTACTTTATTCGTCACATGGATTCAAATTTAAAACACAAACTTAGTAGCCCTAGCATCGTTGTTCCCACATCTTTGGATCTTTTCGTTTTCCTTGAAGATTTCTTGAGGAAACTTTTGAACCAGTGCGTTGAGAGTTTTGAGTGTCTTTTCAGTCCATTGTCGTAATCAACATAGTTGATACCAAACCAAACAATATACCCATTGTCCCATTCAAAGTTGTCTAGCAATGACCATGCAAGTATCCCTTCACTTTAACACCCTCTCTGCAAACACACAAAAGACAAATAAATAAAAAGAATGTATTTGGGTCAATTTAGTGATTAAATAACCGAAATGTAAGAAGGCTTCATACATATAAGCCTTAATTAATTTATTGACAAACACTTACTTAATTGCTGCTTGGAGGTAACAAAGGTGGTGATAGTAGTAGTAAATTCTGTTACTATCATCAAGGAGTTGGTGAAGGGATAATTTGGGATTGGGCTTATTGAATTCATCCACCCCTGCAATATAATGAAATATCTTATGCGTACTTTCTTTTCCTTTAAAAAAGAAATGTGCATTTAGTTTTTTTTTTTATATAAATATAAATGATAGTTTAAACTACAGAGGAATATGGGATTTCTCACAAACACACACACACACACAAATAAATGTGTCATTGAGGTTCGAGCCTCAGACTATTGATCTGCAAGTCAAGATTTTTTGCCACTCGATTACCTCACGTTGGCAATGTGCATTTAGTTTTAAATTTAGAGTTTACAACACTTAACTATATTTTACACCATTATACATATATGTGAAACATTAATATTGATGCAATTAATCAATGCTCAAAAGTATTAATTACCATTCTCAGTAATGTATATAATTGGATCATTATACTTTTCCTTTGTGTAGCGTAGAAGATCGTAAAGTCCTTTTGGGTAAAAATATAACCAGTCTGAAGCAGCCTGCAATCCCATTTGAAGATTATTAGTAAGATTTTTAGAAATTATATATGTACGTGGAAAACAAAATATACATATATAGGTATTAATTGTTCAAATGCCGGCCGATAGCTTAAACAAATAATTTGATGTATACCCGTGTACCAATGGGGACCCCACTAAGCTCAGCTGCGACAACATATATAAATATGAATATTAGGATCCAGTCATTATAATAACATAATTAATTAATTGAAGGTTTTAATTTGCACTCACTTTTTAAATTAACATTAAGATCATATAAGTAGCTTGGAGGTCCAGAATAATTCTTAGCAGCGCTTGCATATCTAGCAGAATAGTAGTTTACTCCAATATAATCAAATGACCCACTCAGTGACTTGGATTCTATTTTTGTGAAATTTGGTAATCGTCTCCAACAAGAGATCGCATGCTCTGCGGATAGTCACCTCTTATCAATGGGTCCATAAACCTATGAAAATATGAAGATTTAAAGCGTAAACTTATAATATTTTATATTATTAGCTAGCTAGCTGATGTTATAATTCATATAAATAAAGCATTTAAATGAGTTGATATATAAAATAATAGTATACTCACCATCCATACATAAAATCCAAAGCTCGATATACAGCATCTATATCTTCCTTTGCCTCTGAAGCAGGCTCAAACCAAGGTGATACCAATGTTATTCCTATCACACCTTTTTGATATGCCTACTCGAGAAAGATCAATATTTTTTGTTGATTTTGAGTCAGAAAAAAAGTATACAGTATTCACAATTATGTTGTTACTTAATACTACTGACTCATATCAAATTCTCAATTAGGCCCTAATATTCGGAAAAAAAAACCTAATTAAAAGACCTGATATTTTTCCTTGTACAATTTTACAGCAGCTGCATGACCAAGAAGTAGGTTGTGTGTCACCAAATATGGTTCAGGAGCCGAATCTCCACCAAGGCATGTTCGGTCATACCAAGCAGAGCATCGTCCTGGTGCGTGCTTTCCCGTTGCATAACCATTACTACTAAAGGTAAATGGCTCATTAAGTGTGATCCAATGCTTTACTCGATCACCAAATTTCTTAAAACAAAGTTCTGCGTATTCTTTAAAGTCATTCCTGTGTGTACACATTGCAAAATGTATTTGTTATAATAGATGTAGTTATATAATTAAATGATCAATATTATATAAAGGAAAAAAGTTGTTCACTTACACAATACGAGCGCTTAAGAAACCACCATATTCGTCTTCTAAGGTTTGGGGAACATCCCAGTGGAAGAGTGTCACTAATGGCTCTATATCTATATATAGCATATCACCAGTAACAGAAAATTAAAAGTTTGATTAAATAAGTGCATTTGTTGTTATTAAATATTAGGACGATACATGAGATTGATAGTTGTATCACCATTGCGTAGGAGTTCATTGATGAGATTATTGTAGTATTCGATTCCTTTCTTGTTAATTCCACCACTTAGTGTTCCATCTAATATTAAAACAAAGCAAGAAAATATAAGCAAGTACCTATTGAGAAATAGAAATTAAATTGAATAAAACATGTTAAACTATAAAGTGATTGGTCCTAATAAAATATGTGGATGCAAATGATCAACTTACTTGGTAACACTCTGGACCATGAGATAGAGAATCTATAAAATTCCAACCCCATATCTTTCATAATTGCCACATCTTCCTGTAATGACACAAAAGATATACATAATTATATCCAAAAATTAAGGATTTCATTATAAATGCCGTTTGTCCTTCAAATTAGAATATGGAAGGTCTACGTAGTAAAATTATATGATTTTCAAACCTTATAGCGGTGATATTGATCAATAGCAACATCCCCATTGCTGCCATCAGCGATCTTTTCTGCAATTACCAAATATAATTTTAATTATTTAGAGCATAAAGTTCAGTTTGTTTTGATACAAGCGAAAGTTCTAAATTAATTTCCATTGAGCACTTTTATGACACTTAAAACGTAAGGGTAAGTCCAGAATAACTAATTTCCATGGAGTATTGGCTTGTTTAGACATTGAAAAACGTATATTTAATGGATTTGGAGAAAACAAATATAACAGGGAAAGGAATGACACCAGAGATACTGAGGTAGAAAACTTAAATTAAAAAAGCAACGAATGAATTAGCTGAATATATAATATCTTTTGAAATGAAGTAGCTGATCATCAAAAGAAAAAAGATTTGATTGTTTGATTCAACAGACCTGGATGTTTGTGGGTGAAGGTATCCCATATGCTTGGTCCTCTACCGTCCAAGTTTGCAGCACCTTCTACCTGAAATGTACATGCAGATATAAGACGATATATACAGAATAATATCTGACATTGAAATCAAATTAAACCTAATTAAGTAACCATATGAAACACAATTAATTAAGCCCCCGGAAGGCATGCACTGACTTGGTAAGCTGCTGTAGCAGCCCCAAATACGAAGCCTGGTACAAGAGTATCGAAATTGGTCCTGCTGAGATTTGCACAAACAACGGGTGGATGGATCCTGGCAGCAGCATTTGTATCTGCCAAAGCAAAGCCAAGGAGAAGCAGCAGCACACACAAGAGCAAAGAGCGTAATTGCATTGCCATAACTAGTAAATGGAGAGTTTTTGGTTGCCTCTTCCTGCTATATTGCATGGGCTTTATATAGAGGGAGTACGTTGAGAATAATTACTATATTAACAACGATTTTTGCTTTTTTGTTTTGGGTAAAGGCAAGCGGGCTTTAAAGCTAAAGTATTGGGGACAGAGAAAGATAAAAGTTGGGCCAACGTGTTTGCATGCATGTAGAGAACAACATCGGTGGGTTTTTGTTTTTTTGCTGGAAAAAATGTTGGTGGGTTGTTTTGGGAAATATATCCAGGAATACGATTGTTCTAGGAAAAGTAAATTAAAAAGGAACAGGGCAGCACTCTATTCCATATGATATGAGACTTTTTTTTTTTCAACCAAAGTCAATGTGGTCAGTGAAAAAGGAGATTTTAATTTACAGACTAACGGTCTAGAGTTCAAACTCCCCTGACACATTAGTTGTGTGTGTGTGAAAAGCTTCCAGGTATTGCATGTAGTAAATGAAAAAAAAACCAATATCCATTTAAAACCACCTTTAACTAGTGTTTATTTTCTGGTGGTGTAGCTACTTTCTATTTCACTGTAAGGATTACAAGAAGGATGTTGGTATTGTACTGTCCATTATTTGTTACCATGGTTGTGTCATTCCACTCCCATCTTTGTCCTACTTAAGCAGGCTGGAAATTATAAGTGACTTTCGTTGATCTTGTCTTATCAATTTTCCATGAAAAGAAAAAAAAAACTTTGTTCGTAAGCAATAAGCTGGAGGAGCAATGCAACGGAGAAGATGAAAGATCTATTTTAAGTGATAATGGATGTATGAAATAAATTTCTCATAAATATGGCATTAATTAATTGAAAATGGTTAATCATGGTTATTTAATTAACATATGACAATATATTTTTTTAATACTAGGGGTTTCTCACGTATTTAATATAGGCGATATAGAAGTTTGAACCTAAAATCACTATAATCTACAAGGCAATGATCTTTTCTAATGGGCTAAACCTCATTGTCAACAGATGACAAACTTTAAAAGCGCTGGTGAGGCTACACTTGGCTTAAGCCAGCCACAGCGAGTGACACCCGCACCCGCCTACGCCCCCACCAATCCACCACTCCAAGCCCCAATAAAGAGAGAAGGTGATTCCCTCTGTGATGCCAGCTTTGGTGAGGAATATTAACTTTTATTGCATCTCTGTGTGTGTAGTGGGAGCTAAAGGGAAAAAGAGAGTAGATTCATGTGCAAGCATGACATACTTTTAATCAGGGCTCTCTTGCATAGCATGTATTCTCAACACGTCCTCTTCCTACGACCAAAACAAAAACACGTCCTACCCTAGGGTTTACTTTCAATTGAACCAAGATTTAAAAATAGAAATAAAAGAAAGTAGCTAAACCCCGCCAGCCTCTCACGAGTAGGGTACCCCCCACCAGCCACCCCCAACTCATCAGATCAGACGACCAAAACAAAAGTTGTGTTCAAGTTTAGAAGTAATTATTTACGACCAAAACAAAGCAGAGCTCAACCTGAACGTATATATTTCACCACTCTAGATTCGTCATTTCGGGTAACCCAATGGGCTTGGATCAGGTTGGTTTACAAGTCCAAGTCATACTGACCCAACTCAAAATGTCACACTTTTCGTTGCATTTTTTACTACTTAAAATATTTGTCATGTGATTTTGTACATTCAATAATTTTTCAATTTTTTGAACCATTATTAATTTTCCTTTCATAATAAGCGTATGTGCTGAGTTCGATTTGATATTTGGAGAAGACAAGCAAGCAACATGCGATTTGAAATTGTTAGGGCATGCAATGTGAATTGTTTGTTTTTATGCATGCAAACAAGAGCAGAAGCCTATTGATGAATTGAAATAATGGAGAGACTACCATTCCCGAGGAAATTAGGCAGGAGCTGTATGTCAATAGTTTCCAGAATTTCCCACATATTTGATTAGACAGCAGAATTGTCTCCACCAATTGATATGTTCTGGCATCAAGAAGATGCAAACTTCGCCAGATTTGTTGCTGTATATATTTGAATGAAATAGCATCCTCTCCATTAACACAACCTCCAACACTCTCTCTCACCCTATTTAAGAGTGTTTCTAAAATGGGTAAAAATGATCGTGATGATAAAAAAATGTTTTTAATAGCGTATGGCAAAAAAATTATACAGATTTCTGGATTACAAACTCATTTTCAAATAAAAACACTTATGAGCATAAATGCTTCTTACATACAAAACACCCCTAAACGGCCTTCTGTTTGTGGCAGCGCTAGTCGTTTGAATAAGTTGAGTTCAAACTACAATATACTATTACTATACAGTTAATGAGTCTACTTGTATTTGGTTTTTGTGCTTGTCAACTCTGTATACAAACGTACTTGCAGGTATTGGACATGAATCGAATTCATGGGGTCCGTGGGAAAGATCTCTAGGTCATAGAAAATCAGTGTTGAGTTGATTGAGATGAAGTATCCATATATAACCTGACACTCCTCCCAACACTACTATGCCTGTTCTCCGCAATCCCATTATTTTCAATTATTTGGTTGACAAGACGCTACCCCACATCTATATGTCCTGTTATTCTACCTTTGGTTGTTGCTAAGAGTTTGCAGTCTTCCCTTTTGTTTTCTTTATTAAACACCCTGGACTCGTTTGGATTTGATTTGGTGAAGGACTTGATGGTTTAAAAGTTAATCATTACTGATCCAACTTCTCTATCTAATTTGTATTATATTTTCTATCTTATCACTCTATTAATCCTTGTTCTCTAATGTAGATAGAAGCTGTGTGCTCATATATATATATATATATATCGTCACGTAGAATATCTTAGTTCTTGCAAAAGAAGTTATCAGTAAGTATAATACAAATAGTTTTATGAAGAGTATAAAGTATGCTCCATGCATGTCCTCACACGTACAGAGCGTGTAAAAAGCTTATTTTGGAGTTCATGTGATTGCATATGATAAGATCATGAAATATGAAGTTGTTGAATCTTAATTAAAACATATGCGCATTGTTGTTGAAATGTTATTTTATGTGTGAATGCGTGTTCTTCTTAACTTTTTTTTTTTTTTTAAGAATGCTATTAAACGAATCCTAAAATTAACTGGTACACCATATTATCCTTTTTAGTCATTTTATATTATGATAAATTAATAATTCAATAAAGACTTTAATAGTATAGTGTACTTAGTTAATTTTAGAGTTCATTTGCAAAACTCTCTTTTAATCATATGTAATTAATTAATAAACACACAAATACTAATCTCTATCATCTCACTCATCTACAAAACACGCAGACAAGACATAGATATAGTTGTGCACATATTCCCCCAATTGTTAATTATACGCATGATTTCTTAAAATTGCCACAAAAAGAATCTTTGATCTTGTTCATCTTCTTGTCTTTTTTTTGTCCAAATAGTAAACAAACCTTTCTTGAAAAGTAAAGAAAACCATATAGGCAGTGTCAAGATTCTCCTACATGATCCTATATGATTTGGCCTACTCGTTTATGGCTATCTCTCCAACTTGTTTTTCTTTTTCCTTTTTGGGTTCTGATCATCCTCCACCTACAACCTACTGCACATGTTAGAAATAGTTGCAAAATGAAGCACGAACCCCTCTTAATAAAATGATGCAAACCCCACTTAAAGACAAATGGTCTGGTATTAATCTTACCTAAACCAACCAACTTTAAGATTTAAGTATTTATAGTATAAAATATATGAAAGCATTTCCTTCTTTTCTTGTAGTTGTTGGAAAACTGTCCTTGGATCCTCTTTGTTTGTCTCGCCATTTCTGTCTATGAATAAAAAGGAATAAAGTAAACCCACACTGATCAACATAAATTAACCTGCTTCTTTTACCACTAGCAAACTTTGGGTTTCACAATGCTTTTGCTCAGTAATTTTGTACACGGATTTCAGAGCGGAAAAAATACATATCATTTCATGAATGATATCGATCCTTCCAAATTTCAATGCAAAGCATGCAATTTTTCTTGGCTTCATTTTGGCAGAGCTTTGAGTGAGCCCCATAATCGATGTTCCAAGCCAATGAAAGTTTTGTCATCACCCCCCAAAAAAAAGGAAAAAACAAAAACTAAGTCTTGCTATCTTACGTTAATCTTAAATTGATCTGTTTAATTAATACTTAATCCGAATGCTAGTAAAATCAAGAAAATTCATCAATTTACTGGTATACTCATACAATAACATATTAAGAAATAGAAAAAAACGGAGTAAGAGTCACCCTAATTGACCACACATAACAATTCCAACACTCTCCTTCGGCAACAATGTTCCATTTTTTCTCTCATTCATGCATATTTTAGGGGGAGGCACACCGTTACAAGATACCAACTTCTAAATTTTAGGAATTGAATTATTTTATTTATTTGGGCTGAGTTTGATGTGATTTTTAAAATCATTTTCACTGTCCTTGCTGCATACTCAACAAATCATGTCATTTGATTAATTAAGAGTTCCCTCATTGTTACTTGTGAAAAAATCCCCGACATGCGGGGACTTATTGTTAGCAGGACCACCAGGTCGCCAATTACCATTTACCAATGAAAAACTTTCAACATGTATTTTTTTTAATAAAACCAAAACACATTTTGTTTTTACACAACAATTCAACAAATTAACTAATATACTAGAACAAAATTTAAAAGAAAAATTATAAACATTCATCTCGAGACCTCAACACATCCCACGCTTCCTAGGTTTTCTGATCATCAGAATACACATTTTTCCTTTGTCCTCATACATGAAACATGACACAAACCTTGAAAACCCATAAAGAGAAGGAGCAAAGACAAACGCCCTTTTCTTTCTTTGTCGTTTTTTCTTCGTTTTTCGACAACCGTTACATGACTATTAACCATCCGCAAAAGACAAGGACCACCGCCGCTAATGCGTTTGGGGTTTTACTCGACGGTGATCGGCGGCTGAAGCTGGCACTGACGAGTTAGCAGACAGCAGGCAGATGACAAGGTCAGTGAAGGCGCTGATAATGTCCTTGTGGGCATGTTTGGGATTGAGTGAGAGGTAGCACAAAAGCAGCTCATGTAGATACTCCACGTCATCGCTTGTGCTATGATGATGATGATGATCATGGCCCACCAACATGTGATGATCTCTATTAGCTTCAAGCATTTCCTCCATGGAGCGCCTGAAGTCCAAGTAAGGGTTTGAGGAGAACTTGCGAACGCGCACGCCTTTGGTGACCAACGTTGTTTTGTGATGAGACTTGTTGGGTTTGGTGGTGGTTGTGTGTGGAGACTCGGTGATGGAGTTGGAGAGGCCCGGAGAGGAGAAGAAGAAGCGTTGGGAGGCGAAGATGGTGGCGAAATCGGGAGGGGAGAGGTTGGAGTCTGAATCAGAGGAGGAAGTGTAGACGTCGTCGGAGGCGGAGGAGGAGGAGGAGAGTGTGAGGGACTTGGAGGAGGAGGAGTTGATAAAGTTGAAGTCATAGAGGGTGTTGAAATTTTTAATGAGGAGAGATGTACATGTGGTGGTGGTGGAGGGAGGGGGTGGTGGGTTCTGGTTAGAGGGTTCATCAGGTGGAGCTTGGATTGTGGGTAGGCATTTGATGAAATTGGGGAAGCATAAATTCTTCCACATGATTTTGGACATCTTTTGAGAGAGAGAGAGAGAGAAGGGTGAGTTGTTTATTGTTGTGTGGGTTGTGGGAATTATGAGCTGAAACCTGAATGAGAGTTAAAGATCAAATAAACGGTAGAAGTTGGCTTTTATTTGGGGAGAAAGAGGGAGAGAGAGAGAGAGAACACTCCAAAAGTCCAAAGGACAGGAAAGGGAGGGTGGGAATCGGGAGATTGCTTGTGTTTTGTCTCTAAATTTGTTTTCTTTTACTTATACCAATATATATATATATTTTGGATAAGTAAAACTTCTCTCTTTCTCGTTGAGTACAAGTGAAAAGAAAATGTACAATAATTCATATTAGATACATTGCTAATATACTATAATTATATAGCATATATATTAATGTGATCAATAAATATAATATAAATATATATTAATGTGATCAATAAATATAATACAAATAACTGTTTATCTTAACGAAGATTACATTTACAAAAAAAGTCATACCATTGCAAATTTTCTCATAGACTTGCAAACTTTAGGGAAGTCCAGAATCTACTTCCAGAAAATGAAATGCGGGTTGCACATCACTCGATTAAGTTGGTATAAAGATTGACTTTCCACCAGATTCATCTTTAATTATTAATTCTTTTACAAATATAGGGTACTCGATTTAGGATGCCTTTATTTGTATCAATTTCCTTTATATAAAGATGTTGAAAGTTTGTATTAAAAGTCAAACTGAAGCAAAGGATTCACATATCCTTCTACAGCTAAAGTGGGATACGCTTAGATTTCATATGATCTTTTTTGGCATATTAGGTATCGGTTCAAATAGTACAAGTTGTAAGAAATACTATTTAGGAGATTATTCGCTATTACTATGTGCTTTGTCTCGGATGGTTTGGTGTATGTGGGTTGGAGATAGATCTATTAATTCAGATTGAATGCAAAGCAAAAGAGAGAACTACCAAGAAATTCAATTTCAAAGTTAGCTCCCAAGCTTTCACAACCACTCAAAAGAACATTAATTGTATAAAATAGATGTCACGTAAATATACGGAAACCATGAATTAAAATAGTGCGTCTTTCTTCTTCTGAAATGTTAAGCAAATAATAATGATAATAGTAATATAGTAATGCGTGACATACGTTCATAACTACTAATTAAAGAAACTGGATTAATGCAAATCAAAGATTTCTAGAAGCATTAGTTTGCCCTATTGCATTGATCAATTTCAAATTTGATTGCTTGCAAGAAAACTAAATATTCTTGGTAGGAAAGAGGAAGAATTAAGACTGTCCTTTTTATCCTTTAAAAAGTTCCAGACCCAACGTGGTCTTAACCCTCTTGAAGATGGAAAACTTTTTTTCCTTGCTTTTGGCGTACTTGCTACGCCCACTTTGAAAAGGTCATCACTTCAGGGTCTACCATTACTTGAGTAACTACAACCAAAACAATTGCGCTCCTCAATCCCTGGCCACCCCACCAGTCCTTCTCTGCTGATTTATGGTCATTATTGGACGAATATTCAACGTTATATGGTACAAAACCCCAAAGCATACACCTCAGCTTCAAATGGACCTAGAGCTACTTGTGGTTTTGCTCTCATCCCATCAACTTTTAGTTGCAACATCGATCGTACGCATTCAATCATTCCACTTTACAATCAACAGTAGAACTGGACTAACCAAGCTACATCAGGCCAACATGGCATAACAAATAAATCAACAATGTACATCAAACTGATGTCTTCTTTGCTTATGTAACGTATCGTTGATCCAGTCAATGTACATTCCGATGAGAATTTATTTTATCAATATATTATGTTTCTAAATAATTTGGTGAAAAAAATGCACCGTTCTACATATTTGATCCTCATACTAAGTAGCAGATAAAAAATAATCATGAGCGGAATCCATAATATTTTCCTTCCAAAAGAAATATGATTTATACCCTCATGTTTGAGTTTTCCTTTAAATTAACATACCTCTTAAAGTTTTCTTGATAGGAATTTCTCGATCATACCCCTATATTACTACAAATTATAGGCTCCACCAATTTCATACAAGACAATCATCAAGCTACATAAAACACCAACATCATGGAATAAAACCAAAATCCCTGCAAATGATTTGATTGATTTATTGAGGAAAAAAACAAGGATCTTATCAATATCGCCAGTGAGGCTGCATGGCAATGTTTGGGAACAAAAACTGCAATCTTTCGGTGAGTGCATGTTGTGCTTCATCAGCTAGCTACCTAACGCCACCTGTATCTATTGTATGGCTTATATCACACGAAAGCTTTTATGCTTTTCCTCTTCCAGGAAACCAACATCCTCCAAACTCACTTTTACATTTTGGATTCTTCGTTACTCATGGAAATATAACCGCGCCATAGGTCCCCCCCATTCACCTATATATATATAATTGTCCTTCTTGCTCAGTTGCTTATTAATAAGGTAATAAGTGACCAACTATGTTTAAGTAACTAAGGCCCTCCCTCCTTTGGATTATATATTTTCAGAATTAGATAGGCCGTACTATCTGATGTCTTAAACCCATACCAAATTATGCTTGGCCATTACAACATCTCTGCCATTATGAAGGTCATTTCAATTTTATTTCAATAAATTGAACTTTTGACTTGCAGTGGTAAAGTTCAGTTCATTTCAAAGATTAATATTTCATTAATATTTCATTTTAAGGACCAATAGTTTATTTCAGATGTCAATAAAATGAACTCTAAAATGATTAATATTTCATTTTAAGGATCAATAGTTTATTCCAGATGTCAATAAAATGAACTCTGAAATGAAATTCATTTCAATAAGTTGACCCACCATAACAACTCTACAGCCAGCCTCTCTCTTATAATAACTCTGATGTGTTCTCATTTAATATCAAACTTTCAATTCTTCGTAAAAAAAGTGTTAATATAATGTTGTCTCACAAACCAAAGAAAATTTTGTTATTATATATTCAAAATTGATTTTTTTTAAAGATCTTTTTGAAACCATTTTAATTATATAATTCTTATCGTAATTAATTTTACTCAATTATTTAAAAAGTATAGTTTTTAATTTGTAAGCTATTAAACTCCATTATTGCAAGTGAAACTACAGTTCAGTGCAATAGCTACCAAAAAAATTCAATAAATTGAATGCAACCATTTGCAACAATAAATTGAACTATTTAAAAGCCCATTCAAGCCGTTGATTGTTTACAAAACACAAAGGAAGCTAGACTGTGGCATGCACTACTAGTAAGACTATTTTAAAGTTTAAACCCAGTACTTAATTTACATAGATATATATACTTCCACCACGGGCACTGCTACTTAGTCAAGGGAACACAGCAGGAAATCACATCTTTATATTCTCATTGAGCCTTGCAGCTGCGGTCACGGAAGCCGCCACTCCCCCAGGACGCGTTCCCATTTCCAGGTTGTTTCGGAGCTCAGCACTCGCAATTCCTTCAGCATCCTGCCTCGTCACCGCCTTGTCCGCGGGCAGTTTCGCAGTAGCACCCTTCACCAAGGCAAAACCACGCACAACTTATATCAAACACCTTACCCCACAACAACCCACATAACTAGTCATAAACCGTATGATGAAATGCCTGACTTACCGAGAGGACATCTGTGAGCTTGATCTTGTCCTGCTCCCGCAGAGTCCCGCCATTGTATGCTGCCGCAGATTGAGCAATGGCAGCCAGCCCACCTGGGCTTATCACATTGCTGCCCGTGGCTCTCACCTCCGCAGCCTGAATAGCTGCGGCATCACTTTGATCAATCGGCTTATCACCGGCTGTTTGGGCGGACGCTTCCAGTGCTTCCCCGATAGTGATTGCGTTCTGCTCCATAAATCCCCCCGCAGCTACCTGCGCCACCGGCGTGGGCTGCACAAACTGCCCAATCACCTAACCATACCCAAAAACAAAAGGGTCACCCTTTATCCATTCAATACACATTGAAAACGTGATTTTACACGTAAAAGGTTCACTCAATGGTCAATAGTCCAAATTGAGCCTAGCAACATATCGTATGTTATGTTTGTATATTGTCAAGCTACTGATCTGACATCATAAAATAATCTGACCTAAAAATATATATACAAAATATCAATAGTCCAAATTACTTGTTTGACGTAGCATGTTACGTCTTGAAATTAGTATCTACAACATGTTAGTTAAATGGTATTGAAAATTATAAAATAATTTAAAAAATTTAACTGATCAATAGTTCAAATTCACAATTCACAATATGTCACAATTCCCAGTAAGACGACATAACATGTAAACGCAGTGTATAACATAATAAGCATGAACAACATAATATATAATGTGTTCAAATAGTATGAACAACATAATAAAAAATTATTGATTTTCGGATTGATCAAACTTTAGCTAGAGATGAGAGGGAAACCTGTCCACCAACTGTTTCAGTGACGATGCGGCTTCCAGGGACATCAGTCTCTGTGACAGTGACACCTTCATTGCCACCAACATCCGTGGCCTGGTCATGGCGAACAAGGCCGGATCTTTCATTTCGGGTGGCGGCCGACTGCATGACAGCGGCCGGACCGCCCTTCTGGGTCTGCCCAAACACCATGGTCTCAGCGGTCTGCATCATGTTAGCATCTTGTGGTGCAATGGGCTTCATTGCGAGGTCCCCAGAGACGGAAAAGACGTCGCCGTATTTGATGGGCTGCGGCTTGTCCTGCTGTTTGTCTTCCTGACGCCTCCGCGGCTGTTCCTGGCTCATTTTGTTGTATCAGTTTGAGATCACAATTACAAGCTTTTGCAAAGGCTTTTGGTGCTTGGGAGATCGACTAGCTAAGCTTAGATTTGAATTTGACGTACACTCTCTACGGACGTACTTAAAGTTAGGGAAGATTGGAAGAGTTAATAATTAATATATATCCCGATATAGTTGTGGAGGGTAATTGACACGTGGTTTTGTTGACACACGTGTCAAGAGAAAAGCCAGGACAGTTTTGTTTGTAGCAGTACATGTGGCAGCAGGTGGCTCTGTGTTTGCAATTCTGGTTAGAACACTCCACAGACCGACTGGAAGCTCCGAGACACTTGTCATGTATGCGTTCAGCTTATCAGATTAGGGTGCATTTTGAAATATATTTATTTCCTTTCGAAACCTTCAAGGACTTTGACATATATATGCGGTATCTAATTAATATTCTAATTGCATAACTATTAAACAAGAAACATCCGAGTCTAATTAAGGATAAGGCTTATATGACAATTTGATATATACATTTTGGAAATATTTTTGCTCACTATTTTAATTGAAGGTGTATTTTCATCATCATTATCAACACTTAACATGTGTCTATTGGTATAATCGTAGTTACTCTTTACATTGTATTTATGAAACCATGGTTATATCAATAGATACGTGTTAAATGTTGAGAATGGTGGTAATGATACACCTTGAGTTAAAGTGGTGAGAAAAAATTCTCTCATAAGTTTTACATTCCACTCAATATGTCAAATTAAAATGTGATTTTATTACTTTAGTGTTAATTTGTTTATTACCTTCTAGGCCATTAATTGAAAAAATAATCAAATAATATCACAAAGTTAAATATCCAAAAATAATTAAGAGGAGAAGTGAGAAATTACTACTACAAAAGACGACGGGGAAAAATCGTAGAAAACCCTAAAAGAGTGTCTCAAATAAAATTATTTGAAGTATCCTTAATAGAAGGACTATATATAAGATGTTAAGCTTTTTATTGATTGAGATAAAGATGCACACAAGTATACACCTCAGCAATCGCTGTCGTGTTATTCAAGGCTTACCAAGCCAAACCAGACATTGATAGCATCTTGCATGTTGCTGTATTCATGAAAAGTTAATAAAACACATCCTGTTTTTCGCTGGAAATAAAACACAGTTGTTGGTTTACAATTGCTACTTGTCCGCCTTCATTTTTGAAAACGTTGAAGTCTTGTCTTTGGCGGTCAAACCAAAGGAAATTTAAACCCTATTGCGATAGATAGATGAAGGGTTGCTGAGTTGGGTATGACGTCACACTATAATATATATATATATATTATATCATCCTTTTGTAAATGACACATCAGTAGTGTGTGTGAGAAACTCCCTTCCTTTTGTAATTTAGAATATCACTTGTATTCAAATAATTAATTAAAGGCAAAGCAAACATTACTTGTGATGCAAGAATTGCAGATCGCGCCCAAGAAGCGAACAAAGAGCACAAGCCACAAACAAATGTCACTTGGTAATAAACTCTGCATTCAACATCTACCATATCAAAATATCCAACAACCATAGTATGCAAATCCATACAAGGACACTCGAGGTGTACAACTGCATACAACATATTTAACATCATAACTACAAGAACCCTTTAGGTACAACTGGATAGATGAAAATGGCCATTGCAACAGAATCATCTTTCAACTTCAAAATGAGGTATGCAATTTGATACACTACAAAAAAAGTAGTCATTTGCGACCAATTTTTTCCGAGGGACTCCAAATATCCTCGGAACAAACACTATTTCCGACAAGACAACAAAGTACCATTCGTCGGAAATACGTCAATGAGGTGTTCACCATTTCCGATACCTGAATTGCCCTCGGAAAAGAGTTCTTTTGCCGTCGGAAATAACTGGCATATGGAGTGGTTTGTTGACTCTTCTTAACCATGCTGATATGTGATTTGTTGACTCTGTGTCTATGGCCCTTCGAGAAAGAACAAGATTTGTTGGGAGGAATGTGTACATTAAATTGGCTATTAAAAGATTGGGAAAATTTTATTGGCTTTTACTTTAACTTGTCTTTCTTTGTTATCTTTTTCATTGGCTCTTGTAACTTTGAATGTTTGCTTTTATTTATTGTTCCATTTCATTACGCTGATGCAAGTGCCTACAACTTTAAGCAATTGACTTTCATTGGCTTTTTTATTTATGGCTCCATTCATTGTTTTCCTTCTTGTTTGAAAGCTGCATGGACTTCAAGTCTCTGTCCAAATCAACCTTTCTTTCCTCCGTCTTCAATCCAAGCAGAGCCTTCCTCTTCTCTTCAAGCACCTTCTCATACTCTTCTAAAGTCATCTCCTATAATAAAGTGAAACAATGACATCGTCTTATGTAAGGATGAGCAGAAAATCCAATCTCATTAGTTAGTATCATACAAATAAAAAATCCATGTGGTCCTTCCAAATCTTATAAATTATTATGATATAAATCTTTAAAATCCAAACATAAAAAATCCTGAATATAAATTTTTTTTTAAAAAAAGTCCTTCCAAGTCATTATGTTCCTAAATAGTCTTTTAAAATCAACTAGACTTATTTATCCATAAATAGTCTTTAAAAATTTCAATTGAATACACCCCTTAAATAATCATTCACCTGTTATTTTACAATGTAGCTAAGTACCAATCGAGCATTGCAAATCTACGATGTTGTGTATCTAATTTTCTTGGAAAGAATAATAATGACATAAATAATGGTTAGAAGGTATCAATTCAGCACCAATAATCCCTACACGAGCAATGACCATCTCTAAAGCGATGAAAGCGATTGTTATCTCTCACAATAATTTCTCTACCTAGAATGCCTGAGATGAATTTGATCGCACCGTGGCAATCACCACAGATCCTAATGTTCTTTGTAATCCTTATAGGCACCCCGGGAGGGATGGCTATGAGGCCAAATGCAAGGGCAATCTTCTCGCTGTGGTACCAAACTTCTGATACTTTCTCTTCTTCTTCTAAATCAAACAGCGCAAAATTGGTATCGGCAATGTACCCAGCTTTCTCCATTTCCCTCCTTAACTTGGTTAGCATTGCCTGAATCTCCGAATTCCTTTCGTGGGAGGTGTCCTTCGCTTGGAAGACGTGGACTGCATTCTTGATGGCGATCCAACTGCAGCCTGCACCCTTCTTGATCCCGACATCTTCCATCTCCTTTCTCACAAGTGTGGCCTCTTCCCACCTGCAATACATTCATTGTCAAAAACATAAATCAGTTTGTTCAAATATATGGGGGCAAAGGAAAAAATTCAGTTCAACATGATCGAACCAAACATGTTGAGGTGGATAGACATTTCATCAAAGAAAAAATTGAGAACAAGATCATCTATCCACCCTTCATAAAATCAGAAGATCAATTGGCAGATGTCTTAACACAAGCTGTCTGTGGAAGAGTGTTAACATGACGCATATGCACCAACTTGAGGAGGAGTGTTGACGTGAGCTATCCTAATTAATCAAGGAGATTTATTTCCTTAATTAAATAGGGGATTTACTTTCTTATTTTATATAGTTGACATAATCTCATAATTGTTTACTGTATATATTTCCTTGTAAAGCACTCATGTAAACTCTTATATATACCTCATTATGGAGAAGAATACAATTAACCTAAAGCATTCAAACCATATTCATCTTTTAGCAAGCTCATTTCTTCTTCAGTCTTCATGGCACATCTCTCTGTTTTTGTAAGGTGGCAAATCAACTTGAAGATCGGCCAAACCGGTCTTCGAGTTTGGTCAGGTTTTATTTTTTATTTTTTTGGAAAATCGGTTTGAAAACCAGATTATCTGGTCCGGTTCACAGTTCACATGTTGAAAATCCTCCATTCACCTAAACCAAACCAGCCAATGGAATAAGCAAAATATTACAAAAACTAGAGTAACTAGTTCACTGTAGTAACAAATCCCTTACAAAATCTGTAGTAACTATTTCAACTCTTAGGTAGCTAGTCAAATTACTAAATTTTTTGCCAATATAAATTAATTAAAGGCGAAGTCTAGCTCGGTGGAAAAGAACCTTGACTTCCAAACTAGTTGTCTCAGGTTTGAACTCAAATGACACCTCGGTAGTATGTGTGAGAAACCCCCTCCCCTTTGTAATTTAGAATATCACTTGTATTCAAACAATTAATTAAAGGCAAAGCAAACATTGCTTGTGATGCAAGAATTGCAGATTGAGCCCAAGAAGCGAACAACGAGCACATGCCACAAACCAATGTCACTTGGTAATAAACCCTGCATTCAACATCTACCATATCAAAATATCCAACAACCACAGTATGCAAATCCATACAAGGACACTTGAGGCGTACAGCTGCATACAACATATTTAACATCATAACTACAAGAACCCTTGAGGTACAACTGGATAGATGAAAATGGCCATTGCAACTTATTGTCTGTACTGTAAGAAAATCTTAGTAAGATTTACAGATTGTCTGCTTCATGTGAATCTACTTGACCATTTTGAGCAGCCTTCTGTGTCGGTTTCGAGTTCATTGACCTGCAACCTCCAATCCATTGCCTGCACAATGAAGTATGATTCAAAAACTGAGAGGAGAGCAATGACAAAGATTCTTCTCTTCCTAATAGTAAGATACTGGGAAAACTGATTGAAACGCAAGTGTATATATAATCTGTATGCATAAAAAGGTCAGAGGATTGTAGATACTTTTCTGCAACAGAATCATCTCTGAACTTCAAAATGAGGTATGCAATTGGATACTTTGTTTAATTTTTCAATTCGTTTCGTAACAGATCATGTTGATCTTGTCATTTTGTTCCAAAACAAATTGATCAGTGCATGCTTATCCAAATATGAATTTTAGTTTATTAATATGCTCTCCCCTAAGTTTTAATCTTGAAACCAACATAGGGACTAAAATAGCTTACCATCGGGATCAAAGAAAAATACTTGCTTGACCTTACCATCAGGTAAGGACTTCTCAAATATCTGAATTCCCTTGTCCTGCACAACCAAATTTGGGAACGTCAAAGAGAGGAAGAAAATATAAATGAAGTATAAAAAATTAAAATTAAAACATGCCAAAGCTTTGAAACAGGGTTTGCTCAGAGGAATGCGAAAAACCCTAACCCTTATATCAAATAGAACAATCATCTATGATTGCAATTCGCATTTCTAGACTCTATAAAATTCCAAAACCAGCACCCAATTGAAATTTTAACAATTAAACTGTGCAAAATTCAACTCCTAGTCTAGAAATGCGACTCGCAACCTACAAAAACCAGCTGTCATTTTTTGAGTTTGTTTATATAAATTAAATGGAGTAGGGTTTATCCATATTATTACTGCTAAAAATGGATATATGACTAAATATCTATAAATAAATAAAAAGATCTTCAATTCATAAAAACCCCAAAATGATAGTTGAAAATGGATGCAAAGCAGCAACCTTGAGGGTTTGGACAAAGGAGTGGAAATTTGAGACGGAGAAGCAGACATGGTGGCCTCTGGGGAGATGGCTTGGGTCAGCTACAGGTGACGTGGCGCTCCAGGGTCCTTCAGGAAGGTTGTAATCTGGGTTCCTCTCGATGAGGTGGAAGGTAAAAGCTCCAGGGCCCTTGAGCCATATCACCTTGAATTCCAAGTTTGGGCTCTCTATCTCCTCAAACCCAAATATCTACCAACACCACCACCGTAAATTGAATTTTTAATTGTAATTAAATTAATTAACAATTAGCTTGTCAAAATTAAAGTGATAGTAGAAAATGAAAAGGAAAAATTGGAAGCTTGAAGAAACAACCTCTTTGTAGAAATTGGCGAGGCGCCTGATATCCGAGGATTCCCTGGAAATATGGTTGAGACTCACTCCTTCTGCTACTGCTGCCGCCATTTCTTCTAATCGCCTATTTGGTAATCTGTTTGGCGCTGTAGCTTCTATTCTATTTATTGTTTTAGACTACTTTCTTTTTCCTTCTTTTTATATATGAAAACGACGTCGTGGGACGTCCGTAGACACAATGGGCAAGGCCTTTTTTTATTCAACCACCGCAAATTTCGAACTTAAAACTTTTACCAACAAAGTGAAGATCCCATTATTCTAGACTGTAAAACCAGACTCTTAGGATGCTACTGGACTAAATAATCATTCACCTGTTATTTTATATTGTAGCTAAGTACCAATCGAGCATTGCAAATCTACGATGTTGTGTATCTAATTTTCTTGGAAAGAATAATAATGACATAAATAATGGTTAGAAGGTATCAATTCATCACCAATAATCCCTACACGAGCAATGACCATCTCTAAAGCGATGAAAGCGATTGTTATCTCTCACAATAATTTCTCTACCTAGAATGCCTGAGATGAATTTGATCGCACCGTGGCAATCACCACAGATCCTAATGTTCTTTGTAATCCTTATAGGCACCCCGGGAGGGATGGCTATGAGGCCAAATGCAAGGGCAATCTTCTCGCTGTGGTACCAAACTTCTGATACTTTCTCTTCTTCTTCTAAATCAAACAGCGCAAAATTGGTATCGGCAATGTACCCAGCTTTCTCCATTTCCCTCCTTAACTTGGTTAGCATTGCCTGAATCTCCGAATTCCTTTCGTGGGAGGTGTCCTTCGCTTGGAAGACATGGACTGCATTCTTGACGGCAATCCAACTGTAGCCTGCACCCTTCTTGATCCCGACATCTTTCATCTCCTTTCTCACAAGTGTGGCCTCTTCCCACCTGCAATACATTCATTGTCAAACATATATCAGTTTGTTCAAATATATGGGGGACAAAGGACCCCGATAATGAAAGCAAAACAATGCCTCTATGGCTCCTACATCATAGCTTCAAAACCAAACTCTTAGGATTCTGGGTATACATTGCTTATGCAACATACAGATGCTAATGGAATTGAAAATGATGAATCTACCATTGAAAATGATGAATCTACCATCAAAGAAGTATACATTTGGTAACCATTTTTCGTACCTGCCAGCAGCTGCAAACATATTAGAAAGAACCACGTGGTTGCCAGAGTCTTTAGGATCAAGTTCAAATAACTTATCAGCTGCAACCCTCCCCAATTCTGTCTTCCTATACATTTTGCAAGCCCCTAGAAGTGCCCCCCAAATGGAAATTGTTGGACGAATTGGCATCTTTGTAATAAACTCATAAGCACGCTCTACCATCCCAGCTCTTCCAAGCAAGTCCACAACACATGCATAATGCTCTGCCCCTGGTTCAATTCCGTACTTTGCTTTCATTGACTCAAAGATCTGCATCCCCGTTTCCACGGCCCCTGCCCTACTGCATGCTGATAATACACAAACCAAGGTAATGTAATTGGGTTTAACCTCATGACTTCGGACGGTCATTTCCTCAAACAATGCCAAAGCCATGTTGGCATGTCCTTGATGCGCATACCCGCCTACCATCGCATTCCAAGAGATCAAGTTCCTTGAAGGCATCCCATTGAAGGCACGCTCAGCATCTTCTATACTCCCACATTTTCCATACATGTCAACAAGTGCACTCCCAACAAAGAGATTTCCCTCGACACATGCCTTCACGGCAATTGCATGAACTGACCTACCCTGTTCAAGCCATGCAAGCCCAGAACAAGCACTTAGAACACTCGAAACCATGAAATCAGTCGGCTCAACCCCTTCTTTCCTAGCCCGCAAAAATAACTCACATGCCATCTCCTCCTCATCATTTTGCACACACGCAGCCACCAAAGAACACCAAGAAACATCATTGCGCTTATCAATTGAATCAAAAACCATCATAGATGACCCAACCTCCCTGCACTTCCCATAAAAGTCAATAAGCCCATTTAAAACCGACACATCTTTTCTAAACCCGCATCTCATGACAAACCCATGTAACTGTCTCCCGAGCTCCAAATTCGACGTATCCGAGCATGCATTGAGAAATGCACAGAATGTGATCGAATTGGGCTCCCCGCCCGCCCGCAGAAACTCAATAAACTTGTAAACCGCATTAACCGGCCGCCCGTCCAGCACAGCATTAGACATGTACGCATTCCACGTCGCAAGGTTTCTCTCAGGCATTTCATCAAACACTTTCCTAGCCTCGTCCCGCAGACCCGTTTTGCAGTACATATCAAAAGCACTGCAGCCAACAAAGACATCGCATATCTGCCCGGCCTTAACCGCAAGCGCATGGACCTGTTTTCCGGTGGCAGGCATGCGGAGCGACCCAGAGGCCTTGAAGGCGCAGGGGAAGGTGAAGTCATTGGGCTGGACAGACTCGCGGAGCATGTTAGCGAAGTGGAGTATGGCGGAGGCGAAATGACCGTTTTGGACAGAACCGGAGATGAGGGCGGTCCAGGTGACGACGGAGCGAGAGGGGTTGAGTTGGAGGACGAGTTGGGCTGAGTCGGGGAGGTCGAGTTTGGAGTACATGTTGACGAGGTGGTTGGAGAGGAAGGAAGGGAGTGGGGCGTCGAGGGTTCTGATCATCTGGGCATGCGCAGCTCGGCCAAGCCGAGTGGACTGAGTCGACAAGGCTGATTGGACCAGGGAGGCGAGCGAGTTGGGAGTGAGGAATGGCATTGTTGGTAATTGCGGTCATGGTTTGGGAGTTAGAGGAGCATGAAGAGCGTTTGTGATGTTTCTTCACCAGGGATTTCTGTCAATGAAGATTGTTTGAACCTTAATTGGCGGTTCATGTTAACGACATGTCGTTCAAACTTCAGGGTTTGGATTTGACTGGAGTCTGCTGCAAGCAGTGACGGACCCAGGGTATCGAACCCGGAGGGTCATAGTGTAAATGTTCCGAAGAAAATTTAAGAATAGGTTATTTTTCTTAGCTATTTTTTCTCTTCCAAATTTTATTCCTTTCCTGGAAAAATATACTTTGATTTCCATTAAATCATGAATTTCATCCAAGCAATATTGGTTTTAGCACTGTTGGAAAAACAAGCCAAAATTTTATTGGGTCAGATATTTAGACTGCACATCTGGCTCCAATCTGCTGGTTACTGCATTTTGTTCTAATTACAATGAAGAAAAACAATTTTTTTGTGTGTGGAGAAATTCTTAAGTGTTAATAGTGGTGATAAAACCATGTTGTGGTCATCCTTAGATAAAATTACTAGTAAAGCTCATCATTCATGGATTCTAAGAAATAATAATAAATGGGATTCCAACAACAAAACAGGTTTAAAAGAATAAAAAGAACTCACTGGAGGTCCACTTTCTACTTAGGAAACGGACGTGGGAGAATGGTACATAAGAGTTTTTTATTTTAAAAATTTTCCTGGGCCAAAACGACGTCGTTTTGCCCAGGATGTTTTAAAAAAACGAAGCGCATTGCGCTGCTTCTTCTTCCTCCTGCACGCAGCTTCCTCTCAGGCAAAACATCAAGCACTTGGAGGGCAATCCAAGGGGTCACACAGCCAGCTCAAGTGGACCTCCAAGCCTATTTCCATGGCTTCCATATGGTCGTTTGACCCCAGTGACCCCACCGCTGAGTCCGTCCCTGGCTGCAAGGTAGAGGTGTAAAACCGGACAGACCGGCCTGAAATTCTGCACAAGCCTGCCCGTTTAAAGACGGCTCGGTATTATACACACTTTCATTTAATGTTGGGTTGAGCCAAAAATTTAAGGTTTTTTATTTGTTAAATCAGTTTGTTTAACATTTAAATTCGGTATCAGTTCGGTTCAATTAAAAAGATTCTAGATTCCTTGTTACTTGTTTTCCTTTAAATTTTGTTTTTATATTTATATCTTGTTTTTAAAATACTCATTATTAGGTCAAGTCAAACCGAATCTTACATAAGCTTGTCTCATACAAAGCCAACTCGACACAAACTCATGAGACTCAATGGGGTAAATTTATTGGATTAGATAACAACAGAAAATGGACCTTCTTCATCATCCATCAGATGAAAATTACATTACCATAAACTTATTATTCTGATGCATCATCAAAGTATAGTTTCCATTTTCCTTTTGAGCAGACTCAGACATATATACAATCACCAAAACCTGCAACATATACAAGAATAAAAAAACATAAGATTTTGCAGTGCATTATATCAAACAAATTGGCTTACTTGGATTAGTGACAACGATAAGGCCAACGCCATTGAAATCACAATTGTAGCGTCCATTGGTCTCATAGTAAAGATTCATGGCAAATGAGGCATGGTTATGAGGGTATTTGGAAAGTAGCATGAACCATGTTCTTGTATCACTGCATTCTTTTAATATTCCACAGGTGAAGTTTATGATGTTCTGTAATGCTGAGTCTGGGGTTCCTGGCTTAGGCACACACCAAGTATCCTGCAAACCCAACACAGCATAATAGTAATTAATTAAGTTTAATTAAGCATTTGAAATTATTTTGATATAAGATGATTTGAAATCTTGGCTTAAATTAAATTATACAGTTGTGAGGGAGAAATTGGATTTGAGTTACCTCCTGTTTCTGTGGCAGTGGAGGTCCGTCCTGATCCTCCTCCAAATTTCAAAAGGGAAAGCGAAAGTAAAGTTATACAAATATTTTTGCATATGAACCAAATTGTTTAATTTGCTGAAAAAGAAAGTCTGAGCTTTTGAAACAAATTATTATTATGAAATTGAAGGCCTACTTGGATCTGCCAAGGAAATGAGACTGGTATTGTTAAAATGACAATTTCATTGGTTTCTTCCCATCTTCTGGTAGTAAGCATTCATGGCAAATGAGGCATGGTGCACTGGCCTATCCGGATCATAGCAAGAACCTCCTTTCTTTGTAGGGCTGCAATCTGCATAGTTACAGGCATAGTCCAGAGCTGACTGCAGTGCTTGTTGTGGTGCTGCAGGCTTTGCCACACACCAAGCTTTCTACAACACCATGTATATATTTAAATTAATTGCTAATTAATTTTAGAATTGTTCTTTCTAATTCTTACCTGTCCATTCACCAACATCGAAATCTCCCCTGCAAAAAAAAAAAAAAAAAAAAAGGCCATGGATGAACATAGGTGAAAATGTAGAGAGAGAGCAGAAAGGGAGGAAAGAAATTGCAACAATGTGGAATGCTCTATAGAGTTGTTGAAAATAAAAACATCAACTTTGCAGCTTAAGCGATTACGAATCTCTACCGTACCCAAGAAGAAGAAGAACAGAAGCAGGAAAGAAATAACAGGACCTGGCAGGGCTAGCTTAGCTTAGCTTAGGAAAGAATTTCTATGGTTGACTAATTCTTGAAGAGGAAGATGGGATATTTGTAGCGGTGCTGCTGAGGAGGCCACATAATGATCATGCAAGAACAACTGAGTAACACTCTGACATGCTCCATTACAGTCAGATTGCATATAGGCTGGCATTTGTACTTTTGGGCTACCTGTTACATACAATAAATTGCTTGCCTCAGCTTCTTTGGTTTGGTTATAACTTACAAGCAAGGTTCAATTAATTCCAGTCTTCCCTATCATATAATTCCAAATTCAAGTCAAACAGAAATTTCAGAGAGCTTTCTTTGGACATGAATACTCCATTCATGAGTAAATTCAAATACCACTTTCCTTTCGGTCTGACTCAGGCTTAGATGCAGTCACCAAAACCTGTAACACATGATCATGAACACTTTGATTAGTAGTTATGTTTTAGTTCTTATTTACTTAGTGAATATTAAAGGAAAAAAGAAAAAAAGAAAAAATAAATTACTATTTGCTAAGTAATATAATTCATGAAGTTAATTATAATATTTAATACTAATTATTCACTAAATAAATAATAATTAAAATATAATTACTAATTTAACTAATACAATCAGGCAAATATATTATTTAATTACTAAAAATAAAATTTTAAAAAATTAATTAACCTAAACATCCTAAGTTTATATTTATTTTTTGGGATTTTTGTAGAAATGTCACATGAACTTATACATCAGTTTCAATTTGTCACTTAAAGAAAAATTTAAGCAAAATGTCACCTTAAGTTTTCAAAATTCATGATTTGTCACATGACTTTAACATCATCCAATTTTCCATCCATTTTGAAGTGTGTTTTAGTCTTTCCAATATGTAAACCCTCTTTTTTATATAATTTAAATATAAAGCTATGCAAACCCTCTTGCTTGAAAAGACTAAAATATCCTTCAAAATGGATGGAAAATTGGACGATGTTAAAGTCAGGTGACAAATCATGAATTTTGAAAACTTAAGGTGACATTTCACTTAAATTTTTCTTTAAGGTGACAAATTGAAACTGATGTATAAGTTCGAGTGACATTTCAACAAATATCCCTTCTTCTTTTTTTAAATACCTCTCCCAATGAAATTTCGTCGGAGAGGTTCTTTCGTAAGGAGAAAGTGTTTACGTTATTTTTTAATTTTTTTTAAAAATATAATATTAGTTTATTTACTTATTTTTCTTTACTTATTTTAAAAAGCAAACGTAAAATAGTAATATTGTACATGTACATACGTATTTCTAATGCTTAATACACATATTTTTTACAAAATTTTCAATAAGACACAAAGTTCACGTATTGTACAAATAATTCTCGCATATTATTGAAAAAGAAACTTGGAGGGTTCTTTTTTCTTTTTTTAATTAATTAATTAAATAGTATAGATAGACCTTTTAGAATAGTATAGCCGCATATAGACCTTTTAGGATAGTATAGCCGGCTATACTATGATTTTTTTACACGTGGCGTCTAATCGCTAGAGGGTCCTTTTATAAATTAAAAAACATACAGCCGTGCGGCTATACTCTGTTTTTTTTTTATTTTTAAAAAAGTAGAATTCTCTTGACACGTGGCACCTAATGCATGGGTCCTTTTTTTTTTAATATAAAAATAGTACAGCCGGACGGCTATACTTGATTTTTTAATTTGTTTTAATAGTATAGCCGGCGGCTATTTTACACACCCTTTAAATTAGCATAATATGTATTTCTCTTTTTTAATTACTTTGATTAGTAGTTATGTTTTAGTTCTTATTTACTTAGTGAATATTAAAGGGAAAAAAGAAAAAGAAAAATTGAATTACTATTTACTAAGTAATATAATTCATGAAGTTAATTATAATATTTAAAACTAATTATTCACTAAATAAATAATAATTAAAATATAATTACTAATTTAACTAATTCAATCAAGCAACTATATTATAATTACTAAAAATAAATTTTTTTAAAATGAATTAACCTAGACATCCTAAGTTTATATATATATATATATATATATATTTTTAAAGACCTCTCCTTACGAAATTTCATCAGCAGAGGTTCTTTCGTCGAAGAGAAACCTAATCTGACAAATTTTGTTGGCATAGACTTGTGCCAATGAAATTTCGTCAGGAGAAGTGTTTATGTTTTTTTTATTTAATTTTTTGTTAAAATATAATATTAGTTTCTTTACTTATTTTTATTTGGGTGTCTTAATTAAATTTCCCTAGAGCCCAACAACGGTTATAGTCTTATATATATATACGTACTTATTTTTCAATAATACATTCTTCCCTGCTTGCATTCATGGACTAGTGCCTACAATCAAAGAAAGCCTTCCTGATCGTAATAAATTAGTGGTTTTTGTATAAGCAGATGAGGGAATTCTTGTTGGCATCTTCGTGACTCTTGTATGGAGTTTTGTATGTGCTTCAACTTGTTTTGGTTGCTTCTTGGTATTTTAGTAATAATCATGAGATGCAGTGGTTTATAAAGATAGGAGGATTTGTTTGTATTCCTAGTTTATGCTACCTATGTAGTGATGGATGTTGTTTTAAGGGTTTTGTGATTGGGGTTTAGGTTGGTTTGTTTCGTTTAAGTTGTTTGACTCTTCTATTTAGTCAATAGCATGGGTGGTACTCTTTCTTACCCTGAGATTTTGTTTCTCCAAGAAGGTTTTAATGAGGCCGCCGTTAACATGCTAGTTCTTACCATGTAATATTCCTTTCAATTTAATGAAATACCATCTTTTCTCAACCAAAAAAAAAAAAGCACCTTCAAGCTTTATCAAACACGTTGAATCTTAATTAATTATTATTTCTGACATGTTAAACCCTTGAACTAATTCACAGTATACAAAGCCCAAAGAAGTCAGTAACTGGAGAAAAACCCTAACCACCTCTCTCCCAAAAAAACACTAGTGCCATTTTCACTTTGAGTTACAAAAAAACACTCTAAACCCTAACCTCCTTTCAAAAAAACAAAAACGCTCCTGGACTTGACTCTCAGTTATGAAATAAATGAATTGAATTAGCTAGCAGTATATTAGGTTATAAATGATGAAAACGTCTACCAATAAAATATTAATTTAAAAAACAAGCTTGCATAGAGTACTAGAGTAGGGCCACATGGTATAGCTTGAATACGTGTGTAAAACTAGGTCCTAAGCTCTAAAAGCCTACAAAGAGGGGGGGGGGGGGGGGGGGTGAAGTAGGCTACCGGTTAAGGACCAACCAATTTAAAAAGTTCTTGTTAATTCACACACACATGCATACAAACAATTAAGTGATTAACAAGGAAAGACAATTAACAGCTGAAAGTAAACAACACACAAGAGTTGTTGACCCAGAAAACCGAAATGGGTAAAAAACTGGGAGCACCAAGCAAGGAGAGATCCAATCCACTCATTAAGAAATACAAGAAAATGAAGGAAGACTTAGCTCAATCTATCACCTATAGGCAGCTTCAATCAACCTTTCAGCAAGCACCATTTCTTTATCTTTTAGCAGCAAATCCTCTCAAGAGCACCAAGCTTCAGTTGCATGTAATTTGATGTATGAAGTGAGTTATGGTTTCACAGATTCATCTATCTCAATCACAGAGTATGATTGAGCTAGACAATTGAAACCCAAATGTTGTGATGAATAAACTAAAAGTAAAAAACTTGAAGCATATAGTTTAATTCAACATAACAATAACAAAGAAAAAGGTTTACAACCGAAATCTTGTAAAAGTATACTTGGAGAAGGTTATATGTATACTATCAATCGTATACTCTCAAGTAACATGTACTAGCTGAAACATTAATGAAGAGAATGAAGTAAAGAAAAACAGCCAGCCATTTAAAGATTTAAAGTCATCTTGAGGAAGCACTTATGTGAATGCACTCATTCTCATAACCCTCAAGAGTATGAACTTTGGCTGAAGGAAAACTCTTTTTAGAGTTTCATTCCCACTCGATTTTCATGTCAAGAGTATGACTAGAAGGAAGGCATAAGTCATCGATTTAAAAATGCATGAGTCGAAGAGTCTTCTGTAACTAAGTCTGGAAGAATATATATAGAGCTTTTAAAAACACAAAACTTCATACTTTTAGCAAGGGAGCGGCTCAAGTTACCACCTAAAAGATAAAGAAAGTTTTTTATTCCCTTTGTAGTCAAAGTGAGCTGACAAGTTTAGGGAATGGGATAACCAAAGAGCATGGGTGTCGCAAGTTCCCATTTGAAAAGCAAGTTTAAATAATAAAGAACCTAATACTTTTAGAAGGTGGAAGACAAGGGAATAATTTAAAAGATAAAACAAATGTTAAGCTTGGATCCACCAACCAAGTGCCGTTTGAGTGTAATTACTCTCACGTGTTTGTCAGCCTTTTTTGGAAGGGAAGAAATAAAAAACCGTTAGAGCTGAAATGAAGAGAAATGTTGTAGCAAACAGGCAAAATTGAAAGTTGGATCAATACACGTGAACATGTATTAATCCAGTGAGAATGCATATGAGTTTACCTTTGGTAGCAACGTGAGGACTTGGAAGCCCTTCAACCCACATCGATTCTAACCTTGAATCTAATTAATATTACAAGAGTTTTGTTGATTTAAGAGAAGAGTCAAAATACAATAAAGGTTCAAATAAAAACCTTACAACGTGCTTTTTTTATTGAGGAAAACTGAAATTACTACTGAGGTGCAAGAGGTATATTTAAACTCTAATCTAGTAGACCTATAACAACAATGATCAAGTGTTCCTAGTAGCAGTATGGCTAGTCAACAACTAGCCATAGACCTATGAGAAAGCAAACAAGATACAAATTTACCACATATCAAGTATCAAACCTACAAATATAGAAGAGATCTATGTGACAACCTAGGCGCTCAACAGGGTTCATCAATCTAGACATCCATAGCTCTAGCAACAACTATTGTGAACAATGTGTCCGCATTTCTTTACTTATTTTTGTTTGGGTGTCTTAATTAAATTTCCCCAGAGCTCAACAACGGCTATAGTCTTATATATATATGTACGTATTTTTCAATAATACATTCGTATTCTATACACATCTACCATTTTAGCAAACATACAATAGTCGTATTGTACATGTACATATGTATTTCTAATGCTTAATACACATATTTTTTATAAAATTTTCAGTAAGACACATAAAGTTCACGTATTATACAAATAATTCTCACATATTATTGAATAAGAATAATATATGTTATAAAAATTATACTAAAATATTATAGAGTGACCGATTAATGTTTACTTTTGATATGTTTAAGCTTGCAAATTAATATCTATAAAGTACAAAATAAAGAAACTTGGAGGGTCCATTTTTCTTTTTTTAATTTATTTATAAAATAGTATAGATAGAACTTTTAGAATAGGATGACTATATTACGATTTTGTTTCACACGTGGCATCTAATCGACTGGAGGGTCTTTTTTTTTAATTAAAAAAAAAGGGTACAGCCAAGCAGCTATACTTTGTGTTTTCAATTTTTTTAAAAAGGTAGAATTGTCTTGACACGCAGCGCCTAATGCATGGGGGTCCTCCTTTTTTATATATAAAAATAGTACAGCCGAACGGCTATACTCTGGTTTTTTTAATTTTGTTTGAAAGTATAGACACACCCTTTAAAGTAACATAATATGTATCTCTCTTTTTTAATTACTTTGATTAGTAGTTATGTTTTAGTTCTTATGTACTTAGTGAATATTAAAGGGAAAAAAATAAAAATAAAAATAGAATTACTATTTACTAAGTAATATAATTCATGAAGTTAATTATAATATTTAATATTAATTATTCACTAAATAAATAATAATTAAAATATAATTACTAATATAACTGATTCAATCAGGCAAATATATTATTTCATTACTAAAAATAAAATTTTTAATAATTAATTAACCTAGACATACTAAGTTTGTATATATATATATATTTTTAAAGACCTATCCCGACCGAATTTCGTCGGAGAGGTTCTTTCGTAGGAGAGACCTAATCCGACAAATGTTTGTTGGCATAGACCTGTGCCGACGAAATTTCGTCGGGAAAAGTGTTTATGTTATTTTTTTTATTTTTAAAAAAATATAATATTACTTATTTTTGTTGGCTATAGTCTTTTGTGTATATATATGTACATATTTTTCAATAATACATTCATATTTTATACACATCTACTGTTTTAGCAAATGTACAATAGTCGTATTGTATATATACGTAAGTATTTCTAATGCTTAATACACATATTTTTTATAAAATTTTCAGTAAGACACACAAAGTTCACGTATTATACAAATAATTCTCACATATTATTGAATAAGAATAATATATGTTATGAAAATTATACTAAAATATTATAGAGTGGTCGATTAATATCTACTTTTGATATGTTTAAGCTTGCAAATTAATATCTATAGGGTACAAACTAATGAAACTTGGAGGGTCCTTTTTTCTTTTTTTAATTTATTTATTAAATAGTATAGCTGCGGCTATACTATTTTATACACCCTTTAAAGTAGCATAATATGTGTTTCTCTTTTTTAATTACTTTGATTGGTAGTTATGTTTTAGTTCTTATTTACTTAAGTTCGAATCTTTTGTTCTCTTGATGAAAAGGAAACAAAAAATCCTGAGCGGGCTATGGAAGGCCAACTCAGGCACCAAATTTCCTTATTAAATAAAATTGAAAACGCATATGTATATAGAAAATTCTTGTGAAATGTGCGAAGACTTGCCAGACAAAAAGCACAACTAAGTAAGTTGGCCTCCTGTTTCTAGCACCTCACATGAATCGCACCTTTCCCCGAGTCTTTCTCTGTCCACTCCACACATTCCGCGCTCTCTCCCAACTCCAACTCCCATGACGAACAAAAAGACTCAACGACAAAGCCTCTTCCTCTGTCTCTCTGTCTCTCATTTCCTCCCTGCCCTCCTCATCCTCCGATCCAACACCAAGGCAGAGAGAAAGAAGAGAGAGTTCGGGCTAACCAATTGAGCGGGGTCGGGTCCAGAATCCAGTACTTGGATTCCATGGAACCCATCAACGTAGAAAAGTCTCGTTATGGTCATCTGGAACAGGGCATCTCGGCGGTTCTATCTCGATGGAATGGCCTTGAAATGGCTGTCCAGAACCAGTGGGGTGGCCGAGACTCCACCCGCAAAGCCCAGCAACTCTCTGCCGATATTCTCTCTTGGTTCTCTCAATCCAAAGGTGGTTTTTTTCATTTGATTCATTCACTTGCATTGCATGCATAGCATATTCACACGCATCTAAACACATTTTTCCAATTATATATCTATTGCAACTGTGAGGTTGGAAGCCAAACTTACAAGAGAACATTAATTTATGCGTACACGTGCAGCACCACATTACGTGGAAGATCTAGAAAACTTGCTACATGAACGCATGCTTCTGTCTTTCAACACAGACATAGAGGACGGAAGCATCGAGGAGGTATATATAAACCGCCCTCTCAAATGATTTAATTAGATTCAGCTTGTTTAATAAATGTTCATGATCTGTTTGGTATGTGACAGATTTCCAACTTAAACTTAGAATTTAAGCATTATATATAGCAATTCCAATTTATATCTCTTGCATGTATAATTGAGTAGAAGTAATATTTTCTCAACGAGAAATGGCGTCCTGTGTTGGAAATTTTGGCTCACCTAAGGATACAAAGTCCTCCTTTTTTTTGTGCTATGGATTTCTACCTAATTCCATGACATGGTTGACTCATTTCTAGAAGAATTTTGGAGTTGCCCATGTGAGTAAATATTGGCTTGCCATCTTTGTCAAAAATAGGTGACTTGTTTGGTGGCACAAAATGGTGGAATGTTTGGTAGCCATCCATGGTTAAGTTTGGTAGCCAACATTTGAATAGTGTGAGGTTGGATTCACACTCTTGCATATTTGGCTATATAAAGGGGTTTAGCATGCAAGAAGTAAATCATGGCTTAAGAGTTCTCTAGTGTGGTTAAGTTCATCAAGGGAGTGGTCTTTATTCTCCAAGGGGTGATTAAGTTCACAAAGGGTGAGGGTAATATCAAGGGTGTTTTAACCATCAAGGGAGGAAGGAGCTGAGTTGGGGTCTTGAGAGTCTAGACACAAAGGGGGAAACACCAAGGGTTGTGAAAGTGTTCACAAGTGTATCAAAGTGTTGAGCAAGGGGTGAGAGAGAAAAGAAAGCTTGGGGAGAGAATAGAGTTCTAAGGGGGTTTCTTTGTAAACCAAAGTTGTAACTTATTCTTTCATTAGTGAATTTCTCAAGGGGATCACCAAGAGGATGTAGGCAATTGCTGAACCTCTATAAATTCTTGTGTCATTTTGTGCTTGGTTGGTTTCTCAAGTGTAGTGTGTGTGATTCATCCATAATTGTGTTTGTCACAAAGTCCATCAACAACAAGATCATTAGGGGAGGGTGAGTTGAGTTTGTTCTCAATTCACAACAAGTGGTATCAGAGCTATGTTGGAGCAGCAAGTTGCTAGAGTGTTGAAGATGGCAGGTGACAAGGAAGCTGAAGGTGAAAGTAGCTCTATGCTGCAGAGGCTACCACAATCTGTCAGCATGAAGGTGGAGTTAAAGCCCTTCACAGGGAAGGAGAACTTCACGCTTTGGCAAAGGAGGATGAAGTCAGCCCTTACACAGCAAAATCTCTGCATTGTTTTGGGAGGCAAGGAGAAGAAGCCAGCAACCATGACAGATGCGGAGTGGGGTGTGCTAGACGAGTTAGCTAGAGGAGTCATCGAGAACTACATCACAGATGAGGTGCTCATCAACGTGATGAAGGACACAGCGCAGCAAACATGGGAGAAGCTCGAAGAGATGTTTGCAGGGAAGTCGCTGTCCAACAAGCTTTTCCTCAAGGAAGAACTCCTAAATCTTTGAATGGAAGAGGAAGGTAATCTAATGGAGCACTTGAGCAGCTTCAATAGATGCGTTGCTGACTTGCAAAGAATGGAAGTGTTGTATAATACGGAGGATAAGGCACTCATGTTTCTTACATCCTTGCCTCCGTCTTATAAGCATTTTCGAACGACGCTTATGTTCGGGAAGAGTACCTTGAAGTTTGAGGATGTGGTGCAAGATGTGATGACGCATCACAGGATGTCTCAACGTTCGGAGGAGAGCTCTCAAGATGCTGGCTTGTTCGAGGGAGGTGTTCAAGCAAGCGTGGAGGCAAGAGAAGCAACGGGAGGAATGCTAAATCCAAGGACAATGAATGGTGCTTCGAGTGTGGATCTACAGATCATTGGAGGCGAGATTGTCCAGTTTGGAAGGAGAAGCAGAACAAGATGAAGAAAGCCGAAAGTTCAGCAAATGTGTGTGATGATGACATTTGTGATGAGCTCTTGACGGTTACGGAGGAGAGTAACGGGGAAGTCATGGCAAGTTCTTCGGGTAAGAGTTCAAGTTCTTCTTCAAGTTGGATTCTAGATTCCGGGTGCTCATATCATGTGTGTGCAAATAAGTTGATGTTTGACACATATGAGGAAAAGAAGGCATGCAAGATTATGTTGGGAGATAAAACTACATGTGAGGTTTTGGGCATAGGGACTGTGAAGATCAAGTTGCAAGGTGGTGAAGTTCGGAGTCTTAGTGAGGTAAGGTTTGTACCTGCTCTAAGAACGAATCTACTCTCTCTTGGCTTTTTGGATAGACAAGGGTGTTCTTACAAGGCCGAAGGAGGGAAGCTCAGGGTCACACAAGGTTCTGTGGTGGTTATGAAAGGGGAGATTCAACCAAACAACACATATAAGCTTTTGGGTGGTACATTTGCAGGTGGTGCAAAGAGTGGTACCAAGGAAGAGCAGACAACAAGTCTTAAAGTCAAAGAGTCAGTTCAACATAATGCAGCTGCAGGTTTGCTCAAAAGAAGCTGAGCAAGAAAGGTTAGTCAAAGTTGTGTGACTAACGGTTCATCATCAAAGGTGCTTGATTTCAAAGGTGCAGAAGGTGTGGAGCGGAAAATCCACAAAGGTGAAGACAAGACAAGGGATGATGGGGAGGATATTGTTGAAAAACTTCTTGCCAAGGTGGTCATGGAAGAGACTCCATTTGAGGTGGAGCTTGACACAAGGGCTGAAGAAGAAGGGCAACAACAACAAACTCACAAAGGGGTTCTACTTGAGGTGGAGCCATTATCAAATGCAAGGTCCGGGCCCAAGGAATCCATCAAACCGTTCCTAGGTTTTGGATGGATGGATCAAGAAGTTCCAGTCACGTTTCGGAGTGCTATAGGGAGCATGAAGCGGGAAAGTTGGAGAGGTGCATTGATGAAAAGAGATGTGTTCTTAAGTCCAAGAGCAAGGTTGGCTAAGTGGGGATTTAGTGAACAAAGGTTTAGTATGTGGTTTACATATCAAGGTATGTCCAAGATTCAAGGTTCCAAGAAGGCAAGGAGCAACGAATTTGGCATGGGGGATCTCTCTTCTGCAAAAGAGGTCCAAGTTACTCAAGTTTAGACTTGGGTGGAGTACCTTCCACCAAAGGTACATTGAGGCAAGAGGTTAATTGCCATGGTGGAGCTCTTGGAAATTACTAGAACGATTTTTAAGAGGTTGAAGAGGTTCTAGAGGACAACAATGGTTCACGGGGTGATTAAGGTTCGCCAAGGTGGAGATTGTTGGAAATTTTGGCTCACCTAAGGATACAAAGTCCTCCTTTTTTTTGTGCTATGGATTTCTACCTAATTCCATGACATGGTTGACTCATTTCTAGAAGAATTTTGGAGTTGCCCATGTGAGTAAATATTGGCTTGCCATCTTTGTCAAAAATAGGTGACTTGTTTGGTGGCACAAAATGGTGGAATGTTTGGTAGCCATCCATGGTTAAGTTTGGTAGCCAACATTTGAATAGTGTGAGGTTGGATTCACACTCTTGCATATTTGGCTATATAAAGGGGTTTAGCATGCAAGAAGTAAATCATGGCTTAAGAGTTCTCTAGTGTGGTTAAGTTCATCAAGGGAGTGGTCTTTATTCTCCAAGGGGTGATTAAGTTCACAAAGGGTGAGGGTAATATCAAGGGTGTTTTAACCATCAAGGGAGGAAGGAGCTGAGTTGGGGTCTTGAGAGTCTAGACACAAAGGGGGGAAACACCAAGGGTTGTGAAAGTGTTCACAAGTGTATCAAAGTGTTGAGCAAGGGGTGAGAGAGAAAAGAAAGCTTGGGGAGAGAATAGAGTTCTAAGGGGGTTTCTTTGTAAACCAAAGTTGTAACTTATTCTTTCATTAGTGAATTTCTCAAGGGGATCACCAAGAGGATGTAGGCAATTGCTGAACCTCTATAAATTCTTGTGTCATTTTGTGCTTGGTTGGTTTCTCAAGTGTAGTGTGTGTGATTCATCCATAATTGTGTTTGTCACAAAGTCCATCAACAACAAGATCATTAGGGGAGGGTGAGTTGAGTTTGTTCTCAATTCACAACATCCTGGACAAAGAATTTCTGTGTGTATATATAATTTGTTGTCTGTGCATGCAGTTTTATATATTTGATCATCTGCTTATGAAGTAATTTTTCAGTACAGGTGGCAGAAAAATTGATGATTGTACATGAGGAATACTTGCATGGAAACCATTAGAGATATTTATGTGCTCATTTTTTTTAAAATAGTCTGAAAGTACCGGTTAGGATACATGGACATAGACACGGAGTCAATTGAAATTGGCCAGCAATTCCACTTAGCTTCAAGCTTTGAATGAAAGCAAGTAGCATTACACAGGGAGACTAAACACAGGTACCTGAAACGAGAGCGGTCGAGCTTCGATTGATTGAAGCCGATATGAGGAGGATTTCTACAGGGAATTAGATACATTAATATTTCTCAGCTTGACACAGAACCAAGAATTAAAAAGAGCATTTCAACAAATCATCTATGGGAAGAAGAAGGGTAACTCAGAGTCACATATAGTAAACTTTTGAGTACAAATATACTCAGTTGTAGCGAGTAATCACATTGCCTCTCTCTTGCAGTGTTATCAGTAACTTTCTTTTTGGGTTTCCTCTGTTACAGTTCACTGTAAAAACTACATATATTTACCTAAGAAACCATTAATTCATGGTATTAGTTTTCAGCCCTTTTGTCTTTTCGATATAGAAATTTTCTTCTGCTGGCTCCATAATTTTGTTCCGTGAGAATGTATGAAATCTAACAAAACTTTCCAATCTGTAGAAGACGCTGAAAACTAGAGATTAGACTATGTAGAGGATGACTTATTTCCAGATTGGAGCAAATACGAGTGACTTGCCACCTCCATTTCTTTAGATTGTTTCATTTCTCATTGTTTGTTTGTTTGTTTTTTTTTTTTGGATGTCAAATTGTTTTCAGGTGGATGGTTAATTATTTGAATCAATTCTACGCCTATCATCCATTGAGTGTAATTTTCGTCTCAACTATTATCAGTGACAGAAACAAGTTTTTCAAAATGAGCTAGGCCAACTTAGAATATGAATTATAGACACTTAGATTTTTGTGGCCGACTGATTGAGGGACGAGACAATCCCCATGAATCAGCTGACTGTCGTCAAATCTAGTATGGTAATCGTACTCAAAGGTCTCTTTATTGGGATTGCTTATGTAGCAAGCATTTTTACTCATAAGCGTTTTTGCCATAAGCACTTTTTCTGAGTATGTCGAAATTCTTATTAAAAGCACTTTTATGGAAATCTAATCATATCTAATTTCTTAGAATTGAAGAAGAATTATCTAAGCTAAAGGTTGATTAGGACTCTTATTTTTTATTGGACATGGATCTTTACTCTATAGATAAAGGTGACTCACCGACCCTCTCTTGAAGTGCTTCTACTCCTAGTCAATTTTTAAACTTTAGTTATTCGTTTACTCATTAATCGGGCTTTCCACAAATAGGCCTGTTAACGAAATTGTAGAGCACGAAATCGTAGCAAAATAGTGTAGTGGTAAGTGAGTATCGTTCCGAGACTAAGACTAATTAACTGAGTACTGATTATGATTAATCCTAAACTTTATCTGGATATTCGAATAGTGAGACTTTGATTTGAGTTGCGTAAGCAATTAACAAGAATTAACTAACATAAACAATAATAAAATTCGGCAAACACTGATGGTATAAGCACTAGGGTTCCAACTTCACCATAGCCAATTCTACCATATTCCTGTAGCCAGTTAATCCTAATTATCATCCATGTTAATGATAAATTTCCCTTAATTATTCAATATGACATGCCTGTCTATACCAAAAGTGTTCCTACAACCGTCCCACTCTATGTCTAGATGAAGAACTAAGAAGTAGAAACCCGTTAAGTTCTATGGAAATTTATGGAAACCACACAAGCCTCAATTAACCTTCCAGTTCACTCAAGTAACTTGTGGTATCGATTACTAGAAGCAAAATCCCTAGTTGGATATTCCTATCGTCAACTCAAGCATCAAATCAATTAAGTGGTGATCAAGCACTCAAAGCATTAAGAATAGTAAAAGATACTTAACATGGAAAATAATATCAAATTAACATAAACACAGAAATAAGGTATTCATGGCTAGGCTCGACTTCAAAAGAAATAATATCAAAAGATACTTAACGTGTAAAGCCAATACTTCAAGCATTCGAACTTAAAGATAACCACACTCGGTGTGTGTACAAATTCGCCTCGACTCTAGGCCTCACTGGATAACTCTCAATTTTCTCACAGAACCTAGGGTTGCACTCTTACCCCGCATATGTGAATGAATTTAGGTGAAGAACTCAAAATGTAAGACACATATGCATCCAAATGAATAAAAGGCAATTTCTGAAAATAGATCTCACGGAAAGGAAATCAAATACTAAGAATCATAGATGAAGTGCATACCTCCACTTTCGAGTAAGAAGTCCCCAAAGATCCGTTAGGTCTTTACTATGGTTGTAATGAAGGGTTAGGTTATGGGTCTTGAAAGAAAGGATAGGAAAACTAGAACTTGAGACATACCAAGGCATTTATCGTGCTATAAGGCTTGGCTCTTCAAATTTACTTCACAAAGTCGTCCAGGAATTTTGATATGCTTCACTTTTTCTTTTTTCTATTTTTTTTTTCTATTTTTTTTTCTTCTATTTTTTCTATTTTTTTTTTCTTGAACTTTAAGCACATATTCCCTCGGTACACGCCACATCTTTTGTTGATGTAGAGCTTAACCTTCATCCTTGTCTTAATGTGCCATGGCATATCCCAAGTTATAGGGTATGGCTAAAAATAGGGTAAAAAAAGTAAGGGAATATTATGGGTGATGAAAGAAAATGCTAAGTGTTTGGCTTCAAAAGGTTGATGGCACACACAATGGGTAGGACATGAGGCTTTATTTAGTGGTTAGAACATGCATAGCCTAACATCATCTCTCAAGGTCCATCCAACTCAAAAGTAAAAGCATAAGATGATTCATACAAAATAGAGATTAGTTCTTAGTATTCAATTCAAAAGTCTAATTGAGATCAATCTAAATTGAAAGAAATAAAATAGTGGATAAGAATAGTCCCAAATACTCTCTCAATGAATGGCAATTTGGCTCAAGTATCTTACAATGGTAGTCTCCACTATTTCTCCACAATCTTCCAAGTATAGCTATCTTGTCACTCAAAATACTTGAAGCATGGCTATGTGAAGTGCTCTAATTATGATGCATAAACTTTCATGGCAACACTCTAGTTAAAGAAATATGATCAAACATCACATATACATCACTATTAGTAAGAGAAAGTAAAAACTTCAACAAATTTTTATTTTTTCAAAAGTTAAAGGAACTTTGTGTGTTTGAAAACAAATATGCATGAATTTATGAGTCATAATTGCTTAAGAATAAAGAAATTTCATCAAAAGGAAGAGGACACACTTGGAATAGCTCCTAGAAAACTCTGATTGCAAATGGAATGGATTTGAAATGAATTGGAATGAAATAAAAAAAAATTCTGGAAAATTGACCTTTAGCGACGAAAAATCTGATGAACACCGTCGCAGAAACCCTTTAGCGACAACAAATCTGACGAACATCGTCGCAGAAAAGTGAATTCGTGACGAAAAAGCTTCATATTCTGGGCAGATTGCAGCTAGCCTTTTTTGGGTTTTAGGCCACTTTTTAAGCTTCAAATCTTCCTAAAACGTCATATAAACCACTTAAGACCCCCAAACCTGTTTCAAATCATCATAATAACCATTCTAAACATGTTAGTGGCTTCGAATTCCCCTGAAAAACATCAAAACAGAAAAGATGCAGAAAATTTAATTTTGACCAAAATAAGAACATAATAACCTCTTTTGCTATTTTCTGGGTTTTAAAGTCATCTAATGACCAAAACAACTCTTGTAACACATCTGTAACGTGTTGCAATCATCATGGGGTTCGAACCAATAAAAAAAAAACGTTCTTTGAAACACAAATTCCTTTCTTTGGGACATAAAATCTGTTTTTTTTTTTTTTTTTTTTTTTTACTTTATGACTCAAAATTCAAATAACAAAAACAACAAAATTCTACACCCCCAAACCTAAACTAAGCATTGTCCTCAATGTTGAAAGTAAATGCATGTAATAATTAGTAAAGGCATAGAAGGATGGAAAATAAAGAGAAAACACAAAAATTAAGAACACGGAACGAAAGTACCTAGTTGGGTTGCCTCCCAACAAGCGCTTGGTTTATAGTCCTCGGCCCGACTTTTTGAAGATGATCACTCGGTGTCTCGGAAAGGGATTCGAGTTGGGGGTGGAATGGGGTCGGCTTCCAAGTACGGCTTCAAGCGTTGACCATTGACTGTGAACATAGTAGTTGTGGCTTCATTACGAATCTCAACGGCACCATAAGGAAAAACTTGAACAACTGTAAATGGGCCGGACCATCGGGAGCGAAGCTTGCCGGGGTAGAGCTTGAGGCGCGAATTGAAGAGAAGGACTTTTTGACCAGCGTGAAACTCCTTGCGCACTATGTGTTTGTCATGCCATGCTTTTGTTCGCTCCTTATAAATCCTTGCATTCTCATATGCTTCGTTGCGAAATGCATCCATCTCATTTAATTGAAGCATCCTCTTCTCACCCGCAGCATCCATGTCAAAATTCAAGGTCTTGATTGCCCAATAGGCTTTATGCTCTAACTCCACTGGTAAGTGACATGCTTTTCCAAAAACTAGCCGATATGGTGACATTCCAATAGGAGTTTTAAATGCTGTACGATATGCCCAAAGTGCATCGTCTAGCTTTAGGGACCAATCTTTTCGTGAAGTTCCAACGGTCTTCTCCAAGATCTTTTTTAATTCTCTATTGGAAATTTCAACTTGCCCACTTGTTTGTGGATGATAAGGTGTAGAGACCTTATGTGTAATTCCATATTTGGCCAAAAGGGAATTGAATTGTCGGTTGCAAAAGTGCATACCACCATCACTAATAATGGCCCGTGGAGTTCCAAAGCGAGTAAAAATATGTTTGCGGAGAAATTCACCACCACCTTAGCATCATTAGTAGGTAGAGCCACGGCCTCCACCCATTTGGACACATAATCTACCGCAACCAAGATATATTTATTCACCATAGATGCCGGAAAAGGTCCCATAAAATCTATACCCCAAACATCAAATAATTCGACCTCAAGAATATTATGTAATGGCATTTGATTTCGACTAGAAATATTACCCGTACGTTGGCAACGATCACACGATGATACGAAGGTATGGGCATCCTTGAATAAAGTTGGTCAAAAGAAACCCGACTGGAGAACCTTTGCTGCAGTTTTGGTGCCTCCGAAATGCCCTCCACATGCAAGCGAGTGACAATGCCGCAAAATATTGTCCATCTCATTCTCAGGTACACATCTTCTAATGACTTGATCCGAGCAATGTTTCCATAAGTAGGGGTCGTCCCAAAAATAATGTTTCACCATGGAAAGAAATTTCTTTTTCTGAGGGGGAAGAATCATATGGAACGATGTTGCTGACCAAATAATTCACAAAATCAGCATACCATGGAGCATCAATGGTTTGGATGTTGAGAAGTTGTTCATCGGGGAATGTTTCTAGAATGGGGACAGCGGCAATAGTTCCTTTTTCCTCTTGGACCAGCCGTGATAGGTGGTCGCGACGACGTTTTCCGTTCCTTTCTTGTCACGAATTTCAAGATCGAATTCTTGTAGCAAGAGTATCCAACGGATCAACCTGGGTTTGGCCTCTTTCTTAGAAAGCAAATATTTCAGAGCAGCATGATCGGAATAAACAATCACTTTAGACCCAATCAAATAAGAGCGGAATTTATCCAATGCAAACACTACAGCAAGCAATTCTTTTTCTGTGGTGGAGTAATTTAATTGGGCATCGTTCAATGTTCGACTGGCATAAGAAATTACATGGAGTAATTTATTTTTTCTTTGACCCAAAACTGCGCCAACTGCATAGTCACTAGCATCACACATAATTTCAAATGGCAATTCCCAATCCGGTGCAACTATGATGGGTGCTGAGGTAAACTTCTTCTTCAAAGTCCTGAAAGCCTCCAAACATTCTGAAGTAAAATTAAATGCGGCATCCTTGAGCAATAAATTACAAAGGGGCTTTGTAATTTTGGAAAAATCTTGAATAAAATCGACGGTAAAATCCGGCATGACCCAAGAAACTTCGAATGCCCTTGACTGTGGTGGGCGGTGGCAACTTAGCAATGGTGTCAATTTTCGCTTTGTCAACTTTTATACCTCTTGCTGAAATTTGATGCCCCAAAACAATTCCCTCTTGTACCATAAAATGGCATTTTTCCCAATTTAAAACTAAATTGGTTTCTTCACATCTTTGCAAAACTAAGGCTAAGTTATGTAGACATGAATCAAAGGAAGAGCCAAAGACAGAGAAGTCGTCCATGAATACCTCAATAAAACGTTTCACCATGTCGGAAAAAATGCTCATCATACACCGTTGAAAAGTGGCCGGTGCATTGCATAGGCCAAATGGCATACGTCGGTACGAAAAGGTGCCAAACGGGCATGTGAATGTGGTCTTCTCTTGATCTTCAGGAGCTATTGGTATTTGATTATACCCAGGAATACCCATCCAAAAAGCAGGAGTGCGAATGCCCAGCTAATCTCTCCAACATTTGATCTATGAATGGAAGCGGGAAGTGATCTTTACGGGTTGCTGAATTTAATTTTCTGTAGTCGATGCAAACTCTCCATCCAGTTGTAGTGCGGGTCGGCACCATCTCATTGTTTTGATTTTTGACAACAGTGATCCCTCCTTTTTTTGGCACAACCTGACAGGGCTCACCCAACTACTATCAGATATAGGATAAATAATACCTACATCTAGTAATTTAAGTACCTCAGTTCGGACAACGTCCTTCATGTTTGGATTGAGTCGGCGTTGATGCTCAATGGAAGGTCTGAAACTGTCCTCCAATAAAATGCGGTGCATACACTTGGAAGGGCTAATTCCCTTGATATCTGCAATTGTCCATCCTATGGCAGCTTTGTGCTGTCGCAAAATTTTTAACAGTTTCTCTTCCTCTCCAGTGTTCAAATTAGCAGCAATAATGACAGGAAGAGTATTATTTTCACCCAAGAAAGCATACCTTAGATGTGATGGGAGAGGCTTTAAGACCAAAGAGGGGGCAACAATGGTGCTTGGTTGCATCTTAGGGGTGCTTCACCGAGTGGTTCGAATTCCGGCCACTTATCTTTAATTTTTGGCTTTGATGCATCCAAGTATTGTGCCATCTCAATAATTTCCTGATTTGCCGTCTCCTTGTTATTGTTGTGGACTAAACAAGCCTCTAATGGATCACATGGATGTTCTTTTTCAAAGTGGGCGGATATATCTCTTTCCAATGTGTCCATCAGTATGCATGTTTCTTCACTTTCTGGATAGAGTAACGCTTTATACACATTGATTGCCACACTCTTGTCTGCTACCCTTAAAACCACAAGACCTTGTTCAACGTCAATTAGGGTCCTCCCAGTGAGTAAGAATGGCCGGCCCAAGATGATTGGTGTATCGCCATTGGTTTCCATATCTATGACAAGAAAATCTGCGGGAAAGACAAGGGTATCAACCTTAACAATCACATCTTCGATCAAGCTTTGGGTAGTGTAATTGATCTATCCGCCATCTGCAAAGAAACAGAAGTAGATTTAATTTCCTCCCCCAAACCCATTTTTCTAGCAATAGATAAGGGCATTAAATTAATGCTAGAACCTAAATCACACAGCGCTTTATCAAAATAAATAGAACCAATTGTGCAAGGTATATCGAAACTCCCTGGATCTTTCTTTTTCTCTGGCAGTTTCTGGCCTTGCAGGATGGCGCTACATCTCTTGGACAGCTTTACTGGGGGTTGGTCCCCAATTTCTTCATTGAAGTTATGATATCTTTCATGAACTTGGCATATGTGGGCATTTGTTCCAGCGCATCAATGAACGGAATATTGATCTCCAATTTCTTAAGAATGTGCAAAAATTTCTCAAATTGCTCTTCAATTTTCTTGCTCTTTAAACGTTGTGGGAATGGAATTTCAGGGACATAGGATGTGGCTCTCAGTTGTCCAGTTGAACCATCTTGGTTGGCAGCTGCCTGGAAAGAGCGTGTGGCAGCTGCCTGGAAAGCGTGGCAGCTGCTGGAACTTTCTTCTGCTGCTCCTTGCTTGCGGCAGGAAGCTCTCTAGCATGCTCTTATTCCAAATCAACGGCTGTCTTGATTGGTTGTCCGTTCCGCAATGTAATGGCCTTAGCTTGCTCCAAATTCTTCGGGTTTACTTCTGTTTGGCTGGGCAATGTACCCGACTCTCTCTCTGTCAAAACTTGAGCTAACTGCCCCATTTGAACTTCCAAATTTCTTATAGAGGCCGCTTGATTTTGTAACGTGGTCTCGGTCTTGCTCATAAATTGATTGGTGTTATTTGAGAGAGTACTCATATTTCCAGCAAGTTGAGTGAGTATGTCTTCTAACCCAACCTTTTTCTCTTGAAGTGGGAATCCAGGGGTGGTTTCTCTGTGCATTCTGGTTATTACTCCAAGAGAAATTTGGGTGATTTTTCCATCCCGGGTTGTAGGTGTTGGAATATGGATTATTCCTTTGACGATTGAAATCTCCAACTTGGTTTACTTGCTCAAGGGCAGAAAATGGATTCCCATTGTTGCAATCAACGCTAGAGTGACTTCCTGCACAAAATTCACAAATAGCATTAGGGGTTTGAATAGCATTGACATTTAATGAACCAAGTTGTTTAGAGAGAGTAGAAATTTGTGCAGTTAATGCAGTTATTGCGTCGACTTCATGAACTCCAGCTTTCTTAGGCATTGCACGTTCACTAGGCCATTGATAGCTGTTGGATGCCATGGTCTCAAGCAACTCGTATGCTGCATCCTGCGTTTTGGCCATCAAGGCTCCTCCAGCTGCGGCATCAATGAGAGTTTTGCTGGTAGTGTCTAGCCCATTGTAGAATGTTTGGACTTGCATCCACTTTGGTAACTCATGGTATGGGCATTTGCGAAGCAGCTCCTTGTATCTCTCCCAAGCTTCATACATCTGTTCCTTGTCGAATTGTACGAATGTCATGATTTCGTTGCGGAGCCGTGCCTGTCTTAGCTGGAGGAAAGAATTTAGCCAAAAATTTTGTAGCTAAATCATCCCATGTAGTGATTGAATTGGGTGGTTGAGAAGTCAACCACGATTTTGCTTTCTCCTTCAATGAGAATGGAAAAAGTCTAGGCGAATGGCATCGCTAGAAGCTCCATTAATCTTGAATGTATCGCATATCTCCAAAAAATTTGAAATATGGGTGTTGGGGTCCTCGTGAGATAGGCCACAAAAGATGGAATTATGTTGGATCATGCTCAGGATCGCTGGCTTAATTTCAAAATTGTTGGCATCGATTGTGGGGCGATGCTGATTGATCCGACGGTGGGAGTGCCAAATTCTCTAACCTCCTTGCGCTTCAGCCATGGTGGCTAGTTCTGCGAGATTCTCCTGGGGTCTTGCTTGGTGAACTCGATTGCGCTTGTGAAACGTCCTCTCGATTTCAGGGTCTAAAGGTATAAGGTGGGATATCTGTGAACGTCTTCCAAAACTCATGCACTAACTAAGCAAGTACCTGTAGAAGAAACAAAATAAAAATAAATAAATAATTAAAATAAAAATACAATTAACAACATAAATAATTTTTAAAAAGAAAAAAAAAATTTCCAAAGTAAAGTTCGGACCAAAATATATCAATATCAATTAAAATCAGTTTAGTCCCCGTCGACGGCGCCAAAATTGTTAACGAAATTGTAGAGCACGAAATCGTAGCAAAATAGTGTAGTGGTAAGTGAGTATCGTTCCGCAGAGACTAAGACTAATTAACTGAGTACCTGATTATGATTAATCCTAAACTTTATCTGGATATTCGAATAGTGAGACTTTGATTTGAGTTGCGTAAGCAATTAACAAGAATTAACTAACATAAACAATAATAAAATTCGGCAAACACTGATGGTATAAGCACTAGGGTTCCAACTTCACCATAGCCAATTCTACCATATAAGCACTAGGGTTCCAACTTCACAGAGTGGTTGATGGTAGACATGAAGATGAACTCGAAAACTCCCAAAAAGCTCCAAGGTGGCTGGCGGCAGGACTTCTCTTTTGCAAGAATTGGGTATTTTCGGGTAGTGAAAAGTATGGATCCCCTCTATGAGGCCAGCCCTAGCTATTTATAATACACAAATCCTTAACCTAGTTACAATCAAATACTACCAAAGGTAGGTTTCCCAATATCTTTCCTAATATCTCTTTGATTGCTTCTCCAAATTCCACAAGGATTTGACCAAACTTCCTCCTTTAAGCTTTGACCGGTTGATTGCCTTCTAAGAAACATCTTCTTTGTCTCCAATTAAACCTTGCCGTAAATTAGGGATCAACTACAAAATTCTCACAAAATACATTAAACCCAACAATTTAATCCAAGAAAATTAACAAATAAATAAGTAAAGGAGGCATAAAATATATGTAAAATATGGACTTGTCAAGGCCCATTCTCAAATGACATATTATACAAAAACCGTTATAGAGCCTATTTAGAGAGAAAAACTCAAAACTAGCCACTTGTCATTTTCTAATTGGTTCTTATAAAAATTACATTAAGAATCAATTAGAAAATAACAAGTAGCTAGTTTTGAGTTTTTTTTTCTCCAAATAGGCTCTATATGGGTTTTTAAATAAATAAAAAGCTTATTTACTGTTTCACCTCCTGGAACTCCAGCTCGCTCTCACTTAACCATCTGGAACTCAAATTTCCTCACTTTACCCCATGAATCTCTAAAAATTATTGAAATTTTCTCACTTTACCACGTATGTTCATTTCCGTCCATAAAATTATTAAGTGTGCTGAGGTGGCATGGACATTCTAGTAATTTTAGCCCCTCTCTCTCTCTCTCTCTCTCTCTCTCTCTCTCTCTTCTCCCATCCCATCCCCTCCCTATACCTAACCCACATCGCACCTCCATCCAACCCACCCCTCCTTTCCCTTTGCCTCTCTATTCTCTCTCTCTGCGTTTCTCTTCTCGCCCCTCCCAAACCCTTATCGCCCCTCACCCCTCCCATATTATTTCTTCTTTGTGCCTCTTTCTCTCACTCCCACTCTCTCTCCCGAGAGAGAAGATGGGGAGTGGCTGTCGAGAAGAATTTTTATTTATTTTTATTTTTATAATTTTGAGTGGTCGTGGTTTGGGTGTGTTGAGTAATTCCATGGAGGGTTAGGTATGAGGTGGGGGTTAGGTCTGGGGGAGGGAGAGAAGAGAAGAGAGAGGCAGCGAGAGTGAGAGAGATAGCGAGATAGTCAAAGGGAAGGAAGGGGTGGGGTGCGATGAAGGTGCGCTGGGGGTTGGTCTGGGAAGGGGATGGGAGAGAGAGAGAGAGAGAGAGAGAGAGATAGAAGATAGAAGATAAAATAGGGGAGGGGGTGGGGTGTCATGAGGGTTAGGTTGGGGAAGGGAGAGAGAGATAGAAAGGCCATTTAACGGGAAATTGGGATGGCATTGAGGGGATAGGGTAACATGTGAGACGAAGTGGGAGAATGAGGATAAAGCGAGGAAATTTGAGTTCCAGGTGGTTAAATGAGAGCGAGCTTGAGCTCTAAAGGGCGAAATAGTAAATAAGCCTAAATAAAAATGGTGATTATAAGGCCTAATATATGCATGTTGGCTCGATCAACTCGCTAAAGTCACATTGATTGTTAGAGTTGATAGCATATTCTCACCTAAGCTATCAGAGCACTTCCACCCTTATGAGTAAGAGCTGTCACTATTCACGTGGATAATGAAAGCCCTTGCAATTTTGTTTCTACCCCTGTGGGTAAGGGCAAGGGCAATTACTATTCACTTGAATTTATTTTCTATTTTTTATACTTAAATGATTAATTTTGATAAGATTTTTGGTTGTCACGTGTCACTATTTATTATAAAATTCTCCTATCAAATTTCAGATTAAATTTTTGGATTAATTTTTCGAATAAAATTTTCGATTGTCACGTGTCCATATTTATTATAACATTTAGATCTCAAATTTCAAATAAGATTTTTGAATAAGATTCTCAGTTACCACATGTCGATATTTATTATAAATTTCTAATCTCAGATTTCAAATAAGATTTTCACCATCTAAAATTGCGCCACGTGTCATCTCTATCTTCTAAATCACTCTATAAAACTACACCCTTAACTTAGACCTCTCACACCATATTATCTATATCCTTTCATTTCTCCATGAATTTTTCTCCACATATGAGAGGACTTTATCTCATTGCTCGTGATTCGGGCAATGACCAACTTTGACCCAACACTCACACAACAAAATATCTTCCACGTTTGTCCACGAGCTTTTGGCTTCGATGGAAGAGGTCATTTGTATTTTTATACAAATGAAATTTAGTAGTATAAAATTTGGTGTGGAAAGTGAAAAATATTTGAAGGAGAAGAATTTGTATGAAGATTTGGTGTGAAAAGTGAATAATATTGGTATGTATTTATAGAAAAATTTACAGAATTTATTGATATTTTTTTACAAATTTGTTAGATTTATTTTTTTTCAATTTTTGTAGCAAAAAAATGGGTAGCCGTTGGATTGGATGAGATTTTCGGATTGGAGCCTCCAGGAGAAGCCACATGGCTTGTACCTGTTGGTTTATGGCAGCATTGACGCAACGCTGGCATTAGTGCAAGATTTTAATTTTTTTTTACCATTGGTGCGTGCATTACACTCGCCAATGGTAAAAAAAATTTAAATATCTTACGCTGACATTAGCAGCCCAAAGGCAATAGGACGGGCTAGATCTCCTCATAGGCTTGCCTGGGCTCGTCGTCCCACGCCTTGCCCAATCTGGGTCTTCCACGCTGAAGCTTCCTCTGGGCCTAGGGCCTCCTCCTACCTAGGCCAAAACCTTGCCGTCGAAGTGCTCTTAGAGCATTTCCACTGGCCAGTCTCAGCCCGGGGGAGGGGGGGCCCAAGCCCCAGTTCGATGTTCCAAAGGGCTTTAGTAGCCCAGGGCAGCTGATGGGCCCCACAAGCCTAGGCAGGCCTAAAGGCAAGAAACGTCTGGGCCATTGCCTGTGTTTGCTAATGTCAGGAACGAAAAAAAATACTAAAAATTTCAGAAGTTTTTTTAATAAATACATAGTCATATTCTTCACTTCCCACACTAAAACTCTATACAAATTTCTTTCCTCATATCTCATGTGAATAGTAATTGCTCTTAAATTGCTATGACAATAGATTGAAACACCACAAACCTTTTTCAAGAACTGCTACTATTCATATAAATAATAATAACACTTGCTTTACCTTTGCTTTTTGCCATGGGAAATAAAAGGAAGTGCTCGAGTACGTATTCCGCCTTTATGAAAAATGCTCACACACACACTTCCCACACGCCCATTGCCTTTATTTCTTTATATTTTCCCGAAACTTCTCTCATCTTCTCATCTTCTTCTTCTTTTTCTCCTTCTTTTTCTCGTCTTCAGATAGATCTGTTATCATATTTTTGACTTTTATTTTCTCTGTCACTACTCTCTGTCTCTCTTGCTCGACTCTCTGTCTCTCTTGCTCGACTCTCTGTCACTACTCTATGCCTCTCTCACCCACTCGGCTCTCTCTCTCTCTCTCTCTCTCTCTCTCTCTCTCTCTCTTAATGGCAGATCTGGTTGATTTAGATGCTGAGCTAGTGTGTTCTCCTCCATGGCAGAGATTCTAGGTATTGATTTTAAGATTTTTTGTTTGGGTGTAAGTTGGGGATGAATGTGGGTGATGCTAGGTATTGTTACTATAATTTTTTTCAATTTAATCTTTTAGGTGCGATTTGGAGAATCATTTGTAGGTATTCGATTCTTCTTTTAATCGAAGAAACCTTTAGTTAGGTCATGAATATGTGGACTAACTCATAGATTATTTTTGGTTCTGTAATTAAGCGTCAACTATGATGAGGTATAATTCACTGAGCCTCTCTGGTATCCCAGATCTATTAAGATCTTTGCCTTGACAATTATGCATTCTTTGCCTTTTCTTTTTCTGTGTTTTTTTTTGGGCATAATACGTACATACCTATATATATATATATATATGTATGCGTACTTGGGGTTGTTAATAAGCAGGGATTGATTGTTAATAAACACTGAGCTATAAAGTTCTAAGTAGGGCCCCTTGCTTGCTAACTAGCTGTGAAAGGAATGTATGCATAGAAATATCATATGCCCAAACTTAATAGAACACAGTTATCAAATGGCTTAACCGATCCACCTCTGAGTTATCTATTTTCCATTGCTCTGCTTTAACGGATAAAATATTTACAGGGTTCAATCTAACCAGATGTTTACAGTTTTGTTTGAGAGTTGGTTTAATTTCTGTTTGGATTATAATGAGCATAGTTATTATTTGTTCCTTATGTATTATTTTTGTGGTTTGTTTCAGGAACTTTTAGAAAATTTTAAGGACAAATTGGCATCTCAGAACCCGTCATTCGAACGATGTTTTTTTTATAGGTTATCATACTCTTTAACTGCTTGAAAGTACACTATCCTCACCCACTTGTTAGTTGATAAAGGAATCATGAAGATTGATATATATGATGAAAGTGATGGAAGCACGCCAAGGCCAAAGGAAAATGGTTGTTCTCTTAAGCCAGTTTCACCTGACGAGTCTGGTGAAGGTTTGCCTTATGCTCCTGTGAATTGGCCTAATCCTGGTGATACTTGGCGCTGGAAGGTGGGAAAGAGAGTTTCTGGAGCTGGACACTATCTGGATAGGTACCTCTATCTTCCAAAGAGCCTTCGCAATGCTGGTCTAACAACACGTAAGAAATATGGTTTTGCGAGCAAGCTTGCTGTTGAACGGTATATCCAAACAGCATTTCCTGGTGCAAACATCAATGAATTTTTTGCATCATTCTCCTGGAGGATCCCAGCACAAAAATCGTCGTTGGCAAATGGTCAGCTGTAATCAATGTTAATTTTCTTTCCTCAAGTTTTGTGGCATTTTGTCTTTAGTTTTATTCATTGTATATAAATAAAACAGTCCCCTCCTTATCTGTCAATGATCTATTGTTTGATACCTGTGTTTGCATTCTATTTTTTGCTGGTGATTTTTGAACTAGAGCCTTTTGTCCAATGTTCTTCAAGAAGATGGGTAGCTAAGCTATTATTTCGTGAACTTATGTCTTGAAGGCCCATGTGTGTTACTGTTTCTTTCTGAACTTGTATTTACTTGTAGTGAATGGCTGGAGTAATGGTGTCAATTTTGGAAAAACTAATGGGCTATTTAAAGGCTGTCAGATTCTAATCAACATTCCTATAGGTTAAAGTTTTCATTTCATATCAATTATCCAAACTGGTGTGTATTTTTTTCAACTTTCCTCCCCATATTTATAAGATCCTTGTGTTTTTACGCATGATGAACATTGAGTGAAAAAATATGCACAAGAAAATTCAATATTTCATAACAAATTGTTGGCCTTGATATTGGTTTTAAAGTTTTCTGAAAAAAGAAAATTCATGTTCAAGAAGACATCTCGTTTGGTTTTCATGTCTCAGCTTATTCGATAATCAATAACATTACTTTCATGTTGCAACAGCATGTTTGAAATGATATCATATATAGCTGCTGACAAGCATAAGTTTTGCCTTTGGAAATGGTTTTATCACATCTAGTTCTGTGCTTTCTTTTTGTGGGGTTTATACAGGTACTGCAAGGCTGAAGCATGTGCCATGTATTCCACCTTCTGAGGAATCTGATTCGCAGTCTGACACTGTATGCTGTAAGGCCGGAAATAAGATGTGCAGCAGTTTGTTGGAACAATCAGAAAACCCACCTTTGGCAGTCATGGAGTGTGATATTTGCTGCACTGAACCTAAGTTCTGTCGTGATTGCTGTTGTATTCTTTGTTGCAAGACTATAGATTCATCATATGGAGGCTATGATTACATTAGATGTGAAGCAATGATAGATGAGAGTTGTATATGTGGGCATGCTGCCCACATTGATTGTGCTCTGAGATGTTACATGGCTGGCACCGTGGGAGGAAGCATTGGGTTGGATTCTGAATACTATTGCAGGCGCTGTGATGCAAGGACAGATCTGGTTTCACATGTCACGAGGATTTTACATACATGTGAATCGCTTGATTCTCTGGATGACATTGAGAAGATTTTAAATCTCGGTGTCTGCATTTTGCGTGGTTCACAAAAAACCAGTGCAAACAAGTTACTGAAACGTATTGAAGTGGCCATTGCAAAGGTAAAAGTAAAAGCTTTATAGTAGTTTATCCTTGTCTACACTTGAGTTCCCAAAGACCAGCAATATAACATTTTGCTATATTGATCAGCTCAAATGTGGGACTTGTCTTGAAGATATTTGGAAAGAGGAAGACAATATTTCAGCTATTTCTATGGGTAATTTTCCCTCTATAAAATCAAGTAATTATGTTATGATGAACAACTTACTAGTTTTTGGATGCGGCTTAAAAATATAATTAGTAAATTAGTAGTGTGTGCACAAGGTTTTAAAAGTGCATGGTCATGCAAGAGTATTGAAAATACTCTCTCGCTCTCTCTCTCTCGTGGAAATTGAAGTGCTTTTCTTTCCCAATGTTCCCTTTTCCACTAAATTGCAGTTGTAGACACAAATGTTTCTCTCTCTCTCTCTCTCTCTCTCTCTCTCTCTCTCTCTCTCTCTCTCGTGATGGACGGTTATTGTTTAATTACAGATGTCTCTCATCATGGAAGTACTGCCCTGGAGGTTCCAACATGCCAAGAGCCCATAGGTGTCAGAACAAGCTCAGAAGTAATGTCTACATCTTTTCATTATCGAACTGAGTCTCAAAAACTTGAGGTAGAGATTGATCAGGTTCTGCAGGCACTAAGAAAGTCACAGGAGTCTGAATTTAGAATGGCGGAGGATAGCCTTCATGCACAAAAGAACTATCTTTGTAATCTGTATCAGCAACTTGAGAAGGAGAAGTCTGATTTGGTACGGTGCACATCACCTGACCCAGATGCTTTACTGAGTACTGTATTGAGCAGAGTGAAGCAGATTAAAGGGGAAGTAAAAAAACTCAAGGATATGGAAGAAGTGGCCAATGGGTTTGGAAAGACTTCTAGAGCTATCCTGAAGGAACACTTCAGTTTAGAAATTGAGGAATGAAGTAAAACCCTTACCGGATTATGATGGTTTATTTTCATCATTTGTTCATTAAATTTTGGTCTTGAACTGGCTTCTTCATGGTTTGAACTGAATAGCCATATAATTTTCTTGCTACTGCTGTCACAGTTGTGTGAGGTTCATATATGAGGGTCTGTATCAGAATGAGCCAGTGCGTGGTGATGAAATGTCATGCCTGGTGGAACAAAGGGATGAAGACCCCGTTGAAGAACCAGAAATCCTTAGTGGCTTTTTAAACAAAGTGAATGAGATAAGATGTAAAGGTTGTGGCTCTGCCCTGAGTGATCGAGAAAGGCTGACAGTGGATGCTTAAGGAACCCTCCATGCCGAGGTTTGTGTCCTATCAGCTCCCTAAGAATCTGTATCTGCTTGCAGTTAACTGATCATTGTGTTTTTTGATGAAATGGCACATGAGAAGTCAGTGCAAATACTACTCTGTTTAAAGCATCAGGCAACCGTGTTCTAGCACTCAGCTTCCCAATTTCCCTGATTGGCAATTGTGTTTTTCTTTTTATGTTTTTGTCAAGATGGTTTGGCTGGCCGGAAAGTTGGAAATTTTGGCAATTAGAAAACATTTTGGATCGGAACTGCGTCTTTTTGTTAGTTCGTCTTGTCTCTGGCTAGAGATTTGCGGAAATGCAAATGTAAACATTGACGTTTCCTGTACACGGTACATATATTCAAAATGCAGGAATAAGTTCCTTCAGAATGAAATGGACTATCATTTTTATTCTTTTAATAATTTTGTTGTGTTTATTTATTTCGTTATTTTGTTAATGATTAATCTATAAAACAAAGATTACAATAAAACTCATCAAGGTTTTGATTGTTTAGGTTACCAAAATTCTTTAACCTGATCCTCGGGCACATTTTGGTCCGATGGTGAAATGAGGGAAGATAGAAAGGAAGTAATGATTACTACATGAGCTAGTTTGTTTTTTACGGCTTCTTCAAGTTTCGAATAATATCTCTGATTTACAATAACTAGTAATTGTCTTAAAGAGGCATTTAGCTTCTGTGAGGCTGTGAAGTTACAGCAATAACCTCTTGTGCTAGTAGCTTGATAAATTAATGAAGGAAATGATGAATGCTGAGACTCCATAGTAAATCTTTTTTTCAGACTGATAGCATATCAACATAGATGTGAAACGAGACAAGAATGTCACAATGCCAAAACCTAGGCAACTTTTACAAGGAAACTAAAGCACAACCCATTTTTAACTCTCAAAGCAAGACGTCTCCATAAAAGAATCAGTTGCCTACATTCTGAGAAAATTGCCAGCAAATCCAACCATATCATCCCAAATCCATCCTGGGGCATGCTATGTCTAACCAAGAAAACCTCTGGCTTTCTGATTAACAAATTGAAAGGTTAAAAAAGAAGGAAGAGACAAAGGAAGAAAAGGGCAGTAGCATGTCAAGCAGGAGAATCAGATTCGACATAAAGCATCTTCAAGGCAACTCATCAGTAGCACTCAGCCGATGATCATGAGAGAGAGAGAGACAGAGACAGAGACAGAGACAGAGGGGTAATCACAAAAGAATCATCAGAAAAACACTAAGAAAAAGGGAGTAAAAGGCCGTATAAGATACTGTTATATATAATCACATTGCAAAGATATGGTCATCTCATTTGATTGCTAAAAGTGAAAAGCAAAGGTCACGTTTGATAACCATTTCAATTTTAGTTTTTAGTTTTCATTTTTTGTGCCGGAGTATAGAAGAAGAAGAGGGAAAACGGAATTGAGAATGAGAGTAGAGATGGGATTGAGAGGGAATATGCGAGGGAAGGATGGGAGGGAGAGTAACAAAAGTGAAAACAAAAACTAAAAACTGAAATCTATTTGAAATTGTTTTCACTTTTGTTACTCCCTCCCATCCTCTCTCTCAATCTCATCCTCATTCTCACTCTCATTTTCTTCTATACTCTAGTATAAAAAATAAAAACTAAAAACTAAAATTGAAATGGTTATCAAAATTGAAAATAAATCACTTCTGCTCACATTAGAAAACCATATATGGATCCTTTAGGTTGACCAGTAGACCATGTGCAGAGTACAGACCCACCAAGTGGACCATCCATAGTTCCAATAAGTGGGCCAGAAGCATATATTCTTAACCATGAAGTAATGCAGGCATTGGTTCCTGGTAATTTTTATGCAACAAGCAGATAACTTACTTCCACCAAAAGTTCTAAAATGGATTTTTTTTTTCAAGGAATTGAAAATCAAGAAAAGCAGTCAACTGGATACCGGAGTCTCCAGAACTAGGTCATAAGAGAACCAGAGCATAATTAAGGCTAAACATTGATCACTGAGAATATCTAAAGAAAGGGATATGTTGAATAAGTTGAGAGCTTAGATTATAAAGAGAACAAAATATTTGCTGTCTTCAAAAAGACATTCTTTCGTCCTGTAGGTTAATGAATAATCTTTTCAGAAAACACAAAAAGAGATTCATATAATATAAGGGCAAAGTAAATCTCCAAGAAAACAAAAAGAAAGATGAGCACAAAGCACTATTTGCCTAGAAACTCAAGTACACTATAATTAAAAATGCTGATCAAAACCCAAAAACCATCATGCACCTGCAAAAGCAACACAAATGAGCTAAATGAATCTAAAGGCCAGCCATTACAAATACCACCATTGCCAAAACCAACATTTCTTCATTCAACAAGAACAGCATACAACAACTAGTTCCATCAACAACAGCCTCAGAAGCTTAAGTTGCAAGCTAAATTCAACTTCATTGGAACAACTAAAATTATAAACCCCCAAAAGAAAAAAAGAAGAAAGAAGAAAAAAGAAGAGAGAATACATTACTGTACAAGCACAAGGCGGTTACCCATACCTCCTCTGAAACCCCCATTCCCATTCCCATCTCCATCACCCCAAACCTCTCCACCGCCATTTCCACCGTCCGAATTCTCGATCCCCTCCGCCTTCGGCACCGTCACGATAAGCTCACCGTCGACGAAAACCGCGCTTGCCAACTCGGGCCGAGTCGACTCGGGCAGCCGAAACCTCCACATGTCGAGCTCAAGCTCGTCCAATGTCAATTCCGCCGACCCACTTTCCCGAACCACGATTTTGGTCACACCCGGATAGATTTCAACGGTGTGGGCCCTCACGCCGTCGCCGATGTTATCTGTTTCGGCGATAAATCGGAAGCAATCGGGGTTCTCCTGGACTAAAACTTCGGCGTCGGAGCGAAATGGAAGCTCCAGGACCCGACTGAAGACATGGGGCAGGCGGCGGAGCTTCTTGTGGGTCAGACCCAGAAGGGCCTCAGCTTCAGAAAGTGGGTTGCTTGAGTTGTATTGGATGGTGATGTTGCGCTTCTTGGGCATCGGGTGGACCTTCATGGCTTCGGCTTCAATGGCTGTGGTGGAGATGTAAAAGAAAGAGAGAGATTGAGACAAGATTAATAGAAATATGAAAGATGCCCTTGTGAAAAGGGAAGGCCAATCTTGGTTGGGAATCAAAATCCTGATTGGGTGGTTGTTTTTATGAAAAGAAAGAATCATAAAGGATTGGTGGGAAAATTTGTTTTGGGTATATATGGGTTTTGTTTGGTTTGCTTTGCTTTGCTCTGCTTGTTTTTGGATGAGAAACTAAAAGAAATACCCTAACCCTAGAAATTGGGTTGAAATGAATTGAATTTCCCTATCTGTGTGTGTTTGTGTGAGAGATTGAGTCCCCAGAAAAGGCAAAATTCTTTTTAATGTAGAATTTGGAGGAATGGGAAAAGAAATGTTGTTGCCAAGGCAAAGGCAAATGCTCTCAATGAAATCTCCCTTTCTGGGTATGCATAGTGGATAGAGCCCATAGGCAGAATCACTGCAAATATATAATAAAAAAACAAGGAGGGTTGGGGTTTCATCCTTGGACTTTGCCAAAATTACAATTCTGGCCATTTCATTTTTTGGACCATCCAAAATCTTATAGCTTTTTTCGTACCAAAGAAATCTTACCGGGTCTGATTTTATTAGTTTTTAAATACAAGGGTTGGGTTTTGTTGTCAGTATATGCATGGTTAATGGGTAATGGGTCATGGCCTCATGGATGTGAAGTGGGTTAAGGCAATGAATGAATGACAGACCTTTTATTTTTGGCAAATACTGTACCAGTTCTTTGTTTTTTTGGGAAGATTTTTTCTATTGAAAGGAGCGTTGATATGCTAAACTCAAATAAACGATATAGATACTAAGACTCGAATCCAAAAAAAAATTCTTGGAAAGAAATTATTCCAAATCATTACACTATCCTTGGTCTGTATCAGTTCATATGACTGTGGATTTTACTTTTGTTTTTTATTTAATGGGAGAAGAGAAAATGGCTATGTAAAAGAGCAAAAGATAGAACTCTGAAAAAATTGATGTCTCTTCTTAAGAGCAAATTCAAGAGCTTCTTTTATTCTTAGTGTATATTTCATATTTTGATTTAAAGGAGTGGTGAAAGAAAAGAGAGGAAATAAGGAAAAAAAGAAAAGAAAGATATTATTTCAATAATATACACGTACATAGGATGTAAGCTTCTTAGTAATTGTAAGTGACTTTCTAAGCTCTAGAGTCGTGGCACAACTTAGGGTGTCGTTTTGAATATTTTGGCTTTTTATGTGGAGCTTTGTAAACACGTTTTGGGATGTATTATGACATTTATATATTATTGTGATAAATTTTTTTGTTTTTTCCTTTTAAGTAAGGTTTATTTAGTTTATTTTTCTTTTTTATATATTGTTATAAAAATATTAATATAAAAATGGTTTACTTTCTATAGTAATAAAAATCATGAACCTTGGTCTTACAAGAACAACAATTAATATAATTAAAAATCAGAAAAATCATGACAAAAATAAAAAATTATTCCATATATCTTGCAATTTCATTATTTGTAATAAGGGAGTGAAAATGGGGGCACATGCCTTCTCAAATATTGAGGGGCACCTTCTTAGAAATTACACTCCACCTTCATCCTTGTCTAATAAGTCCTTTCGAATTGTAGGGCACGGTAATTAGAGAAAAGAAATTGCACTTTTGTCACAGAAAACCCTAAACCAAAGCAAAGAAAGATTTATGTGGCTGCTTACATAATTAATTAATCGATAATTTATAGTTTGAAAATTGGCTTTTTACAAAATTTCAAATGGATCAACTCAGCATAAAATTAAAAATAAAAAGATCATAGAAAATACAAGAAAATTTGAGACATGATATGCAATTTTTTATGTAATTATATAAAGACACGGAATGAAGGTTCCTTGATCCTTCCCAGAAGGGCGGCCAACTAAAACAAAACTATCTTTTATTTATCATCTCTATAAAGTTTTGGATTAAATTTTGTCTGGTTTCAGATGGCCAAACGCGTGGGGAGTTCCTGCCTGATACAGACAGTACGCGCTGTACTTTTCATTGTATATTAAGCAAAAAGAAAAAGATCTTTAAAAAAAAAAAAAAATTTATTTGAAGTAAACCCAAAAATTAGAGCGTGAATGCATTAAAACTGGGGACATTTGGTAATATATTACCAAAGCTTAATATATGCTTACTAGCTTTCCACTACTCTGGAACTGGAAGCAAGAACACAGAAAGTGCTTAATGGGAAAATATGATACGCGCATCTCCAAACCAACCACTTATTTTTGTTCTTGCCCATTGAAGGAGCACTTACATTTCAAGTGCCTATCGAGCCCAAATGGAACTTCACTATTTGATTCTTCAATAATTACACAGCAGTGAAAAGTCAATGACAGTAACTTGCCTGATACAGTTGTAAGTTCATACAGATGCTCTTCCTGAAGAAGGCTGTCAAACACACAAAACACTAGGAAAAAGCAATTTCTAATTCCGTTTAACTCTCCCCTTTGATCTTCTCCACTGTTCAATTGCATTCAACTCGCAGTTACGTTTGTTGGTAGTGCGGTAAGTCTTCTTGATGGTGCATCCGACGCCTACGGTGAGATCTTTTCCGGTTACGAGTGTGTGCTTTCGGGGAACTGCTGGAGGTACTCGGAAGATGAATCTCCTCACTTGTTGTATTACCAAAAACACAATCAAGCGGGTCTACCATTGCATCAACACCCGAGTTCGTCTACAATAAGAAAAGGCCGAGTCAGTCTACAATAAGAAACTGCCGAGTCAGTAAATAAGGGACCTTTATCATATGCTGAGTCAGTAAGAGTAATTTCCAAAGTTTCTGCAATCCCTTAATTCCAAATCATTCTTCTGCACTACCATCATTACTTTAAAAACTAATTTCATCAGTAGTTTAATGCAAATTTTACTAAGAAAAGAAATTACTTGATAAGCATTCTTACAGGAACTTGTTTGGGATCAAATTTGACCCATTTTTTGTCAGAGACATTTTGGGTGTGCTGGGAATCACTGCCAGAGGTATTGTGTGGGTTACCATGGGAGCCCTTGTCCGAATCACCTTGAGAGTTGCTGTAAGAGTTGCTGTCATTTGTTTCTCGACCATGGGTAATGTTATCACTAAAATAATTCCGATAACGCCACCTTATTGTTGGTTGATCTGAGGTAGCATCATCAAAAACTTTCTCGGAGTAGAACTGTTTAGAGATAAGCCGCATCCTAGAAGGATCATTCTGGTACTTCCTCACCATTCTGTCATTTGAATAACAATTCATAGTTCAAAAATTCAATGGGAGCATATGTACTCTGATAATTACATAAAAAAAATCCAAGTATCCCAAGATGTAATGGGAGCGCATATATTGGTCATATATTAAAATGCATTTTTTCGAGCCTGGATAGATGTACAGTAATATGTACTCTGATAATTACATACATAAATCCAAGTAAACAATGCCAACGATGTAAAGGAAGGGCAGAGAATAGCTATATGCAGAAATGAAGTTTTCCGTGAATCAAACCATGTAGAGTAAATGACAATGTCTGTGAAAGAACAGAAGTTTTAAGCAGGCTTGGGCACCACTCCCTTATTTATTATATTTACAACTTAAGAAGCTTACAGGAAAAGGTGATGGTGGAAGGCAATATTGAGTCTGTAGTCTATTTGTCACACTTTCTACATACTGTAATTTACAAGTCAAAGGGAGATTTAATTTTAATTTAAAACTAGTGCATGAGAACAATAATAATATACCATGACCTCTCATAATAGACAAAAAACTACTTCCAAGAGAGTTATTTAGATTATGATGCTTATCTACGCTCTTTAAAAAAAAAAATTAATTGCAACAAAAATATAATGGGTGGCATGAATGGCATCCATTCCAGGCTACTGGCTGGGCCACAAACCTGGATAAACTAGGCTCTTTGAAAACATTGACTTTTAACCTTTTCTTTGAGATGATTTTAGCCCAGTGCAACTCCAATTAATGGGCTACTTCCTAGACTTCGGAATGATGTTGACTTGAATTTGATAATCAAATGAGGAAAATGAACTACTTAAATTTTCTTAAACTAATAAGTGATGCATCGTGATCTTTGGCTAACTTAGATCAGTAACCATGGCCTGCCAACATGTCTATTCATGAATGCCAGAAGACAATAAGTTTTCCTAGAAAACTGCACTGAGTGAATTCATTACAATCCTAAAAATAAGTAAGGTGACGTACATAGTTGCTAACTCCGCCTGCATCCTACTTCCATCCTGAGAAAGAATATGGTTAACACATGAATCTAAGGATCTAGAGATTCTCCACAGTCCAAATAAAGCAGCAGCTCCTGCAGAAGAGTAAAACATGATTTAAATGTGAAATGATGGATAGCTAAGATCATTGAAAAACAGATAGATAGTTTACTTCACCTCCTGAAAGGTTGATTCGAATAAGCTTATTCAGCTTTGAAGATGCTGCCATAAAGCAATTGAGATTGTTAAAAAAGGAAACACAGAAATAAACGAAAATGATGAAAAAGAAGTAATAGCAATCCATATTCACAGTCAACAAAACTTGAATCATTATAGGACCCAAAACAAGAACCTATGATCTTTTAACCTAAGTTAAAGGCGGCGAAAAAATATACAAAATTGTTTATTAAAGAATCCTACCATGTTTTTCACCAGCTCGCCCACTCGAAATGAGTATGAGAAAAATCCATACAATATTGACATGCAGACGGTAAATGACTCCTAAAAGCACCAGGAAATATGTAAGCAGTACAACTCTCTAAACCATATAATTTCAATTGCGGAACTGATATCCTTTTCCACTTGAAATGTTTCAATAAAAATGTGAAAAAGAGAAAAAGAAGAAAGAAAGGAAAAAAAAAAAAAAGAACAAGAAAGCAGATGCATCAACGTTACTTTAATTCAATGGATTGCTCTTCTCCAAGCAGGGCAGCCCACATGATTCAATAGACTGTACATAGTGCATATCATGTAAACCTTCATTACAGTTTTGTTTTCTAACAAGCAGCCTTGAAACATGACTACGCATGAATTTATTGACAGGTGTTCGAATCTAAATGTAGTAATCTGCAGACATCTCATGTTAACTACCTTAAAACTAAGGAACAATGAGAAGTCGAACTACTAGTGAATCCATGTTTCTCTATCCAAAACCAATCCAAATTGTTAACTAAAAATGACCAAATCAAAAGTGGGTTGTCCTGAATGTGAATTCAAAATGCAACTCAGATTGGTTCATAACAAAAAGTCGTTTACCTGTACCACTACCATTATATCATAAAATTACAAGCTTTGGAGAAATCAATGACATTGCAAACTTTGACCTCCCAATATTTAAAACACATAGAAACTCATTATTGGAAGATAAAATTAAAAAAAAAACTACAAAACTAAAAAAAAACACAAGAAATCAGAAGAAGAGAAATGTCAAATGAGAGACCTGTCCAGGCAACAGTAGCAGCAGCAAGACCTCCGAATGTAAACTCCCTGAGAGCCTTGGACTTGCAAGTTAAAAGAAGCGTTCGTTCTTCAGGCGTCAAATTGACCTGAAACATTATGCACAGCAAAGTTACCAATTAATGGGAGCTTTTTTGCTACCGTTTCGGCCAACGTGATTTGGCTTTTGGGTTTCAAGGATTTTGGTGACTGAAATTTGTGAAATTTTTTACCTGTTTGGACCTGAAATGTTGCTCCAGCTCGAACAGAGTTTCACCCATTTCGCTGTTTTGGGGATTTCAGATCATAATGTATTTTCCCGTATATAGTATGCTATACACTCCAAAACGACATGTCGTTGTTCTGGCAGTCATGCGATTGGATAAACTAACTAAAAGTGCCTCCTACTTTTTTTTTTTTTTGGGTCGGAAAAGGTGCCTCCTACTTGCTTCCCTCCATTTTTCTTCCATCATCCCCTAACTTCAAACCAACCACCATAACTTTGAAGGTTTGAACTTTGAAGAAATATCAATGGCGAAGAAGCCCTGAGTAAACACTCAAGAAACCATTTTCCTTCACTTTCTCACTTCCCAAACACAATGGCCAGCCTTCCCCAAACCACTCTAGCTCTTCCTCCAAACCCAAACCCAAACCCGAACCCGAACCCAAATGCCAACACACCCACAACCCTCTTCACAGCCATATCCTCCTCCAAGAACTTCAGACAGCTCAAACAAGTCCACGCCCAAATCCTAAAATCCAATCTTGACCGCTCCGACGACCTTCTTTTCAATCTCCTTCTCTCCTCTTGTACCCTCACGCCTAGCCTTCACTACCCTCTCTCAGTCTTCAACCAAATATCGAAACCCCAAACCCATTTGTGCAACAAGCTCCTGCGTGAGTTCTCGCGACGTGCCGAGCCTGACAAGGCGCTTTTGGTTTATGAGAGGATGAGGAGGGAGCATGTGGCTATGGACAGGTTCAGTTTTCCTCCATTGTTAAAGGCTGTGTCCAGAGCTTCGGCTTTAACTGAAGGGGTGGAGATTCATGGGCTTGCCTGGAAGTTGGGTTTTGATTCGGACCCGTTTGTATTGACGGCGTTGGTTAGAATGTATGCGGCTTGTGGGAAGATTATGGAGGCACGCTTGTTGTTTGATAAAATGTCTTGCCGAGATGTCGTTGCGTGGAGTATTATGATTAATGGGTATGGTTTCGTTCTAATGTTTCAAGTTATTCAATATAATTACTGTATTAACGTTTTCAAGAGTCCCAAAAGAAGTTTGAAGTTTTGATCTTAAGGAGACCAGTATCGAGAATTAAGTGTTCAAAACAATTTTTGGAATGATTTTCACCTCTAGATTATTTCAATCATTCATTAGAATTGATAGTTTATCTCTTTCATTTGACCTGTGACATTTACAAACAGGTACTGTCAGAGCGGCCTTTTTGACACGGCATTTTACCTCTTTGAAGAGATGAAGAACTCTAACATGGAGCCAGACCCAGATGAGATGATTCTTTCTGCCATTCTTTCTGCTTGCGGTCGTGCTGGAAAGTTAACTTACGGGAAAGCAATCCATGACTTCATTAAGGAGAATGATATCGTGGTTGACTCTCATTTACGAAGCGCTCTTGTCGCCATGTATGCAGGTAGTGGCTCTATGGATTTGGCTCAGCAATTGTTTGACAAGATGTCACCAAAAGATTTCGTAGTTGCAACTGCCATGGTTTCTGGGTATTCAAAACTAGGGCGGGTTGAGGATGCACGTTTAATTTTTAACCAAATTGTTGAGAAGGACTTGGTGTGTTGGAGTGCTATGATATCTGGTTATGCTGACAGTGATCGACCTCAAGAGGCTCTTAGATTGTTCAATGAAATGGAAGTTTCAGGAATAAGACCTGATCAGGTCACCATGTTGAGTGTCATTTCAGCTTGTGGTCATCTGGGTGCACTGGATCAAGCCAAATGGGTCCATTTATATGTTGGCAAGAATGGATTTGGCAGAGTTTTGTCTGTCAACAATGCCCTCATTGATATGTATGCCAAATGTGGGAGCTTGGAAAGAGCAAAAGAGGTATTTGAGAAAATGAGAAGAAGAAACGTAATATCTTGGACCACTATGATTAGCGCCGTTGCCATGCATGGGGATGCTAGTAATGCACTAAACTTCTTCAATCAAATGAAAGATGAGAATGTTGAGCCCAATGGGGTTACATTTGTGGGCGTGCTTTATGCTTGTAGCCATGCAGGGTTAGTTGAGGAGGGCAGAAAAATCTTTGAATTGATGATCAATGAATACAACATCACTCCAAAACATGAGCACTATGGTTGCATGATTGACCTCTATGGTCGTGCTGGTCTCCTGACAGAAGCTCTTGAGGTTATAGAGGCAATGCCGTTTGCACCAAATGTTGTCATCTGGGGATCTTTGATGGCTGCTTGTCAGATTCATGGTGAGATGGAATTGGGAGAATTTGCTGCAAAACAGCTTCTTGAGATGGAACCAGAGCATGATGGAGCCCTTGTGGCCTTATCAAATATTTATGCAAAACAAAGAAGATGGGAAGATGTTGGAAATGGTGAGGAAGAAAATGAAAAATAGTGGTATCTCTAAGGAGAGGGGATATAGCAGGATAGAGCTAAACAATGAGGTACATGAGTTTTTAATGGCGGATAGAAGTCATAAACAAGCAGATCAGATCTATCAAAAATTAGATGAGGTAGTTAGTGAGCTGAAGCGGGTTGGTTATACTCCCAACACGGGTTGTGTTTTGGTTGATTTAGAAGAGGAAGAAAAGAAGGAAGCCATTCTCTTGCACAGTGAGAAGTTGGCTCTTTCTTATGGTTTGATAAGTAAAACGAAAGGTTCTAGCATTCGCATAGTTAAGAATCTCAGGATCTGTGAAGACTGCCATGCTTTCATGAAGTTGGCTTCAAAAGTCTATGAGAGTGAGATTATTGTCAGAGATAGGACTAGGTTTCACCACTACAAACATGGTTTCTGTTCTTGTAAAGACTACTGGTAACTGTATTATTTGTTGGTATTAAATCAATGTACTTAATTAATAATTATTTGAAATTAAAATGTCAATAATGAAAATGATGGTGCTATAAAAATTCTAATATAAAATTTAGAAGAAAAGTAGCCCGAGGATTTGGTCTAATGTTCTTGCTGGTGACTACCTTTTGATTGATTAATGTGTGCATGGCCTCTAATAGTTACGGACACTTCCCTAGTATTTTCTGGCAATTTGCAGGTGGAACAGCATAAGGAGAAACTTACAAATTCAATATTTTCAAATGACTTGGTAAGGTAAAACTCTTAAGCTACAAACAAGTCATTTTGAGCCATGTTGAAGATATTTCGTTTAGAACAATTTGAGACATCTGGATTCATAGAGCCACACAGAAGCTAGTTTCTTGCTAGTTAATCAATATCAGGAAAGCAACAATTTCCTGATTACATTACATTGTTAGGCAACATATACAGTTTGAAATCAAAATTAACAATTAAGCTCAAGAGGTTCCAGAAAACCACAAAACATGGGGAAATTTCATTTTTAAGCTTCTCACAAGATATGAGATCTGGATATCTGCTGAGAGAAGACATTGCACCTCCAATGTCCACTGATTCTCTTTAGGTTGGGATTTTGATGTTATATCCTGCAGTAGTTTGAAGGTACTGGTTGTTTCCAAAAGTAGAGCAGAGCCAAAACTTCTGCTTCATACTTCCAAGCATTCTTGACATCCTATTCTTCAAAAAGGCTATTGCAGCTGAAACCAATCTTTGACTGTCAAATGTTGAGCTCCACTGGTACTCAAGAATCCATGTCTTCGGATCTAACTGCACAGCTGAGGCACCCCAATTTTTCTGCACCCAGGAAGTGTTTGCCTCTCGAATCACATAGCCAAGCTTTCCATCCGACCACTTCTCAACAACAAGAACAATGGGGGTAAGGAAGTAGCATATGTTTGTACATCATGACACAAAACTGACAAAAACATCTCAAGGGCTGACCATACTAATGCTAATAGAAATGATCTAGCAACAAAGTTTTCAGCTTTACCTCTGTGACTCTGCCGGATAAGATTGTGAAAGACCGGGAAGAAAATCCACTTGTGAGCAACCCTGCGGTCTGCAAAGGCCATCCCCATACGCTCACCTCCTCAATTGCAGATTTATATAATGTGCAATGTGAGCTCAGAAGCAAACCATCCTAACAGATCAGAAATTTCAAGTTTTTACCAAAAGGGTTGAACCAAATAAGCTGAATAAAATTTACTTCAAAAGAAAGAAAGAAATAGAAGAAGTTTGATTACTACGCACCTGACTAATTTCCCATATAGAATTAGAATAGCTGCAATTTGAAACCTTTCCTTGAACAAGACCCTGCATCTCTTTCTGCAAGAACCTCAGCCTCCCATTCAAATCATCCACAACCCAAGATTTTTCAGTAACATTTCTCACCATCTCAGGCGACAGAACAGGTTTCAAAGCCCCAGAGACCAGATTAGAAACTCCACACACAGCAAAATAAACCAAGCTTAAACCCAAAATCATTCTCCAAAAATCACACCCAAAACCCCAATTTCTCTCCCTCTTCTTAATCTTTTCCTTCACTTTCGATCTTGAAGACAATTTACGACCGGGGGACACTGGAATCTGAGGAGAGTTTGATCTGGGTGTGGACAAAACAGAAGCATCAAAAGAGATGGGAGTGAGTTCAACACTGCGGTTGGTCTTGGGCCTTGAAGCTGAGAACTTGGTGAGTGTGCTTTTCTGGGAGCTAAAAGGCATGAGATCAAGAGTGGCATTGATGCTGGCCAAGCACATATCACACTTGCAGTTGGCGTCTTTTCTGCATCCTGGGTAGTAGCAGCTGTCACGATTTTCAGATCGGTCGTCTTCCATGGCGGCAGTGGTGGTGCTCGATTTCACCGAGGATGATGTTGTGGTCGTCGTGGTTGACGAAGATGAGAGGACGGTTTTCATGGCTGCTTGGGTGCTTCGGGGTTTAGGAGAGTGACTTGGTTTCTTAGACGACATGGTCTTTTAGTGTTGTTCAATGCTTACTGTGCGGGGAAGATATGGGTTTTAAATTTCAAAATCCCCAACGGTCATATATGGCATTGGTCAGATACGATTTGTTTTAAAAGCATAAGAAGTAAAGTTACCTATATGGCTTTTCAAATTACCATATAGGTAAGCAAAGTAAATTATGAAGAGCCATATTTACTTCATTTCAGATAATATGAGCAAACTATCCCTTATTCATAAGTAACAACAATAATTACACAGACTGGCACTGGCTCATGTATATAACTTATGCAAAATCAACTCATAAATTGTTTTTTCATAAAGAAATAAAAGCATTTTGTAAAATTATTTAAGATAACTAAATATAATTAATTAGTATTTCTTAAGTAATTTATGAAATTAATTAAAATAATTAAATACTAATTATTCATTAAACAAAGAATAATTAATATAATTAAATAAGGCTAACATATTAATTAATTGCAAATTATTAAACTAAACAAACTAATTTTGTATTAATAAATAAATAACAAAGCCCACAAAATAATTTAAAATAATTAATAACTATTTATTAAGTAATTTATAAAATTAGTAAAATATTTAAATACTAATTATTCACTAAAGAAATAATAATTAAAACATAATTACTAATTAAAGTAATTTAAAAAGGCTAAAGTATTACTTAATTACAAAAAAGAAAACCATTTTGTAAGGTATGGCCGTGCGGCTATACGTGTAAGAAAACCATTAATGTGTTACAACAGTGTAGCCGGACGGCTATACCTTTAAAATATTCGAATATATTAAACGCGTATAGCCGCGCGGCTACACTTTTGTAACACATAGCCGCGCGGCTATACTCTTACAATACATTAATATTTAAAGAGTATAGCCGGCCGGCTCTACTATTTAAATATATACGAATATTTTAAAAGTATAGCCGCGCGGCCATACACGATGTAAATATATTCGAATATTTTAAAGGTATAGCCAGTCGGCTATACTTTACAAAAATGGTTTTCTTTTTTGTAATTAGTAATACTTTAGCCTTTTTAAATTACTTTAACTAGTAATTATGTTTTAATTATTATTTCTTTAGTGAATAATTTGTATTTAAATATTTTACTCATTTAATCAAATACTTAATAAATAGTAATTAATTATTTTAAATCATTTGTGGACTTTGTTTTTTATTTTTTTTTATATAGTTTGTTTAGTTTAATATTTGCAATTAAGTTAACTTAGCCTCATTTAATTATATTAATTATTGTTTATGTTTTAATTATACTTTATTTAATGAATAATTAGTATTTAAGTATTTTAATTAATTTCATAAATTACTTAATAAATACTAATTAATTATATTTACTTATCTTAAATAATTTTGTATCAACTAATTCCTCATATTCATATTTGTATCAACAATCAACTGTTTACTAATTTCTCATATTCCTATTTATATCAAGTGAATATGATAAAGGAAAACAAGATGCTCGGTTAACTTGTCCCTTGTGCTTTTCCTTCGTCCTCCAAAGAGTAGGTGTGCTATTTGCTTTTTCAATAAGAATTCCAACGAGATCATAGTTGTGCTTGTGTGTATGAAATCTCTATTTCCTGTAATTTAGATTATCGCTTGTATTAAAATAAAATAAAAAAACTAAATTCATAATTCATTTTCTTTTCCTTCTTCATGTATTTAATAGAAAGCATGTGCAAAGTTTGACTAATCTTTCTCGAGAAAATGCTGCTACAAGATGGGGACCTGCATTTTGCTCGTGTTGGTTGAGTTTTGGGTAAATAGAATTTGCTGGAATTGAAATCCTTAAATAATTAAGCAGGCATATATCTGAGGGTCTGTGGTTGAGGTGTACAAGTTCTATTCTGAGACTAGATTTCTATGGTTTCTTGCACGCCACACAAAACTTTTGGAATCAGATTCATTCATGACATGATGCTTCTTCGTGAGCCGTAGCAGGCATTGACAATTCAGGTTACACATGGCAATGGCATCTTCTAATGCTTTACTAAAATAAAAATAAAACAGTATGTCACAAAAAGCACGGTGACAGATCACATGGACCAAACCTAGTGAAAAAATCTGCCCACAATGAACTAGGGAATTTTGATTAGGGTGTCAATATTCTCTGTCAAAACATGTATTTTAATTTTTAAAACATATCAACTTTTATTTTGTGTTTCACACATCCGTCTCGTACCTAAACTCACACATTCGCACACGCGTGAACAACCGAGAATTGTTTATTAATCAATTGTCAATCAATTATTCACGTCTGTGATTGGATGATGGTTGCATATAAGATCGTAGAAATTATCTTCCACAACCACTTGTTAATTATATTGGGAAAAGTCATGCATTAGGTAATATATTGAGGCTAATGGAATCATATTTTGTTAATCAATCAGTCTTTTCTAGTGGAGTGGGAAGTTGACCCATAATTGTTGCAATTCATTTAAATAAGGGATAAAGACCAGATATTCTCTTCCTTGGTTATTGGTTTCATAAATCCAGGGGAGCCAGGTAGGAAAATATATATCTTCTGCATCAAGAAGCATCATTCTACATTCTTCCAAACCACTTCAAGCTTTGTTGGTTTCTAAACAAAGTTTATTTGACTGGCAAGGTAAAACAAAGCTTTCTTGTAAAACAGTGAATGGAATTCTATCTTGAAACAACTTTTAAGTCATCAAAAGAATATCATGATGCTTTAAGAAAAGCAGAATGAGCAGACAAAAAGACAAAAAGAGAAAACTCAGGCTGTCTCTTGTAAAGCAAAGTTCAAAAGGAGAAGAAAAAAAGGGTTTATATATCTGGTGTTTTGGAAATTAATTTACTAAAGAAGAAAAAGGATGATGGATTTAGTTTCCTCATTCATTTTAGCAGTTCTAATCTCTCTGACCAAGAAAAGAAGAGTGAAACATACCCCATATCAAATGGAACATGATAAAGCAAAACTAGGAATAAAAAATCCCCCTGTACAAGACAGAGTCCAAAGATTGAGTGAGAGAAACATAACTCATAAGCCATGAAATTAACTACCTTCATATATATATATAATATAATTATTCCAACCAAGAAACAGATGCCATTGCCACCTCCTCTGTTTTCAGTTAGTACAATGAGAAAGAAGAAGAATCACCCACTTGGGATGTGCTTGCTGATCTTGTATACTTCTTTGATGAGGAAGAAGATGGTGATGAGGACATGTCTGATCTTCTCCTAAGCATCTGCCTCATCCCATCTGCTACTCTAACTGCAGGGTTGGATTTGAATTTGCCACAAAATGACATGTGAGCTCTCACAGCTTCTTCCATACCAAATGACTTGTTGCTGCCTTTGCTAACCTCATCTCTAACTGCTTCTGAGCACAACCCACATAACCATTTCCCATCAAATTTGGCCTTCACTTGACTGATGTAGTCTTGTGTGCAATCCTCTTTGAGTCCACAACACTCACACTTTACCTGTTCAATCTCCATTTTTGTTTTTCTTCTTTTGATCTCTGCTTTGCTGAATTAGCAATCTCTGAGAGATGAATATTCTTTTTTTCCTTTAGTGTCAAAAGGATTCAAGAAAGGTGATGAACAAGGTATTGCAGATTATATAGATGTTTTTGTAGTTGGATTTGATTGCAATGATGGTGTGGAAAGTGGGTTTCTTTTCATTTCTTTTGTTTTTCTTTTGATGTGGTGTTGCTCACTTGGTAAGGATGCTATTGTTGCTTCAAGAACTAACAAGTGTTTGATGTATTGTATGAAAGCTTTTATGGTTGGATGTTGTATGAGAGCTTTTATGGTTGGGATTTTCTGTTTCTTTTCTATTGGTTATGGTTATTGGAAATTCAGGAGGGTGAGAGAGACAAGACAGAGGGGGGAGAGATAGCTCTTATAAGGTGAGGGTAGAGAAAACTGCCATAATTTCCTCCATGTTCTAAGGGACATGGGGCAGTGGGAAATGAGACAAAGAGTGGTCGGGGGGTCCTCAGGGTTGGCCCTTTCTATCATATGCAAATACTTAATTCCTATCCCCCCACATAAATAAATAAGGGTGCGTAGGTTTTGGGTTGTAAATTACATCTCTCTCCACAGCGATTATGATAAAGTTGTGCATGACGCTAGTATAACTCTTCTATATACTGGTTTAACTCTTTCTATATAATATAGATTTCTTACTTTTTGGTAGTTTTAGTGACAGTTACTTTCGGTTGAAATGGCTTGTAGTGAATGTGGCTTGCCTTAGCTCTGTCTAGCTTTTGGCTAAAGCTTTGGCTTTGGGTAGTTTGTTTGGTTATCTTAGTTCCATGAATGTGTTGACTTAACTGGTGACCATCTGACTTTCATTTACTATAGTAATAAAGCTAACATCACTACCATGCTTTGTTGACCAAACAGGCCTTGGGTGGTTCAACAGCCAATGATTGATCAAGATGTGCATTATTAGGGGCAATCACTGTATGTTTTGCCCTACACACTGCCCTCCCTCCTTGTACATTCTTATGGAAATGAAATGAGAAATATTTTCCTCTCCTTTCATCCTCTGGTCATGACAGCTGAAGAGATAATTAAGATGAAACTTGAACACTTAATCACTATGTAGCCATTAATTATTGCAATGATTCAAACAACTTTGCCCTCCTTTTTTCTTTCAAGTGTCAACAGAGGAGAGAAGGTATGCTCACGTGCTTTAGTCAAAATTCACAAGTGCTGTTGTTTTCTCCGCCCAGCAAATCCCACCCAAAGAAAAGAGAAAAGGGAAGGAAAAAGAAAAGAAAGCAAAATGGGATGCATTTGTTGACATGCTCTTTGACCAATTGCATTACAAAACTTGCTCCTCTCTCTCGACAATTTTTCTTCTTCTTTTTTTTTTTTTTTTTTGGGTTGGTGATGATTCAATGCAACTGTATCATGGCATCATTAAGAAGCAAGCAATGTATGATCTTTGTTCAGATGTCGAAGCAATCTATGATTAAGATTTTTCACATCTTTAGTTTTTCTTGTGGGGTTTTTGAAGCTCTCATCTTCTCATGCTGCAAAGTTGCCATCACCTTCCATCCACAGTGGAGTTTTGTCATGTGTATTAATGTTGACTTGATTTGGCTTGAGGGTTCACTAACTCAGCCCTCGTACTGGATTGTAAGTGGTCAATTACAATCGGCATAGATTAATAATAGGGTTCATTTTTGCTCACCACTTTAACCATAGGTGTATCCTCACCACCATCCTCAATACTTGACACGTGCTCATAGGTATAACAATGATTCCATAAATACAAAGCAAAAGTTAACTATGGTTATGTCTATGGACACGTGTCAAACATTGAGGATGGTGGTGAGGGTACACTTATGGTTAAAGTGGTGAGCAAAAATGCTCCCTTAATAATATGAAGGGTTTTCCTCCAAAAGGAAAGTGATGTTCAATATTATTTTAACTGGAGAGTTCAGTATTTGTGTTTGCTAGTATATATAGAAACATAAAAAAGTATATATGTGCATATTCAGTCTCCTTTTATCGAGGGATCCTTCAAATAATTTTATTTGGAGGACGCCATTTATGGTACCCTACGAATCTTTTTTCAACAATCTAAACCATCTATTTTTCAAATTTTCATTCATAGATCATCTCTGCAAAAAAATCAGACAAATTGAAAATTAAGACATCTAATTGAGACCAACAAAATCAATGAATACGGTGCTTCAAGAAAGTACTTAAATTTCAATAATTTAATTGAATAGTCAAATGATATTGGATTCAAGCGATTTTTTGTAAAGATTATCTTTGAATGAATATCTACAAAATAAATGTTTGGATTAGAGAAAATACTATACGGAGTGGTCAAATGATATATATATATATGGGTCGAGATCAACTTGGAATACCAACTTGTGTACCAACTCTCTTATAGAAGTGGAGCCCATCAATATAATGGGTCACACGCTCTATTAGAGAGTTGGTATCCCAAGTTGATCTCCCTAGCATTTTCCTATATATATATAGCTGAAAAATTTAAGTGGCAGCAGAGAATAGATAGACACGTAGCAAAGAAACACTATGTAGAGTGGGCTCTACAAGAGTGTCCCTCAAATGAACTTATTTGAAGGATCCCTCAACAGAAGCTCTTTGAATATATATATGCTAAAATATTTGAGTGACAGCGAAGAAGAGATGGACTCGTAGCTATATACAAGGAGTTGAAATGAATGAATGAGACAACTCATTGAAGAGGCAAAAACAAGGGGCGCACAGAGTTGCTTGCTAACTTTTGTACATATCTTGCGACCAAAACAATATAACAAAAACATTTGTAAATTTAGTAACAGGGGACAATACACAAATGGCATTACCAAAAGGGTAATTTTTTATTCTTTTATATAGGTTTAAGTCAATTTAGTAGTTAGCCTGCCATTCAATTCGAAAACGAAAGCGAATTTAAGATTTCCCTTTTTTTTTTCTCTTTAATAACATGACACGAAGAATTCGTATTCGAGATATCTTTTAATCCTTTTCGTAATTGAGATATCTTTTAATCTTTTTCATATTCTCAACAAATTAGAATTACATGAAAATTCAGGCAAACTATTTCATTTGCCCTGTAATCAGTCACTGGACAGAGGTCATCCCTTCATATTCTGTCAACCATCTTATCCATAATAATTAGAAGTTACTATTCTCACTTGACATAGTCTTGATGGACACGTTACTTTCATCATTCTGTCCAACGAAAGAAAACCTTTTCAAAAGGGTTTTCTTTTATTATTCACACAGACTCTGATATGACATAAATTGTCAAATCAGATTTTTATTTTCCTTTTCGATTAGCATTTTAAGTGATTGTAATGTAAGGCTATTAACATGTTAACTCAATATGATCTTTAGTTGGAGAGATTTGTATTAAGTTAGTTGGTGAGGTTAGTGTGTTTGTTCTCTTCGCTTGATGAAGTTGGAATTCTCATCTCCATAATTTAAAGTAATAATTCACAATATCATTAAATTTGATCTCTCGTTAAGTACAAAGTAATTAATAATCTACAATGCAAAGTTAATCCGAAAAGCAAAAGAGATAATCACAATTTGTTGATGTTAATCATATATATATATATATGTCCACCATCCCTTAATAATAATTTGCTAAATCTTTAGATATCAAGTGACGGACTACCTACTACTAATTGGAGTTAGATCCTACTTGTCCTTGTATCAATAATTGGAACCATTGATTGAAAAACATACGTCCAAGATATGCACAGAAATCTTATGAAGATTTTAATCATGGATTTGTACATCTTAAGCAATGTTAGGCAGCCATAAGCACACATTTGCCACGCAACTTATAATTCACAAGATTTGAATGGTGAACCAGTTGGGTTTTCGTATAGCTAGCTAAACAGACTAAATCCCGACCTAGAAGATTAGAATGCACATGTCTATAAAAGGGAAACGTCACAATTAATGAGGACAAATATCTTTGGTTTTGATCCTTTCTACATATTATTTCTACAGTTCAATGTATGTACAGTACGCCACCTTGCTGACATGAACGTATACGTCTTGTCTTTGATATTATAGATACAACATCTTCTGTATAATTCACTTGGATGTATGTGCAGGTAAGAGAGAACTATCTATTCATTGATATTTGACATATTATATTATCATTTCAGTTGTGTTTTAAAATTGCAAATTTGGATTGACTTCATTCATCAATCATACTAATTAACAAAATCATACTAATTAACAACGTTACAACATAACATATGACAATCACGTTGTATAGTTCGATTGGAGGTATTATATATATATTTTGCATTATATAGTCGTTGGTGTTGAGGATTATGAATCCCACGTTGAAAACTTCATAAAATAAAATAAAACATATATTAAATGGTTTCATTATTAATAACATCAATTCATTTTGTATAAAACTTCACACATATCTCGGACTATACATGTAGTTAAGTTGGAGACAATATCAATAAATTTGCTAGGCCTTCTAAAATTTAGTAATATTGGTTCTCTCTTTCTCTTTCCTTTTCTTACCAAATTAATATATAATAAATTTCCAAATATATTTCATATCAGATAAAATCCACCGACTATCTCTTTGAATTAATCCATCCATGCCAATTTCCAAATATATATATATATATATATTTTTTATATCTTGTCCTCACAATGCTTCACGACATCCATGAGAGCGCACATTGTTGTTCAAAATAGTTTTGGAACCCTCTACTATTGAAGGAGCTAATCCTGAAGAAATTGGGAAATCAACACTCTTTGTCTGTGGGCGGATCAATGTTTAATTAATAAATAAATATCTTTTTAATGTTTGAACCAAAGAAGAAAGGCATAATTTGTAGATGGATCACGACCAACCATGTAATAGGAATAAAACCCCTACGCCCTACCCAATTTATAATGCAATAAACAATATGATACCTACACCTACACCTAGAATTTGGTTTGCTTCATGTGAATTGTCCTTCAACTTCATGTATATTCAGGTATGGGAAATGAAATGATTTTCCACTCCCAAGCTCCTTTTCTCGTGAACCAAACGCCTCCTCGGAGTCCTAAAAGGTCTATGAACAAACCATGGGCAAGCATGTGGGGTTGCCCGAGTTGAAGAGAGCCCCCAGTTGCCCAAAAACTGTGGCCAGACAAAGAGTCCTTGTCATGAAACCGGACGTTTTGAGTAGTTGTCTGGTAGATGTCCGGCAATTCTAGTGGCCACAATGTTATTTCCAAATTCCAACTGATATTGTTTGTGGGTTGATCGCAAGATATGGCCCAAACTCCAATATCCCTGTACCTGTTGCTTGAACAGAAAGGAATTCATGGATATCTACATATAAATAAACATATATGGCATGCATTTGGATTTTATCTGATGCCTTTTTCTGTGTATGTGGCCAAACCCACTTCATTCATGATTTTCAGATTAGCTGAATGTGACCTTTTATATATATGTTAATAAATAACAAATAGATATGATTCATATGAATGAGTTAGGTATATGTCATAAAACACCAACTTGCACTCGTATTTTCCTTTTCTTCTTTGATAGAATTGGTCAATAAATATAAAATCAGATCAAATTTCTTCAGAAGGTTTTCTGCTATATTTGTATAATCCTAAAAATGAAGTGCTGGCTTCTCGGCTAGGAGGAGTTGGCTTAACAAAGTAGACAAGCAATTAAGAGTGAAAGTTAACCTAGTTTGATTAGGGAAGTTGATTTTCTCACTCCTCTTTTGTCTGCTTGCACTCCCTTTGTTGGAAATTGTATGTTCCTATTCCTGTTTTGTCCACTTACACTCCCTTGTATGTTATAGTGAAAAGTATTTTAAACAAAAACAAAAACAAAAAGGAGTGTAAGTTGACAAAAGGAGAGTGGAAAATCAGCACCCTTGATTAATTTGTCTGGTTAATTAATCTTAAGGCATAACTTAATCTTTGTCCTTGGTACGAGGATTTAGATACCCTTTTGAAGGCATTATTTTAACAACCATTTTTTAAACTTCTTCCCCGTAAGCATTTCCTGGTTTGGGATTTATATGCATTGATTTGAGGTCAATGATTAATCACATGGGTTTCTTGTTTGGTTCCCATTATCATATGAAGTATTGTACGATTAAGTATTTGATAGGGAAGGTGGCGTTTGTTCAAAAATTAATTGTCTTCACATGGCATTCACATGCACTCACTCTCCTCTTGCTTGCAGGCCTCCCTCCCTCCCTCCCTATAGCAGCTACCAAGAATTCTTCTCTCCCAACTCACCTAATGCCTGACCCCCACTGGCACTTATCAAATCAATCATTTGGCACTTGCAGACTCCTTTTTTAGTATAAAGGGCACTTGCAACTCTAGTTTTAGACCAACCAACCTACTTCTTGTCTTCAACTTCACCGGAACAATCCAAATGCATAGTGTTCACTTATTGATTATAGTCGCAAGATTCAACAAAATATCATCATTGTTTATATGTGTTTATTTTTTATTTTTGGGTGACTAGAATATGTGGTAGCACATGAATTCTCTGTGCAGTATTTGGTTTTTAATTATAGATTGTATTGTTGATGGGATATTGACATTTTGACTAGATAAAATGTCGGTACGATTATCTTAGCGACCATGGTGCCGACACATTATCATTGTACATTAACAATCCAGGTAATTAGAATATCCAATTTACTTATGACTCGTATATCAATAGTATTTCATTATTTTTATTTTTTAAGATTTATAAATAAGGCACAGGGAGTTTTAGTTTTAACACACTATACAGTTTTAAGACATAACAAGTTTGTTCGAGAAGGTTGATATGCAAGAAAGACCACCCCCACCCCCTCTTAAACTTTAAAAACAAAGGCATAACCTAGTAGGACAAAGATGAATTATTCATTGTATACTGCTTAGGGAAAAAAATAATTGAAAAACAAAAACCAGGAGTAATAATAACTGTGGGCTGGACATTATTATGTGGGGCACGTAGTTGGTATATAATAGTATATCATGGTATTTTTAATAACCTTTTGTTTAATAATTAAATCAGCCTCAATCATTTGGACTGGAACTACTGTTTTTCAGCCTCTTATCTCCATTAATTTCATATGAAGGCTTTTGGGTGTTGGCCATGCTGTCTAATCACACGTATGATATCCTTCTGCATTTGGAAACAACATAAAGAAATAATATTTCAAAATTAATGAAGAATACCATGAAAGTTTTTTTGTTTTTGTTTTTTTATTTATAATACTGCTGAGATATGCCAGTGCAGATCACTTGGACCTGAGAATTCACGGTAGGAAATTAGTATAGATTGATGGTTTGGATTGGAAACTTGCTAAATTTAAGGTACATAGAAGGAAGAAGTAAAGGCAATCTCTCAGGTGTTGCCCAAGTTGAAAGTAGACAATAGATTAGTCGCGAAAGAAACTTATCTTTTCTAATCCCCACAAAATAAGCGATTATTTAACTTTACCTTCATTTCTTCCTTCACCATACCTTCATCATACTTGAAACAAAGGCTGTTGGTTTTGTTTGTAGCCAAGATGATTAGGACGATGTATTAGCTGGATTATGAACACTAAATAAAGAGAAAGCAGTCGTATAATTCGACTATTTTCTACAATATTTGTGTTTGCCTTTACCTTTTCGTTTTCAGCTTATATGGAATTCTAATCACTAGCATACCCTCGATTGAAAAACTACAAATAATAATAAGGCAAAACAGCACGAGGATGAGCAATTACTGGAGGCTGCATTTCTCGTACTACTCCACCAATTAAAAGTATTAACTACTTCCAAACAAAAAGAAAATAGCATGATCAATCTACACTATGCCTATCGGGTGATATCTACAAAATTCTCTCTTCCCCTTCTTGTTTATGTGTGAGTTACAGTATGAGCAAAAGACTTGCAAGTTAAGCTTAGGAGTGAAGGAGATCCTCAAAACGGGGATGTAATTAAGACTCAATTAGACTTCATCTCAATATCTATATCTTCTGCACTCTCCTCTGGCTTGGCATCAAGATGATCTCCCGGAAGGAGGCCAAGGAGTGGTAAAGGCAACAAGGAGCTGAGGTTGCACAGGATGATCAACAAGGCCAAGTTATCATATTGGTCTTTAGTTATGCCAAGGAGCTGGGTCAGGCCAGCACCCATGAGCCCTCCAAGAACGCTCCCTGCATTTGAAATGGACATGAGGGTTGCAAAAAGTGTTGCTTCCACTCCCTCAGGGCATAATCTAGCAGCCAGCACGAGAACAGGCATGAAAGAAGCCTGTAACAAAATAGGAATTAGTTTGGCAGTAGAACCACTCACAGAATCAGTTTTGCAAAACAAGCATGTGGTCATCGTGAATAGAAATTGCATTCTTTATTCTTCTAAGAGTTACTTCATCAGTCTAATTTCTTTGTCTATCTATCTATCTGTAAGGAAGGCTTGAAACAATCTTCGACCAAATTTTCAAGGCATATTAGGAAATGAAGGTATTGGCATACGTCCAAGGAAATGAAACATTTTCTAACAAATTACAAGAGGGTACATCAAGAGTCAACTTACACCAATTTATATTAAATGCGTACCTGACTAAGAACCGTAATAACCAAAGAATCCCCCATTGCAAACCACTCATCACTTATACCAAATTTACGGTTTAATCCAGTCACAAGGAAAACCTGAGACATAAGATCAATAGAAATTACATAATATTTCCTTCGGTCAATTCAGCGATGGAATCATTAATAGCCTTAAGCAAGTAACTTGTATCACAAACCTGAGTCAACCCAATAGCTGAACCAAAGATAGTTGTAACAAGAAAAGTCTTCTTCAGTGGAACAGTTTTCAAAAATCCATTATACAATCCAACCCCAAGCAGTGATGCTACTGAGGTAACAAGCTTGACACGTCCTAGAAATTCTGGTGTAAAACCAAGTTTGTTTGTGCTGAAAACCAAAACTTGTTAGAATCGGATGCATTTATTGAGACAAATTCAAAGCGTCTATGAAGCACATGTAGCTTTTAGAAAGTAAAGAAGAATTATCACAATCATCAACTGGACGTACGTGAAGTAAAACATGGCAGAGTCCGAATGAGGGGTTGCCTGCCACAAGAAAATAAACAATGTGGGAAAAAGTACAGTGGGATGCCTAACAGCATTCCATAACTGAATAAAATTCTGTTTCCAGCTTTCAAGCATGTTAGGACCAGCCAAAGCAAAATTTGTCCCCTTTGCTGCACCAATCACAGGCTGCTCATTTACAAGAACAGCAACCGCAGATGTCAGCAGTGGTAGCAAAGCCGTGACACCAAAAACAAATCTGAAACATCAAAAATTGAAAAGAGCAAGAAAAAAAAAGATTCCTTCAGATGTTCATGAACAATAGGAAATTACATTCCAATACAGCAACCTTATGTACCTTACACCATAAGCATCCACCAAGGAGCCACTAAAGTAGGAACTCACAATTCCGCCAAAAGCTGAAGATCCCCAACACAAAGACTGAAGAGAACCTGACATACTTTGTGACTCACCACGAGCCCTCTCCACAACCATGGAATCTACAACCTACACCATACTTCAGTTTTGACATGGTTTATACAGTATGCCACATTAGGAAAACGACTGAACAAAAAATAAGACAAATTATTTCATGTCGGAGTTTCTGATTCTGCATTCAACCTTTTGACCAATGAAAACAACTAGGTCTAATTCATTTCCCCAAATTAAACCAGACAGTCTAGACTCTTTCTTCCTCTGCAAACATTTTAGGGCTTTTCCTCCCAATCTTCTCAAATGTTTTCAATGTTATCTTATTTGGAATCTCAAAGGAGAGAATTGTGGATCAGAGCCACCTAGTGTATATATATATATTCTCTCTTAGAGAGCATTTTTTTAATTTCATCATCATCTCTCTCTCTTTATACGTACATATAAAAAATTTACTAATAATTATCAAACTTACCTAGTTAAGTAACAGCATCACATCCCTTCTATCATATAGACTGTTGAGATACACTATATGCGTACATAACATAATCTAATATGTTCAGAGGATTTTCCATGTAGAAATCCTTGATTTTAAAGAACAATCTAAATAAATCATCAACTCAAAATTTTTGCTGAAAAACCATGTTAGGAACATATTATGACACATGAGACAATATAGCTTTCCTTTACACTCAAACCTACGAAGGTAATAACTAGAAGATACTTACCACATCAGAAAAGGCAACAGAAAGAGATCCAAGAATTATGCAGAAAGCAACGCTAAACTTGCCATCAACAACAGTTGCCATCAAGCTCCATGACAGTGCACCAAGAAGCCCTGACAAAATCAAGTATGACCTTCTTCGGTACCCAAAGAGTGGGACAGAATCACTGCAAGGACCAAGAAATTGTTCTAAAACAAAAATAACAAAATACGGTAACAGAGGGCTAGCAAATTGAGATAGAGATAGCAAATGGATTCACACCTAATAAACCCATAGACAGGTTTAATCAGCCATGGTAATGCAGACAACCCGGTAATCACAGCTGTCTAGTCAACCACGTAAAATTTGTCAGTAATCAAGACTACGACAATCAAGGATAATAATTCCCTTATCGGATTTAAACAATTAAAAAGTACCCTCACATTAGTAATTCAAAGCCAGAATGCCATTATCCCATTAGCACCTTTTTCAAACTAATTAGGATCCTCAAAGTAAATTCTTTACTAATCAGTGCATACCAACGTCAATTTAAGTTCATAGTTCATCAAACATGCAATTGAAAAAGCTACAATCTATAGAGGGAATACATAAAAGAAACTAGTTCCACAAAAATGGAAAAGGTATGCAAACAAAGATGTAGATACATACCTCAGCAGGGTCTAGATGCAAATCGTCTTTTAAATAAAAACTGACAGCAAGCCTTGCAAGGCCAAGAACACCTTGAACAAAATACACCATGGCAACAGCCACATTGTCAGGAGACAAATCGACCCCGAAGAATTTGATCATTCGATGCTTGTTCTTGTGAGGAGCTGTTTTGCTAGGAGAAGGCATGCTTGTATCTCCTTCCGCATTAGTTGTCAACACATCCCTTTCTCCTGCACCTGGTATTCAGAGAGTGGCCAAAGCTAAGTAAAGCTTCAATCTTTGTCACATTTTGCTAAAACCCAATTTCAAAAAATTCAAAAAACAAAACAAAAAGCTTCAATCTTTACACTCAAACTACGAAATTATCATAGTAACATTTCAATAAAAGGGAATTAAAGAAAAAAAGAAAGAGCTTACTAATCCTGGAACCGAGGAACGGCGCGTCGTCCAAGTCGAGCCGGCAAGGGGGTGAGGAAATGGGAACGGCAACCGACATCTCGTTATCGGGAAGACGCTTCCGACGAGTTCTGCGCCGGCGGCGAGTTCTTCTGTAGGCCCCAGATTCGAGGGTGCACGGTTTCCGGTGGATCCGAGAGGCGAGAGGGAGTGGAGCGAAGGAGGCCGTGGACAAAATTGGATTTGCCGAGGGTAAGATTGAGATTGAACAAAAGGCACCTGATCCCATTAGAAAACTAATTTAATACGGAACTGTACTTGCATGCTCTCTCTTGCGGGTGATGATTTTAAATTTTAATATTTAGATTTGTTGTGAAACGACGCAAGTACCCCTTTCGTTACGGTATTTCTGGCCAACAAATGGACACGTCCGGGTTGTTTTGCCGCCATCGCTGCTTCAGTGGATCAGCCCACGGCCCAACCAAGATGCATTTGGGCCAGCTTCAGCCAATAATGATGAGAAATGCTGGACTTAGGCCGAATATAACACAAAATGTAGACAAGAAGAGAAATGTGACATAAGAAGGAAGAATAAGAGACGAAACTAATAGCATATGTGGGTTAAGTTAGTTTGTTAAGGCATTGCTTTACCTTTGAATTTAATTTTCCTCCCTAATTAATTAATTTTTTTTTAAAACTATTGCTTATATAAAAATTTAAAAAAAAAATTGATTATTTTAAATTGTAATGTATAAGTTTACACAATGTTACAATTGAAAATACATAGCAATATAGGTTACGTTTTCTTTCTCCCACAAAAGCTAACAAGGTTGCAATGCTTCCGCCCCAAAGGGCTTATAAATAGGACTCTTGCCCCAAGACACTAGGTAATAGTAACTTGGCACAAGTACTTTTACTTTGTCAAATTACTTATTTCCTTTCTTCTTCGACTTACTTAAGCATCGAAGGACCTTCCCTGATACCACACTGATGCCTAAGGCCTTACCGTGTCTTTTCCATTCTTCTTGCATATCACGTTCCCCTTTGCCGAATGGCCCACAAGACCGAATGCAGAGTCATCTCTAAGTTGGTTCCACTAGTGATCATTTTTTGCCATCAACACACCTTTAAGAGTTGGGTTACAAATGAAAACATTCGAATGAATGATTGAATATTAAGGCAGGGTTACATTTGGATTAGTGAAACTTGTATGTAACAAGTGTATTTCTCTCACAATAAGTGGTCTCATGCTAGAATGTTGTGAGAGGGAGAGTGTTAGACATGTAACATGTAACTTTTTGTATATAAATGTGACGTGTTGCTCCATTAGCTCTATTAATTTAAAATATGGGATGTTACTACCGCTAGTTATGACTGGGGAGTCGTTTGTTATAAGCTACAAGTAACTAACTTCCATTTCCACTTTTATTCTATCTATGTTCATTGTCAAGACATGTCAACTTTTTTTGTTTCTCTGAAATGTCACTCTCGTTTTTCTGGACTTATTATCGAAGCATAAAGTAGTGGTTCACATATTGGAGTTGGAGGTGTGATGAATGATCATGCAAGCAAACTTGGCTCCACTCTCGTTTTCAATATACAACAACATAGTCTTCGCTTCTAGATTTTGACACAAGGAAAACATAACCCGAATATATTACCAATATATTTATTATATTTGTTTTGTTTTCATGAAATATATATCCTACACTATAGGAGAGAGAGAGAGAGAGAGAGAGAGAGAGAGAGAGAGAGAGAGAGAGAGAGAGAGAGAGAGAGAGAGAACTTTAATAAGCTTATAAGGAAATATGATTCTCTGCTGCTTATGTTATAGTAAGTCCAAAAACCATATCGTCTTCGATTTTAATGTTTTGTATTTATTGTTTATATTCAAACAATAATTAGATGAAAGTCTAAAACTGCATAATTTTAAACATGTGGCATGTTCACTAATCAGGAATTGGAATTCTCATCAAATGAATTTGAATTCCTCCTGTGGAGAATTTCTGCGTTTATTTCACATCAAGGAATTGAAAAGTAAGCGGGGGCCCACACAAAATTAGGAATTCAATTCCTAATTTTGGAGGAATTCAATTCCTAAATGGGAGGTGGTATTTTAATTCCTGAAGAATTTACCCATTAGGAATTCATCTTTTTTACCCAGGTATATCCTCACACAATTTTCAAAATTCCAAATATGCCATCTACTTTAACCAAAAAATGAGGATATTTTAGAAATTAGAACCACTCCTACCCCAATTGCATATGGTTTAGTAAACAACTTCAATAAGAATTCGGAATCTAACTCCCCTCAATTAGGGCTGTTCAATGGGTCGTGTCGTGTTGGGTTCGTGTCGTGTCAAACTTTTAAACGTGTCAAGAAACCCCAACCCAAACACGACCCATTTATTAATCGTGTCAGGAAATGCAAACCCAAACCCAACCTGTTTATAAACGGGTTGACACGACACGACCCTGTTTATGACCCTGTTTACTAAACAGGTTGGGTTAGGTCATAAACAGGTAACCTACCTGTTTAATAACCTGTTTACTAACTTGCTTGGGTTAGGTCATAAACAGGTAACCTACCTGTTTAATGACCTGTTTAATAACCTGTTTGCTTCAAATTTAAATTCTAACAACCATTTCAAATATTCTGCCAAATCAAACATTCCAAAATGACAAAAAAATTAAAAACTTCAAAATCCCTCTAAAATCCAAATCAAACATAAACAAAAAAAACTTTGACTAAATTACAACATAAAATACAACATCACATTCCCAACTCAAATATTCAGCCACCATTGTTAATGATGGTACTAGAGCACTCGCCAAATTGTGAGGAATTTATGTCCAACCGACTAATATCCTCAGTCAGTTCTTCCAAGTTGGGTTCTAAAGTGGAATTTTCTGCAATTCAAACCATAAGACTTTAGATGATGATAAAAAGAAACAAATACAATGAATAAGATTATGGGAAATATACCTTGGTCACCAAATAACCAATCTCGTGTACAAATTAGTGCCTCAACATTTTCAGGTTTGAGAGCACTACGATCCTGATCAAGCACTCTACCACCAACACTAAATGATGCCTCAGATGCGACTGTAGATATTGGAATAGATAGTACATCACGAGCCAAAATGGATAGTTCAAGATATCGGAATTGGTTTGCTTTCCAAAAATCTAGAACATTCAAATTTATCTTCCTGTCTACTTTAGGCTCATCCAAATACAATTGCAACTGTGACTTTTGGGAAGAAATGGTAAACTCCTCACTTTCAAATGTATCAAATTCCTAACAATATGGCAACATTATCAATATCAGCCCATAGTGAAATGTAAACTGAAATTTTATGTATTATGAACAAAATAAATAGCTTTTTTACCTTCATAACATCCATGCATTCCTTAGAAATCATGTCATCAACATGAGAAGGAACACCATTTGAGGTATTTGATGTACCAGGAACTGATTCAGACGTAGAATGTGTTTGCATGTATAAATCAAAGAGTGTATACAACATATCACGAACTTTGGCCATTTCTTGGGAATTTGAACCATACAACCTTTTATAACAAAATTCCACAAACTGCATTTTATATCTAGGATCCAATATTACAGCAATTGCAAGGATCAAACTATACTCTTTCCAATACTTATCAAACTTTTCCATCATTTGAGTTGCCATAGATCTCATGAAATTATCTGAATCAATCTTAGCCTTTCTCAAAGTATCTTCCACCACAAACACTTGAGGAAAATACAGATTTGCAGTAGTGTATTTAGTCCCAGAAAAACAAGCAAGTCACATCATAAAACACCTTAAGAAACTTGTTAAGTTTTTCTAATTTTTGCCACTCATCTTCAGAGAGAGAATGCTTGTAATTAGAATCACTTAATTGCAAATGCAGAAATGCCCGTTGATAGTAAAGTGCACTATCAATCATAAGAAATGTGGAGTTCCATCTAGTGGGTACATCTTGACGCAAGCCTTTTTTACAATCTAAAGAAACTTGGGCAGCACAATCTAAGAATTTCGTTTTCCTCCCTTGTGAACCTCTAACATACTTGATACTTTCCCTAATTTTCCCCAAGAATCATGAATGTGTTTCAAGCCATCTTGCACTATCAAATTCAGGATGTGAGCACAACATCGAACATGAAAAAATATACCATTCATTAATAGTGCATTCTTCAAGTTAAGCTGCCCTTTTAACAACATAACAAAACTATCATTTGAAGATGCATTGTCCAAAGTCATAGAAAAAAGTTTCTTTTCCACCCCCCAATAAGTCAACAACGTATAGATTTTCTCACACAATGCAACACCACTATGAGGAGGAGGCATAAAACTAAAATTCAAAATTCTTTTTTGCAATTTCCAATTAGCATCAACAAAATGAGCAGTAAGAGAAAGATAACCATCTGTGGTTATAGAAGTCCACAAATCAGATGTCAAACAAACTCTTCCAGGGATTGAGCCCAAAAGTTCCTTAAGCTTACCCTTTTCTCTATTGTACATACTCAACACATCAGCCCTTGCAGTATTTCGAGATATCAATTTAATATCAGCACAAATGTAATTGAACACTTCCCTAATTCCAACATACTCAACAAATTGAAAGGGCAGATCATGCATGATAATTGCCATAACTAGTAATTCACGAAATTTATTAGGATCAAACTTGGCAGACCTTGTCATGATAGCCCCTTCAGATTTAGATATTAATAACTGGCCCAAATCGCGAGTATCAGATTTCAAACAAGAATTAAGATGACGCTTCAAATTTCCAGGACCATATTTACTATCACAGAGGTATTTATGACCACATTTCATGCACTTTGCATAAACCTTATTATTTGGATCGACAGGAAGAATTTCAAACTTAGTCCAGACATGTGATGTGAGTTTACGCCTCTTACCAAACTGATTTATTTCGCTGGCACTGTTATTGTTAGCTGGATCTGATTCTTGCACATCACTCGTAGCTGCTCCATCGTTAACACTGTCACTCCCATCTTCAAAAATATTCATCTGTATAAAACATAATAAGTTTATGTTAATCAAAACAAAAACAAAAAAATATAGTTTATGTATAAATCATGTTTCCATCTTTTGTATTGTGATATACAATTTTGTCATTGAAGATGTATCATCACATACATCCTAATAATTAATCAGATACATTGAGTGCAAGAAAAACTTTTAGTAAATTTTACACTTCAGAAATTACACCAAGTTTACAGCCTAAGAGATAATTAATCAGATAATTAAGGCTCCAGCTGAACCTCTGATTCAACCTGAATCTGGGAAGGTTCTGCGCAGAGCTTTCTAGTAACTAAGTGATGGCCCAGAGTATTCTACCTTCTGCACCGGAGTTGGGTTCTTACCTACTTGGAGGAGTATTGATGAAGCTGCAGCAACGGGAGATGAGTGCAAGCCCAGGCGCGATGGTGGTGAGGGATGCGGGAGGGGGAGAGAGAAAGAAGGAGAAAGCCCAGCAACGATGGTGGTGAGGGATGCGGGGCGGAGGGAGAGAGATGGTGAGGGATGCGGACAGAGGGAGAGGGAAAAGAAGGAGAAAGCCCAGCAGCGATGGTGGTGAGGGATGCGGGCGGAGGGAGAGAGATGGTGAGGGAAAGCCCAGCAGCGATGGTGGTGAGGGATGCGGGCGGAGGGAGAGAGATGGTGAGGGATGCGGACAGAGGGAGAGGGAAAAGAAGGAGAAAGCCCAGCAGCGATGGTGGTGAGGGATGCGGGCAGAGGGAGAGAGATGGTGAGGGATGCGGACAGAGGGAGAGAGAAAGAAGGAGAAAGCCCAGCAGCGATGGTGGTGAGGGATGCAGGCAGAGGGAGAGAGAAAAGAAGGAGATGACGGCAAATGGGTTTAATCAAAGTGATAGAGAGAAGTTTTAGCTTATATATGTGGGTTAACCTAGGGTTAAATCGGGTTATTGGGTTGTACTTGTAAGGTAAATGGGTTTGGTACTATACAGATTACCTTATTTCCATCTCCAACATTTAAGTAAATGTCTTTGTCCTTTTACTTTAATTTATTTTTATATTACTCCATTTACTTAAGTTTACAATGTAAATAAGGAAGTACCCCCCATTTGGATTCAAATAAAAATACTAGAAAATCAAATTCCCACCAAATCAAAATATGAAAAATCAGTTTTAGTGCAAAATATGATTTAGGCTAAAAATGATGGCTCATTAAGTCAATATATACTTCATACTAAAATCCCATAAAATCAAGTTTTCTTATTTGATGTCTAAGAAATAAAAACCGCCAAAAATTATCTTGAGAAAATGATTATTCCAAAAAACCATTTTTCATACTTAGTCAATATTGCACATCCGCTAAAAAAGTGACATGATACAAATTTTATAAGTTATACGAAATTTCTTTTGGGATTAGAGTTTAGGGTTTAGGGTTTAGGGATTAGAGTTTAGGGATTATGGTTTAGAGTTTAGGATTTAGAGTTTAGGGTTTAGAGTTTAGGGTTGGGGTTTAGAGTTTAGGGTTTAGGGTTTAGGGTTAGGGTTTAGGGATTAGGGTTTAGAGTTTAGGGTTTAGGGTTTAGGGTTTAGGGTTTAGGGTTTAGGTTTAGGGATTATAGTTTAGTGTTTAGAGTTTAGGGTTTATGGTTTAGAGATTAGAGTTTAGGGATTATGGTTTAGAGTTTAGGGATTAGGGTTTAGGGTTTAAAGGTTAGGGTTTAGAGTTTAGGGATTAGGGATTAAAACGTTAAACATTAAACCCTAGATACATAATTAACTCAAATAATAAGGAATAATTACTAACAAATATAATTTAGGGAAAAAAATATAATAATTAAGTGCTCATCAGTTTGTAAAGACATTATAAATATCAAATGTTGTAACATATAATCACAAAGTTATCAACACCAAGATGGATAAGGAGCAAGGAGAGGGGTGGAATTGGCTGGGTTCGAAACCCATTGGGTGTGCTGAAGGTTTAATTTCTTTAATTTTTTTCGCGGGTTGGCAGGTATTAAACGGGTTGACACGACCCATGACACGACCCGTTTAATAAACGGGTCAAACAGGGTAATTAAACGGGTTGGCGGGTTGACCCGAAACCCACCCGTTTATAAATGGGTCAGTGGCGGGTTGACCCCAAAATTACCCATTTATAATCGTGCCGTGTTCGGGTCGTGTTTTTCCCGTGCGGGTTTCGAGTCGTGTAACGGGTTCAGTCGGAAATTGACACCCCTACCCTCAATCCATATAGTTTAGTAAACAACTTTATTAGAAATCCGGAATCTAATTCTCCTCAATCCAACTCCTCCTCAATTCAATTCCCCCTAATTCAATTCCGGATTAGTAAACATGCCAATAAGCACAATATAATTTATAAAGCACTGAAAACACAAGTAGCGGAGAAATTGTAGAATAGTACGGATGTATCACGTAGCGTATGATACTCCCATTTAAATTTCAACATGTGTCCATTTTTAAAAGACATTAATTACTTTATTATAGTTGGACTTAATTAACTTTTATCTTTTAAAATAAAATTAGAAAAATCTTTAAAAAGAAAATTAAAGAATTTTCCAACCCTCCGTCTCCAACTCAAAACCTGCACCACCCCTCTCCCTTGCTCTTCCTGCGACCCCTTGCATTTTTGAAGCTACTCCATGCTCAAATTCCTAGGGTGGCATCTGTAGCACCTTTCGGAGTATGCATCAACTCAATCCACATCGGCCCATTGATTTTGTGTTGCAGAGTGAGTGTACTAAAGGGTGTGTTTGTAGCAAATTCAATGGTGCAAGTGTGCAAAGATGTGTTGTGTTTGGGATTTGTGATTGTTGGGCTGTGACCAAGTAACCCAAGGTGCTTCCGTTGTGATCAGAGCACATCAATTGGAGGACAATCTTCTTCAATTTGATTTGGGTAATAAAATACTTATGTTCAAAATCGGATTCTAAGGTGAATTGTCTGTTGAGCATCCAATTTTGAAGAGGAAAAGCAAGGAGAGGGGTGGCACAGGTTGGGAGTTATGGGTGTTTGGGTTGGGGACAAAGAGTTGTTAGAAAATTCTTTCTTTCTTTCTTTTTTTTTTTTTTTTTCTAATTTTATTTTAAAAGATTAAAGTTAAGTAAGTCCAGCTGTAATAAAGTAATTAATTTCTTTTCAAAAATGGATACATGTCGAAATGGAAGTATCATACGCTAACGTAGTACATCCGTATTATTCTATAATTTTTCTAAGTAGCGGACTTAGTCATTTTATTTTATTTTTAAGACGAAAACTAAAATTACAAGGAGATCCTCTAACGCTCTTTTATAGGTGTGTACAAAAGAATATTAAACACTTAATTCAGACAACACAAGTTCAATTACATGGGGAAGAGATGGGGCCAAAAGAAAGTCTTTTGATGAAGAATTTCGATCCCAAGTGAAACATACAGAAGTCTTTACCAAAAAAAGAAGGGCAGATAGATGTCTTGATGTCTTACTTTGAAAATTGGACTTAATATAAAATTAGCCTTATGCAGAATTATTCCCTTGAAATCAGTCCAAGAAACTTTTTTCCCTAAAGTACGCACTCTTGCTCAGAGTGCTAATCAAAGCTCCCAGAATATGAGAATAATCTAATCAAGAAAGCTTTGAAAATATTATATTTTAAAAAATAAAAAATAAAAAAAAATGAAAAAAGGGAGGGCAAAGTGTCGACATGTGTTGAAAGTTCAGACCGTTTATGAAAAGAAAAGAATCTACTTCAACCGAGATCATTGGCACTATGGACAACAAAAGTAAACAGAGATCATTGCAAGCTTTTGTCATGCATCATCTTCATCATCATCATCATCATCATCACCAACAACACCAAAGCTTCGAAACCCAACGACAATTACCAAATTATCATTTCAACAAAATTTAACTCTACAACATCTCAGCCTTTCATTCCCTCCTCTACAACTCTCTACACGGAGGGGAAAGCAGAAAGCACAGAGAAAAAAAGAAAAAAGGAAAATGAGAGAGAGCCTGAAGGAAAAAAAAAAAAGTAAGGGAAATGAAAAAAGAAAAGAGATACATTTTCCCAGAAAATTCAACTACCACTTTGTCTTGCATGTATCTGCAATTCATAGACTATATTTAATGACACAAAGATTATCTTTCCCTATTATTAGAACCAAAAAGAAAGGAAAAAAAACAAAGAAGGCTCTCTCTCTGTTGAAGGCAAGACTGATATTTGGAGCTTTTCCAGTGATGTGTCAGGAACAATTTCCATAGGCCTGGTCAGCTCACAGTTTATCCACTCCCTCCTCCTCCAACAACATCTCCTGGTAACGACATTCACGGCTGCAGAATGCCTTCTCACCCCTGCAAGCAAGCACAGTTTAACACTTAAATGGATTGCTTAAAATTGTAATTGGCTGCATGATTTTATTATTAGTTGGTTGGATGGGATTAGATGGGTTTATTATATAGCAGAAGATACCCTGAATAATATTGGATCTGTGATTCTAATATATTTTAAGTAACCGCAATCCATAATTCTATTATAATATGAATGTATGATTCTAGTATAATAATATAAGATTCTAAGATTAAATAATTTACGGTGGAGTCTCAGCCATGACATCGTATGTTGTGCAACTAATAAGCATGATCCAAGGCTAAGAAAAACTAAAATTTACACCAACAGACTCAAACTAAAAGATCAAAATGACATTGGATTTCATGTGAGAGGCAAGAAAACATGAACATGGAACAGAACAAAATATGAATCATATGATTAAAGAACAAAAAAAATCTGAAAATACTGAAATATAAGATTGAGCTAACCTGTACATGAAAATATCTTTGCCCGGCCCAAGATTCTTCTTGCAATTGTCACAGAAGCTGAGGAAACTCTCAGACAGATAGCTTGAACCATTTACCTTCCCGCCTGGAGAAAATTCAGGGACACCCTCAGAGCTCTCCACAATGCAATTGTCAAAGATATGAGTGGTTTTTGGGTTTGGACCATGGGAAATCACACAAGTATAATCTTCAGAGAGCTCCATTTCACTAACAGAGAGACAGCTTGTGAAAACCCGAGCCGAATTCATGGTGTCAAGGCCTGAATTCGCAGATTTAAACGGGGAATTCTTAGCTGGGGACTCAGATGAGACAGAGGAGAAAGAACCCAATTGAGAATTCTTTGTCCTGATGCTGAAATCAGCTGCAGATTTTGGTGAATCAGAAGGTGAGAGAACAGAGGGCTGCAGATGAGGGATTTGAATCTTAAGCTGTGACCCAAAAATAACCATCCGGCTTTCGGGTTTTGATGGTATTGGATTAGAGCCATCATCATTGAGAGCATCAACAATGGCAAGGCCAATGCCTTTGGGGTCCAATTTGTCCCATGGGCGTTTGGTTTCAGGTTCTGGGGTTCTTGGGGTGTTTGATTCAGACCAGAAGGGGTTTCTTAGACCAAAGAATGGCTTGGTTTCGAGTATGGAAGTTGGGCTCATTACAGCGTCGGTTTCAGAGTAACCTTTTGAGGTGAAACTAGTGAACAATCTCGGAGAAGTGAAGAAAGACGAAGTGGGTTTTGTGTATTTGTCTGCTGGGGAGGGTAGAGAGTTATTGTCTGCCATTAGAGCTTGCTTTCTGGTCAGTATAGCTATATAATTTCTCTGCAAACAAGAAAAGGAAAATACAAATGCACCCAAGATGAGAACTTTAATTCGACTTTCAACTTTACCTATGAGAGAGGGAGAGAGAAATTACAGAGAAAGGTGAGGACTTTCACTCCCAAACTGCCACAGATTGAAGGTGAAACTCCAGAATACAGCAGAAGATTGTGACTTTTTAAGCTCTATGGTGTTAGAGAATGGTGGATGAAAGAGTGCTAGTACTACAGTCAAAACAACCATCTTGAGAAAACCCAGAAATCAGAAATTCCAGAAAAGATTCCATGAAACCATTCTCTGCTAGAACTCTGTGACCTCCATATCTAAAGACTCAGAAAAATCCCAAGGGAAAAAAAGGTTAAAAAAAAAGCTCACTGCTTCCGCGAGTTTCTCGCTCTTCCTTCTCTCTTATCAACTCTGTCAAGCAAGAAAGAAAAGAGAGAATCCCCAAAAGCTCAAAACCGACATGCAAAGAGACCCTCTAGAGTCATGATCAAAGGACAAGACGTGCATGCATCAGACAACAGAACAAAGAAAGTTTGTATTTTGTTCCTTCTTTTGCTTGTTGGGCTCAGCTTTATTTCCACTTTCTTTCTTGTTTTTGTTTTGTTTTATGCTCTGGTTTTGTGTCCTTGCTTAGTACTAAGCTCTCAGCAAAACTGGTTTATCAGAAAAATGATTCAGATTTTGGAAGCAAACAAGGGCCAGCCCAAATTACAAAATAAAAAACAACGGCTGGTCATGAATAAAAACCCAGAATGAAAACAAACAAAAAACTGGTCATGAAAGATGATCATGTGTGTGCCCTCTCTCTTGACTCTTTATCTCTCTTTTCTTGGCGGGGTTTCTATCTCTTCTACTCTGTTTCCTTCTCTCTTTATTTGCCCACTAAATCAGTTTCTCATCATAACCTTGAAAAATCGAGATGGGAGTTGCACAGAGACTCAGAGAGAGAAGGGAGGGAGAGAGAGCTCGTGGAGTTCAGGGGTTGGTGGGGTGAATATAAAGAGGCGTGTGCATGAGAATCAGTGGGTTTGGTTTTGCTAAAACCACCCACGCACTGTCCAGGTTATGGATCGATCGATGGCAGTTTTTTTCACGGCAGTTTTTTCTTTTGGCCAACAATTTCTCATCACTCTCTCTCACTCTACAGTCCCACTTTCTACAGTCACCTTACATAATTATTGGATACATATTTTTATCAGTGGAGTTTTGAGCAACAGCCACGCGATTTACAGAGAATAACACCCACGCACGCCAAGGCTTGACCAATCTCACAGAATCAAGACCTTTAGCTCCACTCGGCTTGGCTGAGGCTCAAGCATTACGGGATTTTTATCTAAGTCGGTCTAGAATGAAAAGGATAATTGAGTTGGTTTCGTTTCGTGTTGTATCGTTGCGAATTTATGTACAATGTTGTTTGACTATAGTCAAAATACAGTGCTCTTCACTTGCAAAGTTAAGTTTATATCGAACACTAATGTTATGAAACTATGAGTTTACTTTTGTTTCTTGTTTCTAAGAACAATTTAATCTCTGTGAGACAATTGTTGGTGGAGCTATCTATGTATTAATGGCCAACTTATTTTTATTTTATTTTATGGAATCTTGATTTTACAAGGAAAACTATATTGTGAACTTAAAAATTACAACGGGTACATAAAGCCCGATTCTGATTCATAAAATTACAAAAGAAGGCGTTCTTGTATTGCAAACACTTGCATTTTCAATGTCTTGTCTATTTTTAGAAGTAAATCTATAATAAATAGATCTTATGGTGTATCAAAAAAAAAGAAAGATCAGATGATTTAACATATTATACATCATTTGTGTATTTATTAGATTATTCGGTAATTCTTGAAGCTTGACCCTTCTTGGGCAATGGCGGAGCCAGCTAAGGCCCACAAGGGTCAGCTGAGCCCCCCTCCAATTTATGCAACAAATGCATTTGTTATGTGATATATTTGATTTTCTTGGGTTTCTTTTATAGATGACCCTTTTAACTTTCTAACTCTAGTTAATTGTTATTCTTTACTTCTATAGTTTTTCCTATATTTATCTTTACACCATTTTTCCTTTTTAACTTCAATCTTTCTATTCTTTTATTTATTGAGTTCTCTTATAGTTTTTGGTATTGAATCGGCCATCAGTTAAGTAAATCTCTCAATACTAGCTATTTAGTTCTCTTTTGAGTAATGCATTATGATTTGATTCATGTCAAATTATTTCTTTGTAATTTATTGTGCGATGCGGGTTATGATTTTGGAAGATAACAATTAAATTATACAATAAAAAAAATATTATGTTAATATTCACGATTTTCTCAGGCTAATAATGTTGACCCTCTTTGAGAGAATTTCTAGCTACGCCACTGCTCTTTGGATGTATCAATCCCAAATATTTAATTATTTGTGTCAAATAACTCCACAATATTAATAACTCAACTAGTTAATTAATTATCATGGTCAAAATAATCCGCATATCTTGTGGACTAGAAATTTAAGACTAAATTTTTCTTATTTATATATAAACTTATCACTCATATACTTTTTTTTTTATAAATAAATAAAAATTCACTTGATTATAGTACTAGATGAAATCATTAGGGTATATAATTTGTTTGCTTTATCATTTGGTCTTCGCCCGCTACCATACCACATAAAAAACAATAAATAAAAAAAGATTTGTGGTGGTATTCTATGATTTTTTTAATTCTAAGATGTTGACAATTCTGAAGTTTAACTTGAAAACCAAAATTCAATCTGTCAATAATTTTATGATCTTGGTTGAGTTAAGCTCTCATGCATCTAGGGTGTGTGACATTTGAGGGAAGCCATTTCCCGGCCTCGGCTAAGCGGCAAGCCGTTAAGTTTGTGGTCTGGTGGGCCCCGCCGGCTCGCTTACATCGGTGTGGGAAGTTCACGGGCGGTGCTGTGCTGTAGAGTTGTAGACGTAAAATCCAAGACCAGGTGTCCTGAGCTAATAACGCAAACCCAATGCGGGTCCCACCTAACTCCCAGTTAAAGAGTCTCCGAATCCTGGCCCCACAAGGGGTCCTACACCTCATCATGTATCATTATCTTGCAATTTCTTATTTACCCCATTAATTATAATGAATTGACAGTATTAATATTATTGGTTACCCCACCATAATAATAATAGCCCATTATAAAAGAAAAAAGATAAAGAAAAAGAAAAAGACTTTTACGTACCTGCTTCATTAAACGGGGGCATAAAGAACCTGGAGGGCCCGTTTGGAATGATGCTGCCCAATTAATGAGTACATACGACGACAAAACAGGGTATTAAATATTTTTACATAAATTAAATATTTTAACTTTGATTTATTTTATGTATTGGTTTTTAAGGATTTCTAGTCAATTTTTAGAGAGGTGGATTGGGCAACCAAAACTGGAGCTCCTTTATTTCTACACCCCAGCGGAAAAGAGAACAAACAGACATTTGTCATGAGTCAAATAGAAAAATAATAATGTTTATAATTTTTGTTGTGAACTTGACGGTTGAGAATTGTTCATCTTTCGGCCATAGTAGCTTTAAGCAAAGTCAGATCAAACAGGTGCAATCTACACATTCATCCATCTATCCGCATCGTCATCAATTGCACGGTAATTCATGATGGCAAGCCCACGAACACCTCATTTAAAACAAAATAAGCCGACTTATATTGACGCATATCCCCTCAGTTTGAAACGCTAGACCATAAGATTTGCGCAGCCAACACATGAATTATCATCGTAGTTTATATGAATTTTCACTTTCATCCTTGTAGAATTCTTTTCTCTTTGAGTTCCATCATTAAAGTTTTATTCCGTTTGCACCGTGCTTGGAAGAAAATGCTTAAACAAGTCCACAAGTCCTCCAAAGTTTTCAACCTTTTTTTTTCTCTATAATGTTACATATACTGCATTTACGAATCATATCCTTCATAAAAACAAGAACAATCTACCACGTGAGTCCAATATGTAACTAGTATATCTACACAAATCAAATCCTAAGATAGCATTATAGCTAACAGGATCATCATTATATATTGCATAACTTTGTTTAATAAGATAAGTTTTTTTCCCTCAATTATTAGTCATAAATAAATCAAAGGCAAATCAAGGCTAACCAACATCTATGAGTTTATTAATGTAATAATGGTCCACAAGAAATGATTAATGAAATATTATTTAAATCATAGCAGCACTTGTGGTACCTAAGGCAGGATTTCCTCCTTAATCATTCATATAACCATGAATTTTTTTTTAATTGACTTCAATCATGTAGCACAACACACTAAAAAATCTTGAATGTCACCATAGATAGATACTCAAATGAGTATATCTCTAATTGAATTCTATCTCACTCATTCCGTTCCTTTAAAAATAATATTACGTAATGACTCACCAATTAAAACCTAACCCAATCTCACAATCCGGTCAAAATGACAAAAGATTATAAACTTGAAGTTACCAAAGAATCAAAGACTAGGTCATTATAGCAAAGATAATTGTATAAAGTGACCCAAATCTTTAAGGGATACGATTTTTCCACTCCTCTTTTCTCCACTTACACTCCCTTTAGCTTTTTAATACTTTCTAATCAATTTTGTTCTTTCTCTTTCCCATTATACCCTTACCCTATATTAATTTCTTTTTACTTCACTTTTATATTAGTTTTTTTTCTTTATACTTAATTTTCCAACTTGCACTTCATTTTCAGTATTTTTTTAGGTTGTCTAAGCTAAATGATTTAAGTTCATAATGGTTTAGGAGGTAACGAACTTTTCTAGATTTAGAGGGTGAATTAATTAACATATTTGCTCTCTTCAAGAGCTTTGTTATTATAAGCACACAGACAAAGACTATTTCAAAAGATAATTACGTCGTCCACACAAATAAGTTTAAAATGATAACAATTGATGTCACAGGAAAACATTCAACCCTAGTATAGCACACTTATTATCAACGCTGTGATATACTCTCTAGCTAACTACATGCATAGTTCGTCATGTATATAGAGTTTTATACAAAAGATTTCGATGTTATTAGTGATGGAACCATTCATTATATGTTGTATTTTATTTTGTCAAATATTCGATGTGAGACTTTACATTTTTCAATAATTTTTTCGGCAAATATCAATAAGTTTACATTCTAACTTGCACCTGTAATAAAAGCCAAAAGAAAGATTTTAGTAAAATAAGCGTGTTCAAACATTAGGTTCAGCTAAGTTTAGAATGCTAATAGGAATAGCCAAAATTGAATAAGCTAGTAATTCTAAAAATATATATATATGGACATCAAGTCACCTAATAACTGTAATCTTATTTGGTGGCAGACTCTAATAAGCACAACTACTTCAAGCTTTATTCCTTTGGTTTACGTACTTCAACCTTCCTTTCACGAAGTAACCTTAGTTAGGGCCTTTAGGGCAAAAGCTGATAGATTCTTGAGAATTCCTTTATTTTTATTTTTTGGTTGTAATTCTTGAGAACTTGGATTGTGTTTTGGACACAAGACAGACAAACAATATGATATGACAATGAGAAGGTCAGGGAACCCCATCCCATCCTGCTTTTCTTTTGTTTCTTTGGCCATCCCATCCCATCCCTATCCCATCTTGTTAAGTTATTGCTGGGGCTGGGAGGGCCCTTCTTAGTAGGGCAGGGTCCCTTATTAGCCAGGGAGAAGGTTTTGGGTGAATTAAGTCTGACCACGTCACCTATGCGATAACTCTTAAGAAAAAGAAAAAACCCCTACATATAGGGTGGGATTAGAATAGAGTCGGGTAAAACACCAATCCAGAATGTTTTTTCTTGAAATAATCGCACAAGTGACGTAGTCGGACCGTTCTTCTCCTAAATCCAAACGGTGTAAATGTCCAGTCCACTCAACAAGATTTGGATATCAGTGTAAGGTGCATTGCTTTTCAGTCTCGAATTGATCTTGATCAGGCTCCACATGAACAATATGATCATCAATGGAGTGGTGCAATGATTTATTCAAAGAAAAGATCCACATTGCTACAATATCCGTTTGATTGTTTGCCGCATGCACGTCAGCATCGATGTGGACTATTTAATTTGATGACAGTTTTTTGTAAAAAAAAAGTCACAAATAATCTTTTAGATTTACGAAATTGTCACGAATCATCCTTAAGGTTTTTGTGTGTTAGGGCATTCTATCACAAATGGTCTACTGTTACAAATTATGTTATGTATATAACGTAGAAAATAAGTAAGTAGAGCTCAAATGTTCAATCACACATTGTGACATTTGGATTAAATAAATATGTATATATATTTAATGAAAATCCATTTATAAAAAAATTAAAATCCTTTTTTTTTCCTGCAACTTCCCACCTTTTCCCTATACTCATCTCTCTCCCCTTGTCCTCTCTCTCCCCCTCTCTCTTTCCCTCGGCCCTATCTCCCTTTATTTTCTCTCCCCTTATGCTCTCTATCTCTCCTCCATGTGCTTTCCTTCTCCCTCTATTTTTTTTTCTTGCCTAGAACCCGATGACCCCATCCTCACCCTTTCCCTTTGTATATTTTGCAAAATAATCACTTGCATAAGGGAAGTTCCACATTTCCTTTCACACAAACATTTATTCAAACAACTTTTTTTAATTTTTTTTTTAAAAGGTAAAGGGAGAGCGGGGAGACTAGAGGAGGCGAGAAAATACAAAGAGAGAGGGTAGGGTTGGGCGTGGGTTTTGGGTGGGGATGGGGGTGTTCGGGTTGTGGGTAAGAAAAAAATTGAGGGAGAGAGGGAGAGCATAGGGGGAAGAGGGTGGAAAGAGATGGCATAGGGGGAGAGAGACGAAGTAGAAGGAAGGGGATGAGAAGTTGCAGAGAAAAAGTATTTTCATTAAAAAAATTTATTTATTTATTTAATATACACGTCACAATGTGATTGGACATGTGAGCTCTACTTATCTTACACATCACACTTAACAGAATTTTTAACGGCATGGATCATTTGTGATAAAAGGTCCTAACGTTAAGGACTATTAGTGTCACAAAAAAACCTCAAGGACCATTCGTGACAATTTCATAAATCCTAGGGTATTTGTAATAAAAAGCCTGAATGAAATGATGATGTATAGGCCTAGCTGGGGTTGGGGGTCCATATGATATCATTCTTGTTTGATTGGATAAGAGATGAGACACCACCACCTGATAAAATTTTCAAGTTGAAAATGTAGTGCTAAATCTTAAGATTTTTGAATTGATACGTAGCAATGTGGATCTTAACACTGTTGAAGAAGGTAATAATGCAAACCTCACAAGGTGTAGTTTGAAAAAGTGAAAAACCCTAGCTTCTGAGAGCGCCTTTCACCACCGTTTAACGTCACTGAAAGGAAGGATATCACGACCCCTCCCCTTTCTCCCCGTTTCTTAACCATGTTTTGAGTATCTTTCGAGGTCCCTCTCAAAGCATTTGGCTTCACCCATTGTGATGGGTCCAAAGCTCTCTCCTTCTTAAAAGCTAATGACTTGATCGAGTTTTCTTGCTTGGATTTGAGGCTTTATGCCTCTATTCTTCTGAGTTTCCCCAGATCTCCACCATTCCAATGCTCTCATGTTGTCCCTTGGCTGTCTTCTAATTGGTCGTTGTTTCTTCTAGGTGTATTGGTGATTTCGAATCTTGTGGCGATGGAGTTTCTCGATTGATGTCGGCTGTCACTCTCTCTCTCTCTCTCTCCCTCTCCTCTCGATTTGGCTTCATCTCTTGGTTACAACCACTAATCCAAAAAAAACCATTTCTTGCCAACATCTTGGGATATGTGTAGAGCTACAACAACTATCGCTCGGGTGCTTGTACTCCCTCATTCCTTCATGTTTCATGGTTTTGGTTCTTATGGCATTGGGCTATTTTGAGAGTTACTTGATTATGGTGGCAGCTATGTGGTGGTTATGTTTTTTTTTTTTTTTTTTTGTGTATGTTGATGTTTTGTTAAATTGGGTGTTATGTTGGTTTAGTACAACTAGTTTTGTCAAATTTAATTTTGTTTATCTAGTATCATCATCCGAGATAGTCTTGTTGTCACTATCCATGTGATATTGTAGATTTGTTGACCAACGCGAATCTCACAGCCTGGTGCTCCGGGCCGAAGGGATCTGCGTCAACACAGGTTGTCCTTCTTTGGTGGGGTGCGTTTATGCGCGGGCGTGCTAGCACGGTTCACCGTGCGTTCGAGGATGATGCGATTGGGTGAATAGATGAGTTGTGCGCCTGTTTGAGTCTAACTTCTAATCAGAGCGGCTGTGGCCGAGAGGGACTAATCTCGGCCGTCAGGTTCACGGCCTGAGCTACAAGGCCGTTAATGGTGGTGCTAATGATGGGTTTTTAGGTGGTGCTCCGGCGTGTTGCTTGGTGGCAATGGTCGTATGATATATGAGATGAACGGAAAGATAACAAGGATGATACTCCGGCGCCTTGAAAATCAAGGGTCGTATGATATATTGATGAATAAATTTTCTTACAAACTGTCACTACTCCTAAGGAAGCTAGTAAAAGTATTGAAAATGCATTACAAGAAGATAAATGACAGGAAGTAAATGACAAGGAAATATAATTTGCTCCGATGGGAGGCTCGTGTTTGGTGTTGGAACCTTTTAAACGTAGTTGGAGCCTTGTATTTATAGGAGAAATTCTGAAGAGGCAGTAAGGCTGAAAATTTGCATGATGAGGTTGATCAGAGCTAGTGGGTAGTCGAGTCGACATTTGGGAACGTGAAGTATGGTGGTGTGAGCCCCATAAATCCCAGTTGCCCCCCCTAATCGTAGGTTCTGCGTCTTAAGCCTTGGATGAGCATTTAATGCCCTGGTCTAGTGGTAGGTGACTCAATCTTACAAATCGTGAGGTTTTTTACACCTAATCACCCTGATTTTACTTGCCATATCCTAACTTCAATCACTTCTGCTCTTCTCTTGTGCATTAAATGCTCCTAGGTAGATCACGGGCCCTGATATGTAGTTAGAGGCGTTACTTCATTAAATGAAGCGTGAAACCTTGACGCCACGTGGCGACGCCACTTGACTTTCCTATCTTGGTCGTGTATTTGAGGAGTATATTAATTTCTTCGTTTATGTTCACCGTGGCCGTGGCCGTGACGGTTTTGCCTTCACGGCTCAACTTTTATCTTATGAGAGAAACGAACCACAACTCGACGCGCTCGGTCCCTTTTTCTTCTAGGTAGGCGCTTCGGCCGAGAGGTTGCTTCTCGGTCGGCCTCATAGGCTGAGATTTCTAGGCACAAACAAGATTAGTTTGTTCCTCTAAGCTTTCTTCCTGGGTTGTTATGTCTTGTTATATTTGTGTCCTCCCTATTTTAGAAGGAGATTTCGTAATGAAATGCCATCATTCCATAATAAAAAACAGTAATTCTCAACAAATCAACAAACAAGAAAGAAAGATAATAATCTCCATTTCAAGTGTAGGGCGGGCATATATGGTTAGTTGTGTTTTGTTTTCTTGCATTTCATGGTTCAAAATGAAATGATAAAATCATGCCATGCATTTGGTCTTACAAAATATATTTCCCAATGGTTTCTAAACTGGTTTATTTAATTTGCATGCATATATATACAGAAGTTCTCTTATACGGATATTGGACATTATTATTGTGCGAACGCCATATATTTTATACTATACCTTCTTGCTTTCTCTTCTGTTTACAATAGCGTCCGTATAATAATAACGCGCAATCATCCGAATAAGAGAATGTATATATAGCCTATAGGTAGGCATGTAGTGTATAGAAGATAAAGACAGATACCTTTCGCCCAAATCATCCTAAAATCAAATCAGTAAAAGGCGTTTGGTGGCACAGCTTCAATGCCACATGGAAATGGAATAGGATATGGTCACTTTCTTGAGGGCCCGTTCAGATGTCTCTTTCCTGTAGGATTTACCGGTGGTGGTCCCACCCTCTCCACTAACTACCACGTCCTTTCTGATTGTCCTACCATTTTTCTGGATCAAATATTGTGATCTATGATCAAAGTTTATTTCTTTTTTTATTTACTAATATGATTTTATTTTATTTTTGGTTGGAAAAGTGTTGCCTATCACTTTGTTAGCGTTTGATGGGCTTCAAGTCATAATTGGCTACAGATGATTAAAAAGTACATAATATGGAACAATTCATGAATGTTATGGGATGACATCCTCACTCAAGTCTTGCCATAATCTAGCAAATTTTTTTATTTCTTTATAAAGCACGTTGGAAATTGTTATTAACACTCAATCTAAATTTATGCACTCATAAAGAAGAATGTATAAAGTTAGTTTTGAAGTATATTTGTTATTTTATGTTTTCTTTTAAATCTTTATCATTTAGGGGTTTATATACGTCTCACAATATAATGCACTTTCCTGCTCATTTCACCTCCTATAAATGATCATGATGGTGGGGAAGGGAATAGAATTGGCGATCATCGGAAGGGGAATGATGAATGCATGGAAAAGGGGAAGGATAGATGGGAGCGTTGTCATGCTCCATGGCTCTTGGAAAAAAGAGAGCTTTAAATCCGAGGAGCGATAAATGAATTCTTAGTGGCTGTGATTCTTTATAGTTAAGTTATAACAGCACGGAGTAACTCGTAAGATAACTTTAGAGTCTTTTTGGCTAAAAATTAGCTTGAAAATATGAAGCATAATTAGAGATGTCCTTGATCTATAGAAACAAATCAATGTTTCAGGAAGATTTTCTTCTTAACACAAGTACCATGTCCCATAGCATAGCAAAGACCCATCTGTTTGGTAAAAAGGAAATTGTACTGTATTTCGCCAAGATCAGATCAACGTTGACATATATGACCGAAAAAATAAATTAATTTCGGATAAATGATAATAGAATTGGATTTATGCATCGAAAGATTCCAACCTGAACAAGGAATTGTGCCTGGAAGGATTCCAACTTACAAGTTAATCATTATGTTTCCGAAGGCTACGTAAAGCTTTATTTATGTGGATAAAATTCATCCTAATAAAGGAAGAAAAGGGAAGGGGAAGATGCCCATACTATGAAAAGGGGAGGGAGAAAATATTTACAAGAATGCCAACACACGAATATTTTTTGATGACAAAGGAGTGAGAAAGGGACCCAACTGAGTTTTGCTCAAGGGAATTGTTCCATAACAAATAGTAAGACAAGTTTTTATTTTCAAATTGCTAATGTTACTTGTTGATTAAGTTGAACTCTTATTTGAAGTTATGTCAAATAAAATTGTACCATATTTATTCGTTGTATGGCTTATCACATCTCTTCCCTAGGAGAGATTTACTTAATCTCTCTAGAAATAGGATCTAGCGAATTTCGTTTTCATTTATGTAAAGAAAAATATTTCCCTATTCCGGTATCGCCGTTTTTTTTTCTCTCTTCATGTCATTAATCATATGAGAATAGATATAGAAAAAAAAAGACAATGGCACTTGAATATGAAGTTTCTCTATGTGTAAAATCAGTGGTTTTGAATATGATAGGGTCCTTTTTACTCTGCCATGCCATGTGCCAATATTAAAACCAATACCAATTATCATTGGCCTTCTCCTCATTGGAGCAATCAATTTATCATTATCTTTGGCATCTGTTGCGAACAACGATCACTTCAAGACGAGCATCACAGGAAAGCCAATAATTGATGGCCTGAGTGGTATCAGTCGTTCTATGCTGAGGACCGCAATATATGGACCTTCCATACGAACTGTAATTTTAGCCACAAAATTCATGTGAATGGTGGATTCACTTAAATTACAACCGGGTTATATTGAGAATCTAAGCATCTTTCAAATACAAGAATTCTATAATGAGAGCCTTATTTATATATAGCTCTTAAGTGAGGCTCTATCTCTTAATCGATGGATCAAATTGGTTAGCTTGATCCAACATTTAAGAGATAAGGTCATCTCCAAGTGAGGGCAAATTCCTAAATTATAGCCCTAAATCCCAAAAACTCATCTCCAAGAGTGGACTACACAAAGGTGTCACATCCCTGGATCGGCTCCGCCATAGAACGATATTGTCCGCTTTGGGCCCCCTCTCTCTGCCATCACGGTTTTGTTTTTGGGAGCTTACGACAACTTCCCAGTGGGTCACCCATCCTGGGATTGCTCTAGCCCCCAACTTGCTTAACTTCGGAGTTCTCATGATTCCGAAGCCAGTGAGCTCCCAAAAGGTCTCGTGCTAGATGGATGCGGGTGTGTACATATAATGCACATTACCCCCTCTCCGTTGGTCGATATGGGATCTTACAAAAGGGTCAATTCCTAAATTGAGGGCCACATGTGGTCCTTTGGCCAGCCCGAACTAAATAATTGGATGGGACCCATCTGCTTTCTTTTTTTTTTCTTGTATCAAATAGGTCATTTGTGGCCATTGATTAAAGAATCGTTGCAAATCAAGGGCTTGGAGCAACCCAACGGCTAGTTGACGTCAGCAAACTGTTTTTTTATATTTATTTTTAATTTAAAAAATTCAAAAAAATGTATAAATACCAACCTCATTCTTACATAATTTCTCACAACATCTTCATTATTTTACATATTATCCTTCCTCAATTTCATCCATTTACATAATTTCTCACATTCTCTTCATTCTTTACAAACTATCCTTCATCTTTTTCCATTAAAAAAAATTCTTTCCTCCCATTGTTAGAAAAAATGGCTAGTATTTCAAAGAAAGGCGGAAATTGGACTCAAAAGAAAGATAAAACTCTTTGCAAGGCTTACTTAAAAGTCTCCGAAGATAGTCTTAAGGGTACAAGCCAAACTTTTGACGGCATTTGGACTCGTGTTTCTCAAAAATACTAAGAGCTTTATGAAGGCACCTGTCACGCCCCAACCCACGGGTTTACGTAACTTTGGATTCAGACGTGATTCACACCTTAATTACAGAATTTTATAAAAACTATAACTAAAATGTGAAGAATCATTTAAATAAATAATGTAAATATTTCACATAGAATATTCGAAACAACAACAACATCTGGAAGCTTGAAATAGTTATATTATTTTACAAGCCAGAACTACTAAAGAGTTTACTAAAAGAGTAACTCATTATTTATCCACAAGCTATGTACACAATTCACACTTATAAATATGCCAAAATCATCACAACCTTTAGATTTCAGGTTCGGTACCTGCAAAATCTATTAGGGGTGAGCGAAAACCACAGCTCAGTAAGGACATAAACATACCTTAATCCTTTTATAAAGATGACTCCTCTCCCAATCCCACATAAACAAGGAGTTGTGCAATGCAAGAGTTTCCTTTTAAAAAAAAAGAACAAAAACTTGTTAAAAGGGCTTTTTTTAATAGCCTTTTATCATGTTTTAAGTAGCCCATATCAGAGCTTGTTAAAGCCTACGTTTAGTGTAAGTCCAGTTTCTTTTTTTTTTTTTTAAAATCATGGTCTAAAACGAAGTCGTTTTGACCAGAAAGTTTAAAATTAAAAAAATAGGTGCACACAGCAACAACCCAGCATAGCAAACCTTGATTATGGTTGAGGCAATTCGTTGAACAAGTTGAGTGCACCATCCAACCTCACCAAAGGGGCAAGATGCAGCGCTTGTAGAGGCTTTTCTGGCAAAAGAAAGTGCAGCTGCACTTCATTATACCTTAATATGTTGTCACTGTGTACATCCAATCCAATCCAAGCCAATCCAAAGTGAATTATGACATAAATGAAAATGGGCTTCATTTTGTCTTTTGCTTTTATGTATTTATCACCATCTGATCGGATCATCGTGAAATCAACGGGTATTGACAAACTTCCAAAACCAATCCATGACATTTTTTGTTTGAGTGGTGATTTCCCCACTCCAATTTTATCCACTTACACTCTATTTTATAACTAAAAAAGAAGTGTAAGTGGATCAAATTGGAGTGGGAAAATCATTACCCTTTTTATTTTATACGAAGTACGAACCACCAAACCGTGAGTCCATTTTCGTCCAAAAAATAAAAAAAAAACCATGAGTCCATGACCTTGCTGCAACCGCTCACGGAAGGAAAAAAGTAAAAAATAAAGAAATCCAGTAATGCTTTTTTTTATTTAATGTTTTTTATTGGGGTGTTTTTTTTTGGAATGCTAATTTCTGTTTTCTTTTTCAGAGATATTTTCTAAGGTATGGACGTCTGTTATTTTTGTTTTCACGTTATCTAAGGAACAGATTGTGGGTCTATTTTCGGTGCTTATCTTAGATTTTTTTTTTTTGCTGTTGCTTAGAATTATTTATTAGCAAAACAAAAAAAAAAGTGTTTATTTATAAAGAAAAGTTATTGTGACATCTTAATTTAACATTAATTGATTTAAGAGAAAAAAACTTGTGGATATTTTTGTTTTTTGACCAATTATGTACGCTTCCCAACATTTATAGTGAAAAAAAGTTGGCATGTTTTCAGTCACTTATTTCTACAACCTACCATCATTTAGCTATTGCCTGACTTGTTGCCCTTTTATTTATCTTTGTCTGGAGTCTTTTTGGTCCAGCCTTTATTCTTGTTCTATTTCTCCTTTGTGACAATGAATCAGCTTCCAAATCGCTCAAAGGCTCCAAGAAAACCACATTAAAAAAAAAACATCATACAATGATACAAGACATTGTGAATTTCATTAACCGTAAGTTTACAATTGTTGTTCTTCTACATTTTCCATAAAGTCAGGTCAGGTTAATGTTCATCATGAAAAACTCAGACTTGATCTTCATAACGAGTGGTACAAGTGGTATCCAGTGTCTCTAAATATACATCAACGGCTAACGATTGATGTTGATTTCTATTACTGAACAACCACACCACACTAGTCAACCTGCAGCCCTTTCACGGTAAAAAAAGATCCATGAACCTCCACCAAAAAAAAAACCAAAGCAAACCTATCGTTAGTTTACACTTTTCAAAAATTTTGTTTTTTTTTAAGTGGCCCAAATTTAACAATGCTAATAGGCTCTCTTTTTGTTCTGAATTTTTTAATCTAGCTTAAACCTAGCCCAAGGAGCTGGTCTATGTTGAGCAAGAATTCTTCTATAGTTTGGGAGTGATCAAATTGGGATAAGCCTCTTGTTGGGATTTAATATGTGGGCTGAGCCTAGAACCAATAGGCCTCGCTTTGTTGAATATGAACTAGTCGGTAAGTGGAAACCCAATCCATTACCTCTCTTTTACAATACTTGGGAGGGCATAATTTTGGATCAACCCACTTAACTGCTAAAAAAGCATAAACCAATATATATATGGATTGGGTATCGATTGGAACAAAAACTTGGGAGTATTCATAATTTTGGGTTAACATTGGGTTAGCGGCATAATGAGCAGAAAAGATAAACTAACCCAACCCATGTAATTACAGGTTGAGACCAATGATAATTATGCGTTGAGTTGACCTAATAATAATGAGCGAGTCTTAGTCTAATAATGAGCGGGTATTGTGCCTAATAATGGGTTGGGTTATGGATTGGAACCCAAACTGACCTAACCCAACTCTACCCAACCCCTATAATATAATAATATTTTCTTATTGTATTAATGAGGGCCGAAGACCGGCAAAAGAAAACTAACCAAAACCTAATTTGAACTAAGAGACCCTATATAAATCTTCAAACTAATAACGTTGTTACATTAACTTTCATTGGAGCAAATCATAGGAACCTGTTTTTTATTTTCAGAAATTACGATAACATTTCATTTACTATTTCTTGTCGAGCATATTAACCTTCATGGTTGTTTTATAAAAAAAACTTCATGGTCAAAAAAACTTTTGAACAGATGAATCACATAATCTTATCAGTTGATAAGAAGCTATAGATAAACATATCTCTAATCTCACCTTTACAATACCCATATTTCCTCAACAACCCTTCTTTCAGAAACCCAACTTTCTCCAAAACCCTTTGAGACCCCTTATTCTCAACCTCCACCAAAGCCTCAATCCTCACCAAACCTGAGAGCTCTTTGAACACCCTAGACATGGCCATCCTCAATGCCACTGTTGCAATCCCTTGCCCCCAGTACTCTGCAGACACAACATAGCTAACATGTGCTCTACACGTGTCATCACCCTGTTCTGGTTTGACAGAAACATATCCAATTGATTGGTCATCCAAACATATGGACTGACGCCATGGATGTGGTATTGCAAACTTCTCAATATATGCCAAGGCTTCTTCCCTAGAGGTTATGGTGTTCCATCTTAGATAGCGTGTTACTTTATCATCACTTGCCCATTTGAGGAAGTCATCGGCATCAGAGAGTTTGAAAGGACGAAGGGAAATTCTTGATGAGTTCATTGAATTGCAGGAAATTTGAGATGGTTCCAAGCTCAATTTGGAATAAGCAGGCATGTAAAGTGGTGGATTATATGAATGTGTTGCTTTGCCGTGGAGGACCAGGTCAATTATTTTGATACTTGCCATTCAAAATCTTGTCCAATAATGCATTTGGGTGCATTGAACCGGCCTAGAGTACTAGTACTACAAGCAGACAAATTGGCCACTATCTAGTTAGTGGTCCGGGTTGAGCTGGATTAGAAAGGATGGGAGAAATGTAAAAATAATTAAAAATTCGGTCGAGCTAAAGTCTGGCCAACTCCGAACATAGTTCCATTATTGTCTAATTAAAATATAACATGTATATGAATTTGAATTATAAATAACAACTTGAAACACATAACTAACGGTACTTGTCACGCAGCCTGCTATATTTTAGTATATCCAATTAGGTTTTTCACGACTATTGGTGGGTGGAATAAATTGCCTAGTAATAATATGCTAGAGGCATTGTAAAATACTTACAAAGGTAGATAATTATCTGAATTGTTATTCAATATCATACAAGCCTGAGTCCTGACTGCAAATGCTTCAACAAGCTAGCTAGCATGAAAACGGTGAGTTTCAAGGCATAGGATCAGTGGACAGAAGACTATACATGAAAAGATCTTGAACTACACCTTTGTGAAAAGTATACTTCCTCAAGAGGCCTTCCTTGTAGAACCCAAGTTTCTCCAACACCCTCTGGGAGGCCTTGTTCTCCACCAAAACCAGAGCTTGCATTCTGACCAAATCAGTGAGCTCTTTAAACCCATCACTTATGGCCATCTTCACAGCTCTGGTTGCTATGCCTTGTCCCCAGTACTCAGCAGCTAACGCGTATCCCACCTCTGCTCGACACTTGTCATCACCACCTTGTGGCTTGATGAAGAGAAATCCGATCGAACGGCCATGGATGCAGATTGATCTGCAATAAGGGTGAGGGATGCAAAAATCCTTGATGTAGGAAAGTGCTTCTTCCTTAGAGGTGAATGTGTTCCAACGAGTGAATTGTGTTACCTTTTCATCACCGGCATACGTCAAGAAGTCCTCAGCATCTGAGGGCCTATAAGGACGGAGTGTGATTTCCAGAGAATTATTTGCCATTTCCTTTGTGATTAAGTTCTATGAGTGATTGGCTAGCAAGTTTGCATCACAAATATATACAAAGCTATTCTTTTAATTATTAAAGCATCTCCATCAACTCGGTACGTCAACTGTGGCCATAGAAGTTGCTCCAACATGATACTTGGATTTGAATATAATAATGAAAAATTGTTACCATTTCTCCAAAATTGAACCAATTTGCACAGAACGTGAAATAATAAAGAAAAACAAAGTGTCTTTTTCAACAGAAGCAAAACTGCAAAGAAAAACAAAATGCCTGCCCAGTGTTGCCCTTGCCCTGGTAATTGGTCAACCAAGGCGGCCACAACAAACACGATACTTTCTTGCTGATTGCTACATTTTCTTCTTGCTCCCCACTCCAAATAATTGACCAAAAGCGAAGAACCCACCTTGACCCTACTCGTCGTTATAATACACAACGTTATTTCTTGGCAATTTCTTATGCTCTCACTTTTTTGAGCATACATAAACCCAAAGGCCCTCAAATTCTTCCAACAATCACTCATATAATTTCCAAGTGACCGCAGTGAGAATTTGCCCACATGGAGAGAAGTTCAAGGAAGAGAAGGCAGTGAAGCTGACTTCTCCATGATCACACTTAGGCCTTTGGAGCTTTCTGACATTGATGATTTCATGGTGTGGGCTACAGATGAGAAAGTGGCTCGTTTCTGCACTTGGGAACCTTATTCCAGCAAAGAAGAAGGCCTAAACTTCATCAAAAATGTTGTTCTTCCCCACCCCTGGTTCATGGCAATCTGCCTTGAAAACAGGCCTATTGGTGCCATTTCGGTGACCTCGAATTCGGGCAACGATAGGTGCAGAGGAGAACTTGGCTATGTTTTAGGGTCCAGGTACTGGGGCAAGGGGATTGTAACACAGGCTGTGAAATTGATGGCTGATATTATATTCAAAGAGCGGACACATTTGGAGAGGCTTGAAGCTCTTGTTGATGTGGAAAATGTGGGATCTCAGAGGGTGCTTGAGAAGGCAGGGTTTCAGAGGGAAGGTGTTCTGAGGAAGTACTTTATTTTGAAGGGAAGAAGTAGGGATATGGTGATGTTCAGCCTTCTTTCCACAGATTGGCAAACTTGATGTATTTGCAATTTGTAAGCCCAGTAAAAGCAACAAGAACATTAAGTATGTATTGATTTTATCTATTTTTCATGAATTTTGTTTGAATTTTGAGATCAATGGGATATGCGTAGAGCAATGAAGGATGAAATCCAGACATTTCTGATATTGATTGTGTTTGAACCACAGATATTCAAATGGTTAACATCAAGGAATACGGTTATATTAAAGTGGTTTCCATGGCAAAAGACAATGGCTGTTACTATTCACATAAATAGTGACAGCCCTTGCAAAAGCTTGTGGTGTTTCCACTTATTGTCAATGGCAACCACTATTCACATGAGATATGAGGAGAGAAATTTGTATAGAGTTTTGGTATGGGAAGCGAAAAATATAACGAAGTATTTATTAAAAAAAGAAAAAAGAAATTCTTAGTATTTTTTATATATTTTTTTAAAATAAAATTTTCGTTTCTGACGTAAGCAAACCTAGGCTATTCTTGCCTTTGAGCCAATCTAGGCTTGTGGAGCCCACCAATTGCCCTGACTGCATTTGCTGGAAACACTTTTTGGGCCTAGGCCCCCTTGCCCAGGCAAGGGGTAGTCCGCTGGAAGAGCTCGTACAAGAACTCCTACTCTATTTATAGGGAGAACATAAAATGAATTAAATTACAAGCCGACCACCTCGGCTCGGAGCCGAGCTGTTTGTGTCACATTAGATGTTAGATGATGGGTGGTCGGGGTTCGTCCACGTCCTCTGCTCATGATGACCCTTTTACATTTTAACTAGGGGCGAGTGTGGGCAGAATAGCTTGTTGCACACGGCGGCAGTCCCATTTGGTGGGGTGGTGACCCGGATGGTCTACACCTAGCTTTCAAAAGGACGTGGGCATGCTTTGTGAGGTGCGAAGGGTCGACGGTCAGAGGGGGTCTTGTCATCGACGTGGTTGGTTTATATCCTTTTGATCTTCTTAGAATAGTTCAGAGGCCGAGGTCGAGGTCGAGGCCGAGGAAGGACAGCTCGTTTAATCTGGTGCGTTGCACGAGGCCCACATGTCGTGTTTTTATTGGGCAGATGGGCTCGAGTCGAGCGTCAACAGATTGATTGAGACTTTTGTGCAACTTAGTTATAGCGCTGCTATTAAAATTGCTGCTTTCCAATTTGTTACTCAGATCCACGCAAATCTTAGTCACACGTTTACATATAATATTGTGTTCTCTAACTTTAGGAAAAACACTTCAGCATGTGCTTCGATTCAAGCCTTGCACTAGACTTCGAGTCAAATCTAATTTTAGAACAACTATAAAGATTTCAATGCAAATCAACACTAAAATAAAGTTTCAGAAAACCTTGCGAATTTTCCACAACTCACCTACTAGTCATTGTGTATATCAGCCACCAATCGTTGAGCTGTAATTCTAGTTTCTAAAAGTAACGAGTTTGATATGTTTTATTGTGAAACCGTAGTTGGTTGGTTAAGTGCAATTATATTTGAAATTTTCACATTCTTTTTAGTCATTGTGTATATTAGCCATCAATCGTTGATCTAACTGCTGTAATTTTAGTTTTTAAAAGTAATAAATTTGATATGTTATGTTGTGAAACCGTAGTTGATTGGTTAAGTGCAATCATATTTGAATGTGTATCTTATTTCATAGTCTGACTACCTAACACAATTATAACATCTGATTTATTAATTTTACATTCATTAGGATAAGAAGTTAAAACTTGAAACTTCTTCTAATACCAAAAATAAATTACCATTAAACTGCTCCAATTTGCAGGGTTGCAGTTCCTTGCACTCTTTGTGACTTAAACTTGCCTAGTGTTTGTCCTGGCAATTGGTCAACCAAGGCTGCTGGCCATCAAGCGCGAATAATATTATTATTTCTTGCTCACCACTCCACTGCAAAGCAACACCTTATTTCTAGGCAATTTCTTATGCTCTCACTTTCTATTTTTGTGCATATATAAAAGGCAAAGGCTGTTACAACTTCTGCCCTTACTTGCTTTAGCCTTAGAGACAAAATTTCTTATATTTTTTCAGCCCTGCAAAGACTTTTCATAAAATTTCTAAGTGACCATAGTGAGAATTGTACACATATATGGAGGGAGGTTCTGATATTGATCTCTCCAAGATCAGCCTTAGGCCATTGGGTCTCGTTGACATTGATGATTTCATGGTGTGGGGTACAGATGAGAAGGTCCCTATTTTCTGCACTTGGGAACCTTATGCTACCAAAGAAGAAGCCCTAAACTATATCAAAGAGAAGATTCTCCCACACCCCTGGTTCAGGGCAATCTGCGTTGACAACAGGCCAATTGGTGCTATTTTAGTGACCTCGAATTCCGGCAGTGACCGGTGCAGAGGTGAACTTGGCTATGTCTTGGGGTCCAAGTACTGGGGCAAGGGGATTGCAACCCAGGCTGTGAAATTGGTGGCTGATACTATTTTTAAAGAGTGGACACATTTGGAAAGACTTGAAGCTTTTGTTGATGTGGACAATGTGGGATCACAGAGGGTTCTTGAGAAGTCTGGGTTCCTCAGGGAAGGTGTGCTTAGAAAGTTTTTTATTTTGAAGGGAAGAACTAGGGACATGGTGATATTCAGCCTTCTTTCTACAGAATGTCAAGCTTAATATATTAATTTGTACCCATCGTGCAAATGTACCCTATATACATATATATTAAAAGTCTCATAATATGTGATGAACCATCCTTATGCAACGCTCTTCATATTTTTTTCAGGAAGAAATAATATTTTAAGTGAAGAAAGTGTTTGGTTGAATTGACAGAATTTCAGGAATAATGGTGGGTGAACAAAGTATTGTTCTTCTTTTTTAAAAAATGTATGTAAAATTTTACAGTGGTGGCATATAAGGTTGGTGGTAGGGGTGGACAAAATTTCAGGTCAACCCGACTGAATCAAGGGTTGCCCTAAAAATAAGTGGGTCTTGAGTTCAAAAAATTACAAACTGCTATGTATAAGTTGGGTTATGGGTTGGAATCAAAACTTAAAAATAAACTTAATTTTGAATTATCCCGATCAAATTGCCCAACTTGATCACAAAAAATTTAGGTTGGGGTGGGTAGGCCTATATAATGAGCCGGTCTTGAGTCCAAGAAATCATAAATCGCTATATATCAAGTTGGTTTACTAATTAGGACTAAAACTGACCCAATTCAACTCATGTCCACCCCCAATTGGTGGGGAAATAGGACGTGCATGTGAGATTGTAGTTATTTTTAATGATATGTTTACTTGGAATAATATGTATGGGAAATTATTCAATCCTTTGACTTAATCTATGTTTACTAACAATGAGTATTGATATCAAATTCCCAATTTCCTATTGTTAATTAACTCACAAAATTATGTGAGTTTCACATTAAATTATATAATATAATATCTGAAAAATCAAGAATTAAACTGGTTAGAGAAGAGTAGTTAGTCGCATACCAATTTCTTCTTCCCTCTACTCCTAATTATTCCCAAATAAGGGACTTTAAAAAAAAAAATAGAAGCAAGTAACTCGAAATCAAATTATAACATAACAATTTCATTGAAATCCATAGAGTACTAATAAGTAATATAATGATTTCTAACTATATTTATTACCGTATAATATTTAATTGTTAGTTAAATATTTGTATGATATTGTTGCCCCAACCATCAAATTTTCATTTTCACTTTATTATTAGCCCAAGTGATTAAGAAAAAAAAAAAACATCCCCATTAATGACTTTACTAGTCCAAGTAAGTAAACATGCCAAAGTATTTATCTACTTGTAGTTTACATTGATTTAGGTTTCCTAATTCTAAAGTAAATCACTGAATCCAAGGCCCATACTGATTTATACCGAGTCGGCCCAAAACCCAAACCAAATTCTTCTCTTTTACTCTCCGCACATCGTCAGTGTCTCAAGTCATCATCGCTGTCATCACTTGCCCAGCGGCAGGAGCTTCAGCAAGCAAGAACATCATCAAACATGGACCCACTCTCCGCCCTCCGCGACTTCACAATCCGAGGCGAGTTGGAGAAGATCGTCCGAGTCAACGACGAGTTCCGGTTCGACTCAGACTACAGCTTCCCCTGCCACGCCGAGACCGCCTACCGGTCCAAGCAGGGCAATCTTTATACCCTCGAAACTCTCCTTTATTACGTCACCAACCACCACCTCAAGCACACCGACTACATCCAGAGCGCCCGCACCCAGGGGATCCCCTCTGTCACTTTCCCCGACCGCAAGCCCCTCCTCGACTACCTCACCGGAAAGATCTCCTCTTCCGACTCCATCGAATTCCTCCTCCCCCCTCAAAACGACGCCGTCCATCCCAAACTCCCCAGTCTCGATCCGAACGTCAACAGCGGCATCAACAACGACAGCAACGATTACGGTACGACTGATTCTAGGGTTTTCAGTCAAATTGAGACCCCGGTGGACTACATGTCGTTGATTTGCTCCGGCGAGAGGCCGTTGAAGCAAAGGGAGGAACTTTTACGGCGTTTTGACTTCGGCGACCAAGCGAGAGGAGGAACGACAGCGTATCGAGTCGCAGCAGAGGAAAGACGGGTTGGTGGCGAAGAGTAGGCTAATGGGTTCGGACGAGAGGGGTTTGACCGGGTTCGGGGACGAATCGGGTTATGACCCGAATCCCAAGCCCAAATTGCACTTGAAGGGTGGTAAAATTGGGGAAGGTGTGCCCATAATTTTGGTGCCCAGTGCGTTTCAGACGCTGATTACGATTTACAATGTGAAGGAGTTTTTGGAAGATGGGGTTTATATACCAACGGATGTGAAGGTGAAGCAAATGAAGGGGGCTAAGCCTGACTGTGTGACGGTGCAGAAGAAGTTCAGTAGGGATAGGGATAGGGTGGTAACGGCGTATGAGGTCAGGGATAAGCCCTCGGCTTTGAAGGCCGAGGATTGGGATCGGGTTGTGGCGGTTTTCGTGTTGGGGAAAGAGTGGCAGTTCAAGGATTGGCCTTTCAAGGACCATGTTGAAATTTTCAATAAGAGTAAGTGGAGCATTTCTGTTCTGGGCTTAATTTGATTGACAAATAGTTATCTGGGTCATAAGGATATTTGCTTTCTGAGTTTGTTTATGTGATTGTTGAAACTACATTGTAGCTTATGTGATTTGGGGTTGTTTGTGTATGTTTTTCTGTAATGCAGTCGTGGGGTTTTTCATGCGTTTTGAAGATGACAGTGTGGAGTCAGCTAAAATTGTGAAGCAGTGGAATGTAAAGATAATCTCGGTGAGCATCTTGAGCTGGTTTGCTGCTTTGATTTTAGTCAGTTATGTTAGTTAGGGTCTTGCTTTTGTAATTCGAATAATTGTCACTGCATCTTCCACTTCATTCTTTTCTCTGTTTGTTCTCTGTTTGTTCTGTTCTCATTCCATGTGAACATATATTCTAAATCTGCAGATTAGCAAGAATAAGCGGCATCAAGATAGAGCCGCGGCATTAGAGGTGTGGGACAGACTAGAAGAATTTGTACGGTCACGGTCACATTCTTGATGTGCGTCAAGTTTTGGGGAGAAAGATGTATGCAGCTATCTCATGTTGGAGATCACTTGGATTTTGGTGCTCCTGTTTGTAACTTTAAAGTTTAGTTACAAAATTTTGAGGATATTATAACCTTATGTTTTTAGCTGAGTGGAAGTTATATCAATCAAGAGAAGAGTACATGGAAAGATGGTTGGTTGGTTGAATATCAAGGGTAGATATTTGAAGATGGATTTGCCATTTTACAATTTATTCAAAGTTTTGGCACGCAGTTGGCTGCTCTCACAGTTATTTTAAAGGATTTCTAATTTATCTTTGAACTGATTGAGAAATAGCAGCCGGCTTCCTTGAATCAGCTTCTCCTGAGCTTCTTCAGCCAGAGTCCTAGACACTGCTTAGCTTGCTCGGAATTGCTGGATGTTTTACATATTTGCAAGCTTTGGAGTGTACAAGACCAACCATCATCTCACGACCGATGCCAAAGCCAACCGGAGGGGCAAACCTTGTCATACAGAAAATGCGTTGAGTGGAACTGCTATGTGGCAATCCCAGAGAATGGAGATTGAAAAGCTTATTTGTATTGAAGCCCTAATTTTGTTTATGCTGGTGTTAAAGTTGCAGTCTTATATTTCCGACGGCTCCTTTACGGACGCCTTTATGTAATGCCAGTACCCCTGATTGATATTCAGTATCATAAATCATGTATAATTGATGCTTTTCAGTGCGACAATTTTGCTCTTGGCCAGTGCATTTGTTTTTGTTATGCTCCTTGTGTACACTCAGAAACCAGAAACCTTTATTATAAAAAAGGGAAGAGAGCAGGATGCCTCTTCTGTAGTACAAAAACATATATAAACCTCTCTATTGAGGTCACAATGAATAATAAATTACATGCATATATCTAACTACTGAATTCTAAACAATAATGGAATACATTAAGAATCATCAAGAGCATTATGTGTAACTCGAAAGGTTGGCCAACAGAAAAGAAAATCAGCACATTGAGAGGGTAGCATATGCCGCAGCCAGAACAACGAACAGTTGAGTTGTAGACAACTTGATGGAGTTTCCAGATGAGCCAGCTTCAGTTGATGGTACATTTTTGGATCCAGTTCCTACACAATATGAACATCATAATTTCGGATGGAGCAGAGCTTTAAACTTTGCTAAGGGGGAAAAGAAAAGAATGATATGAACTATTTTGTACCTGAAGGACCATCACTTGGAGATTCTGGTGTTCCTGCTGGAGAGTCAGCTGGAGAAGCAGCTGCTCATTTTTAGCAGTGTAAAGTAATTAGTAGAAGATTAGCATCGACATGAGCCAAAAATCAAAGAAAATAAACATCTGCAGGCTTACCGTTACACTGGCTGAGGGGTGGAGTCTGAACATTGCAAGCACCTGGTAATGCCAGAGCCTGAGTTTGATTGACATTGATCCCGAGTGATGAGCCACCGCCTTTAAGGACCTCACACAAGCACTGTGGAGAAGAGCGGACGACACTAGCAAGCTGTGAGCAGCATCCTGAAGAAGGGGTTGAGGAGTTGCCAGTAATGTAATTGAGGCAAGGTGACATACTGATGATCACATTGGTACAACTAGACTGTGCTGCTGCTTTCGCCAGGAACATGGTCACCAGGACAAGGACCAAACTCATCTCCATCCTTTGTGCCATTGCAACAATTAAGTTCTTGAATTTGTGTAGGAAATGCTTGAGAAGTTGTAATATCTGCACTGGGATTTGAGTGTTTGATTAACTTGGTGAATTTGAGAGGAGGGGCATGTGCCTTTTGTAGGGGGCAAAAAGAAGAAACAGATAAAATGTTGGCTTAATTGGGTAACCAACTTCTCCTACTTGTATTATTTCATAATGGGTTCCTTTGTACTTATGAAGCTTGGAACTTCAACATTTTATTCAAATGTTGTGGCTTTGCTGGCATAGGACTTGTTTGGAGGCCGGTTATTCGGTGACCAACTTCTATTGTTTTTGGGGATATGTTAGAAGCTGGAGACTTAGAGAAATTGTAAGAGCAAGAAAGCTAAGTACGTAGGAAGCAGGTTTTGGAGATAAGAGAAATTACATTTGCTTTCTTATTTTTTTGGTATTTCAGATCAGACTGATGCGCATGGTTTATTTGACTTGAGCTTATGACTGTGTACAATGAGTGATATTGGATACCTGTCAATGAGAGTATGGTCAACTACTCTCTTATCCTGTATCTGCATGCGTCGGGCAGTATCTCTGCACACAAGTTGGTCAGCAAAATGATTATTGAAGCCTTTTTTTTTTGGGGGTGAGATTTAAAAGCTTCCCAACAAAATAGAAATCTGTCAATATTGAAGTCCTTTTGCAAATTGGAGTACAAGTAACATTTGTCGTTGAGTTTTGGGCTCTCTCAATACTACTAATTTCGGACAAATGTGAGTTATGCCATTTCATCAGGATAGTGTGACCTCTCCTTACATCCGAGTTCAAGTCCCTCTCCCATAAATTATAATAATTTAAAATATCACATTATAAAAAATATAAAATCTCTAATTTTGGGATAAACATTACCCCCATTTGAGAATTTCCTAACACATTTTGAGAGCTATTAACCAACCATATGAATCCACATGGCATCAGGGGGTTGGAAAGTGTCCTAGCCACCACCAGGTCAGCCAAAATGCAAGTCAAAATGGGCTCCATCGACATATGCCACATAATGCAAATCCCACCTACTCAAAAGTTCCAAAACCCCTTGTTTTCACAAAAGTTCGTTAAGGTAGTTGAGCTCCAAAACCAACTCACCTCTTTTTTCCCTCCACTTCTCCTCAATCCCCTTCATCTATAAATTCTCTCATCCTTCTCACCCCCAAACACAATTCACTAAACCCATCTGACTCTTCTCTGATAGCACCATAAACTTATACATTTTACCAACTCCTACAAATTTGCTTCCATTTACAATTTCAGATATGGAGATCTCAGTGCCTTTTTTCCGTCTAGCTATGGCATTGGCAATGACTGTGGTCTTGGCTATGCCTGTCTATGGCCAAGTTGGTTCCCCTTGCAATGCTTCGGCGATTTCTAGCTTGTCCCCTTGCATGAGTTTTCTCACTAATAGCAGCTCCAATGGCACCTCACCAACTGCAGACTGCTGCAATTCACTAAAAGCCCTCACAAGTACCAGCAGAGACTGCTTGTGCCTCATTGTAACTGGAAATGTTCCCTTCCAACTACCGATCAACCGTTCTCTAGCCATCTCTCTCCCTCGTGCCTGCAACATCCCCGGCGTCCCACTCCAATGCCAAGGTAAAAGAAAAGAGTTTCTAATTTCATATCGCACTTGGGTTTTCAATGTCAATGTGATTGTGTGTATCTTTTTAATATGAATACTAACATGATGTTTATAATGTGTGCAGCCACAGTTGCACCTATTCCTGCTCCAGGTACGATTATTAGCGCTTTCTTGCGAGTTTGACATGTTATATTATCAATGGGACATGTTACATATAATTCAGATTAACAGTCTGACAAAATCAGATTCTCTCATAAGTGAACATTAATTTCTTATATTGTTATGGTTGTTAAGTTGGTGAACTAATGTTGACTAATTGTATTTTTGGGCAGGTCCTAGCTCCTTTGCGCCAACCCTCTCTCCTGGAGCTTCACCATCTGGTCCAACAGGTAATCTCTGAAATTAGTACATTTTCAGCATAGCTGTCTGTCTCCTTTTAAAAGGCAGATGTATAATTTCTTGTGACACTTCTTGTTGATGCCCCGTGTATGTTTCTCTTGAGCAGCTTCCTCTGTCCCGGAACCAACCTCATCTGCTCTGTCACCGGAATCCGACACAACACCACTTTTAACTCCGCCATCTACAACAGGAGGCTCTGGAGCTCCAACCGCAACTACAGGGAGCCGCCCTGTTCTGACTCCTTCGGCTGCCTTTACCTCTTATCGTCTCTCACCCTCTCTTATGCTTTTTGCATCAGGCATTCTGGCTTTGAAGTTTTTCTAGGCTGATTATGTTCATCTCTATACATATTTCCATTCATTGTCTGAGAAATATTCTTTTGTTGGTGGGTGTGAGTGTGACTATTGTTTTTGGCTAGTTTAGATCATTGCAACCCATGTTGGGTGATTATTTATTGAAACTTGGGTTTCTGTATTGTATAATTTGAACCAGTGCAAATAAAAATTTGTTTTACTTTATCTTGGATCCCTTCAGACTTTCAGTTTCAGTGAATTACTTTAAGAAGCTTGATGCATGGGCTGCCATAAAACGTTGAAGATATATGATACCACATTTTTAAACATGGATTTTCAATCAAAATTAATCAGAGAAAGAAATTATGTGTCAATTGATCCGATTCACCACATTCCGGCTTTGCAGTTAATTTTGAGAGAAAATGACTCCAATTTTCCTGAGTTTTTCTGCCAAAGGAGTAAGGTGCTTGGGAAAAACCTGAAATGAGTTCAGATAATTGGTGTTTGAGTAGTTGGTCTCCGTTCCTATGAGTTCTCTGTATAAATAGTTGTATTATTTATATAAGCTGGTGAAGAACAAACTCATCTCATGTGCTTGGTTGGGGAAATTCCATTTCTTTCCACATTTCAATTGTGCCTTAGTCACAACACAAATCAAAACCTCCTTGCTTGTTGAGACTTCATGTGCTTTGTTAATGCCTTGGCAGTTTCATGAGCACCCCTCACAATCCATGTGACAGGCTTCACTTCACCGACCCACCCTGCGGGCCAAATAGCATGCATCTGCAATTACATGGATGAAAAAAAAAATCATTAAAAAGAGAAAAGCTTAGAATATCTCAATTCTTTTGTTCTCTGTCCCCATTTTAACTCTGGTAGTGAGAAAGTTCCTCAACAGAGAGGTCACTGCATACATGAGAATGGAACTCAAAAAAAAAAAAAATTTGGTACTGATGAAACTGTAACACAAATAAATCAATAAAATGGCCTTTTCATATTGGTTATCAAAATGTTTGAATTGTATAGCTTAATTATCATAAATTCTATACTTAACAATAAAATGGCATAAAATATCAGTTGAAGCTTATAAATATGCAGACAGAGAGAGACATAGTTACCTTCTGATTCAATGACACTCATGGGCATGAAGAGATTGGTTTTCTCAGGGATTTCTTGGATTTTGGCATTTCTGCTTTGTGTTTCACCATCTGCAGTTAAAATCCAAATTCCTGGCTGCTCCATGGTGGGTCTAGACCTTGAGCATTGCTTGAAACCAAGCAGTGGCTTTATTTCCATGGATGATACTTGCTGCACAGCCCTTAATCAACTCGTCCAAGCCGGGTATGGATGCTTGTGCTCTCTGATAGCAACATCCCCATCTCTGCCTCTTTTAGGCACCCCCCTTTCATTGCCATTATCAAATTGCTACATATCTGCACGTCCATTAACTCAGTGTCAAGGTATATATATATAATTATGCTAGATTCAATTAAGCACCCTTAGATGCATAAATAAAATTTACATCCTTTCTTCCCCACTTATTTTGTACAGTGGTAGCTCCAAAGGCTGAAGGGGTTCCACCAAATGGCCCTCATGAGGAGATTGCACAACCTTCTGGTCCAACTGATCACCGAGTCGTGCCGGTGGCTCCGGTTGAAGTGCTGCAGGCTCCATTGAACTCAACCAGCAATGGAAATGCTACAGTGTTAGAAGCAAAGCAGCCACCAGTGACCAAAAGCACTGATGATATATCAAACAGAGAGGAAAAGACCAAGCTGCATCCACTGCCAATGCTTTTGCTTTCCTTGGCTCTTCAAGCTTGTAAAGCATTGTATTAGTTTTAATTCTCTATTTATCTGCGCAATAAAAAATCAACTGATAAAGTAATCTTATAAATAATGATTGATTTAAAACTTCTATAAAATCATCAAACTGTTTAGTGCTGAGGCCTCTTCTTGTTACAGTTAGTTTGGAAAAAAAACTACCAACTGTCAACTGCCTCCAAAAGCCTAAACCTTGGGTAGTTGGTTAGATAGAGATCACATTCTTTTCGTTATTAAACAAACTTAACAGCCTTCGCACGGAAGCCAGAAAGGGTACTTTCGGAAAATCAAAATTCCTCTGTTTCCCGCCATTTCTCTCTCAACACTCAAAGCATGATCAACACCACCACCGCCCTGCACCGGTGGTTCATGGCCTTCGTCCTAGCCTGGACACTAGTCGTTCTCTCCGCAGGAGCAGCAGCAGAACCACCGCCGCCCCCAGGTTGCGCCGACGAGCTCGTGAGGTTCTCGCCGTGCCTGCCGTACGTGTCGTCTCCGCCCAACAACCTCTCCGACTCGGCCCCACCCAAGTGCTGCGACGCATTGTCGTCGTCGTTTGAGTCCGGCGGCGCCTTGTGCCTTTGCTACTTGATCCAGGACGCTCCGATGCTTGGGTTTCCGGTGAACGACACTCGCGTTCTGTCTCTGTCTTCCACTTGCCCTCTCAGCAACAATGGCACAAGCACAAAGAGCGCTGATAATTCTTTGGAGTCGCTCTGCTCAGGTTCTTGACTTTCGTCAACGTTTTCTTTTGCCCAATTTAGGGTTTTATTTATTTATCGATTGAAAAATTACCAATCTTTATTTCTTAAAGCCATGAATGTAACGATGAAATTTGGGTTCGAAATTCTAATCCATTGGGTAACTGCAACAGGGTCGCCTGAACTCCCTCCACTCCGCAGCTCAACGATTTCAGGGATTTCAAGTCCTTCTCCTTCTCCTTCTCCTTCTGGTACCCTAGTCTCTCACTCCCTCCATGATTTTCTTGGATTATTTATTTACCTTCATTTGGATGATTGAGATTTGAGAAATATGCATGTGAGGGAATACATGGGAGAATATTGGGTTGACTAGCTACCTTTGACTTAGGTTTGTGTTCATTATTTTTCAGGAGCTGACAATGCTTCATCTCCTTTGATGAGCTTACCGTCAGAATCAACAAACAGTTCAAGCTTGCTGCCGGGAAAGAGATCACCGACGACAACTCCACCAAGCTCAGCAGTAGAACCAGCTGGGGTGTCTACAGCAATGAAGCAAATTTGCAGAAGCAATACTTGGTTTCTACCTGCCGTACTGCTTTTTCTTGTTCCCATCTCCACTCACCTGTAGTACTATGCTCATCTGATCATACATCTAATCAAGCATACTTGTGTTACTCTGTTACATTGACATTCATGAATTTGTATATTCTGATACAAAGTTCTGCTTAATCGTGTGATGATGACCTGTGATAATTGAGCAACGAAGTCTAAATTTCTTTAGAAAAGGTATTAGGAATATCAATGCAATATGGCAGTAGGCAAATGAAATCCACCACTCTCATCTATCTTTTATAATTGTAAGATAATATGCCAACTACTTGAAGGCTATTATAAGTAACTTCATCAGCATCACCTACAAAATCCACTTTCACAGTATACACAACGCATTAACTGCGGTACTATTTGGCACTAGCTTCACGTATCCTGCTTCAAAATCCAGCTCCACCTAGAGCCACAGACTCATGGCACACCAAAAGCGAAAAAGGAAAATATATTTCCAGCCAACAATCATTGTAAATCCTGGGATTCATAGTAGATGAAGAAAGACAAATGCTTTATTTTCGAATTATATGTTCAGAAACTCAGTATCTACTTCCAGCCATCAGACCATTCAGCTTCATCATCCACGACAGGTTGGGGAGCTTCTGTTTGCCAGGACTCTTCCATGACAGGCTGGGGAACTTCTGTTTGCCAGGAGTTTTGAGCCCACCCATCATCTCCATAGCACCAAGTGTTTCCTTCATTGTTTAAGAGATCTTCCTGTGGGTCCTCATAAACAAGCTCCTGCCTCTCAGGGGGGTTACAGCCCAGATAGGATGAGTTGTCTGCACAACGCCACAGAAGCCTGTTCCAGTTTGGGTCCTGCCAAAACCAAACAACTGATATTATAAGAAAATAAATCCTTGAATTGCACATATTTATTCATATAGACCTCAGTTGATTTGAGAGAATGTCCTGCAACCTGTAAGACAATGGGGCAATACCTTGCTGATGATGTGCGGATTCCCAATTACAATTAGCAAAGCTTTAGCACGAGTAATAGCCACATTAAACCTTTTTGGATTGCTCAAAAATCCCAAACAATATCTTCTGTCAAATTCATCGTGTTTGATTGTTGATCGGACAGTTGATATTATTATAACTTGTCTCTCTTGTCCCTGAAATTGCTCAACACTTCCAACCTTGATGTTAGGCATCTCCAAATTTTCGAAAGCTTTCTTCAGTTTTAGTACTTGCTGCCGATAAGGTGCTATGATCCCAATATCTTCCTCACTCAAATTATTTTTTGCAGTCAATCGCTTAGTGACCTCTACTACCTTACTTGCCTCAGTCCGATTAAACCACGATGGATTACTTCCTTCCCTCTCATCACAGCCTTCGATGCCAAAGAAAAGAACAGGGAAATCCTTGTTAGGAAGAAGGTCCACCCTTGCCATGAAGGGAACTGAGTCATCTTTACAAGCAATCAACTCTTGTCCATAGAACAACATATTAGGGAGATACAAAATTTCTGGGTGGCATCGATAATTTCTAACCAATTTTGTTACATAGCTTTTATCCCCATTACTATAAAACTCACATTCAAACATTCTCTCCAAGTATGATCTCCCCAAACCAAAGGATTCTGCTTGGCTGGAGTTTATGATTGGACCTAATTGCTTAGGGTCTCCAGCAAGAACAACTACTGTATTCCGATGGTAGAGATTCGATATCGGGATCATGGTTTCTGGTTCTGAAGCTTGGCCTGCCTCATCCAAGATAATATGAGAGAAGTGGCCTCGTGGGACACCTTCTGCATAAAGCAGAGAGGCACTCATATAGGTTGATATGATGATCCTATAGCGCCGGAAGACACGGAGTTCAGGACACTTGAAGGTATCGTCATCAAAGAAGCAGAAGTCAATATGGTTAGGATTGACATCTTCATAAGGACGGGAAGATGCATTGAGCCTGAATATTTCATTCTCTCGAACTGCTGTACCAGCCTTTGCATTGAGGAGTTTTTCCAGAATGTGGTCTGCTGCACTATTTGAAGGTGCACACACAAGGATTCTAGTATTCTTCCGAGTTTCATAGAGTTGGAGGATCGCTTCCACTAATGTCATAGTCTTGCCTGTTCCAGGAGGGCCATAAATCACATAAGGTGGCCCTCCTTTGCAGCCAAGGATCATCTCAACTGAGCACATCTGCTCCTTATTAGGTGTACAAGATATAGGCACCAGTCGAGTGCCTCTAATCATCCTTCTCTGAGAGGACTCAGATGGAAAAAGGAACATTATCTCTAATTTTTCTGCTGCATCAACCGCTTGATATAACCTTCTCATGGTGACTCGATTAAATGTAAATTGTACACTATAAAGGTTACCATCTCTGTGGCGTGAGTGAAATTCTGGCGGAAACTTCAAGTGAACATCATCAGCCTCAACACGGTAGATATAACCCTGAGCAGAACACATTAAATTTTTTTGGAAAGATAAGCTATAGAATTCTGGATATTTAAATAACATGAAAACATCTGAGTATTGATGAAAAAGGCCAAATACACGCATTAGCCAACAGCTTGTGAAACACAATGCATATGCATTGATTAAATTCTCTTTCTTCATGAATGAACTGCCCATGGATCATGAATGGCCAACTTCTGCCAACATTAAGGGAAGGAACCTTTCAACTATTTTCTTTGGCCAAAAATTACTTTAGAGAATTATTGCAAGTACATGACAAATTATAAAATATAAGAGTGGCAATAAGTTGTTTTAAAATATAAATAGTATGGGACGATAATACTCTAGAAGTCCAAATCTATATGGGTAGAGCTAAGCATTTATAAATAGATAGATAAATAATTATATAATATCAATAGCTAACAATCACAGCATTCAGTAAATGCATTAGATGTTTGGTCTTAAGGATAAGATTTTGTTTCAGAAGGACAACCTGATACGGAGGAACTGTATCATCTGCATACTCAGAAAGCTTGGCAAAAACAAAATCCCCTTGGACAAGTGAAGGCCTTCTCTCAGCAAGCCCAGGGACTTCAAGGGACAAAAATTGATGTCCTCTCTTCCTCAAAGTAACACCTACCATATCATGGCTTCTCATACTTTCCTGAAGCAATCACCAAATTGATCACAAATCAAGAACAACTTCATACAGTGTTGTTACAAAATGAAGAACTTACCTCTATCTGTATTTCCTCCATGATGACTAAAGTTTTGAAGTAATGTGCATAGTTCCCTCTCGTAAGACCTTCGGTGACAACATAAGGAATCTGCTTGCTCTCAAGTAATTCTCTGATGTCTTTTGGAATGTCGTATCGAGGAAGCCTATTCTTGTACGGTCGTCGGTCTGTTACTCCACTAGGGCGTACAGCCACATGAAAACAATCTACAACAAGTGGTTTCTTTCTAGTGGCTCTTGTGTATGGTTTTGTTGAGGCCATAGATTGGGATACTTTATCTTCTGCTAAGAGAATAACAACTCGTTCAATCTGTTCAGTCTCCAAATCAAAATGCACAAACGCCTTGTGCTGACCAATTTCCTTGGGTTTGCAAGATAGCCATATAGTCAAAGTATCTCCTGGCTGAAGCATTCTGTCCTCCAGAGAAGTAGACTCAAGGAAGGCTTCGATGGTTTCGACATCGGTGTCTGCCGTTGGAGGTTTCATCACAGAAAGCTTGAAAGAGTCCTCTGGACTTGAGGCGTAAATTTTAACACCGCATAGCTCCACCGGGTCATGGGTGGTGTTCTTAATAGTTATCTTATCCACAGCTGTTTCTCCTACGCATACTGATTGAGGCTTTTCACCTTGCTTTCCACCCACATAAGGGAATGGGACTGAAATAACAATTGGACCCTCTTCATTTGGGTTGTAACTACGCACCGATTTATCATCCTCGAAATCTATGAAGCCGATTTCTCCTTTGTCTCCGATGACAGAGCATTCCTCATCCGACTTATAACCATTTGTACCCATCACCAAACGGAGACTGACATGAAGAACAAACTGTGAGTTACAACTAGGGAAAAAATGAATAAAAAAACAAAGAGAGGAGAAGAAGAAGAAGAAGAAGAAAGTGGTTTCTGACTAGAAGATTAAGGTACCCAATGATAAGTACTAAAGACCAACTAGCTCCTGGTCCAGCCGTACTTCTCTTCCCAATGTTGGAAGAGGTCCAAGTTCGAATCCCCCCTCCCCCGTTGATCCAGATAAGAAAACTACCAGTCTACCACAGACCAATTTCGCTACCAAGGCTTGGTAAAGGTACATTGGAAGCAGTAGATTCAAAATCAGAAAAACAATTACATGAAAGCTCCAACAAAGTTAGTAGACCCACAATCAGAAAAACCGCAGAACAGGGAGAGCAAAGTGCAAACGCGGCTACCGTGAAGCATTTCAACAAAATTTATATAATCTTACATCAATTCCAGAAACCCATATGAGAACCAAACTCTACATCAATACCCGAACGCACGCAACAAACACATTGACAAATACAAACAAATAAACAAACAATAAGAAATCGCTATGAAAGAAAGCTAAGAATCGGTTGAGAGACAGACCAGAGAAAAGAAATGCGGAGGCCTTGATCGACAGAGAAGACCCAGAAACCCACCGCTGATCAAACCTCAAAGACTAGATCTTTGAGAGAGAACCAGAGAATCCGAAAAAGGGTTCACTGCATTTCATCCAATAGAAAGAAAAAGGCAAATAAAGTTCAACTTAGTGTACAAGGAAGACTGGAGTGGAGAGAATGAAAAGAAAAAGCCCTGGACAAACCAAAATACTAGTTGGTAAAAGTTGCAAACAAACAAATAACCTGGACCAATTACTTGATTTGTGAAGTGGCATTTTCCAGTTTTGGATTAATCTTGTCAAAATTCTTCGCTCTACTTCCCCCTTAAGTATTATCACTAGTGAATTAGTGATGGATGGTCAAAACGTGTTGCAGCAGTTCAATTTTCTGCTGCTTTCTATACAGTGCTCAACATGGGATAAAGGGGTATCCTGTACTGTCCCGTCCCTGCCCAAAACTCATTTCTGTCAAGGTCGGATAGAATAGCCCAAAGTCACTGAATTTGTGTTTCCAGTTTCATGTAAGTTTTATGAGAGTGAACTGTGAGTATGGGCCCACAGCATTCAAATAATATGATCGTATAAAAATGCTCATCTAGTCTAAAATACACTGCCCATGTTCCAAGGTTTAGGTTTTTGTTCATGAAAGATTTGTGAGACTTTTCAAATGATAAAAGAGTTGAGTTACTTTTTCTTTTCTTTTTGGACAAAAGTTGGGTTCCTTTGATAGATGGGCAATTGCAATATAAAACAACAATTTTGGAGATTTATTTGTGTAGGAACACCAAACATAACAACCACCCATTTAGGAGAGGTTCGAAATCCCCAATCACCCAATGAATATTTGTGTGCATAAATAAAAATAGCCACAGGGAAAATAAGAAATCAAAGATATTTTCTACAAGGAAAAAAGAAAAGGAAATGAAAGATAAGGAATGAGGAGACAATGAAGCCTCCCACATGTTCTTCAACATACCCTGTCCCCTAAAAAGAGTATTCTAGTCATTACAAATGAAACTCACACTTTTAACGACCATTTTTTTGTTTTCAAAATACAACTATTCCGGCATATCAGAACTTCAAACAAGAACAGAGTTACTTTGAGCATTTTAAATAGGTTCTGGCAGGACATCAAATTCCCCTCCTAGCATTGTCAAATTCACCCAGCACAAGTTTAAAAGTAAACTAAACAGGAGTCTGATGATAGATATTAAAAGATCATGCGGCAGCAACACTAGCATCCCTGATGGATTCCCGCCACGCATACTCCCTCGCACCATCCTTGTCAACTATCTTGATGACAAAATTGGGGGGAGCCACCACCAGCCTCGACCGGATCTCAATAATGCACTTATCAACCAGATCAATTGCTTCCTCCACAGACATGCCACTGTGATAGTGCCTGTCCATCAGTGAGAGTGCGAAATATGACCCATATCCAAAGGCTCCCTTTTCAACCTTGTGAAGTGAGGCAATGTAGTCAATGTAGTATAGGGATGCCCCAGCCTCTTTGTCAAAACCAGCCATAAGGATGTTCACCATGTATGGGTTCTGAAAAGAAAGAAGAAAGAGAAGTTATACATCAACTATTTAAAAATTTTATTGGCTTAAAGAATAAAGGTCAAGTTAAAAAAGCTTTCCAGGGATAAACTAAGCAATGAACTTCTTGGTAAACAACACAATAAATTAACCATATGGTTATTTGTTCTTAGCACATGAAAATTCAAAGTGGAGTTTGCACTAGATACAGCAAATTCAAAACTAAGTGTTTGAAGTTGCAAAATCAATAAAGAAAAAATTTGTGACTTCAAAAGGAAAAATCATAGTACATACAACCCTTCTTGAGTGTTTGAACCCCCACCCCAAGGCTTTTATCCTTCCTTTGACGATACCCACAGAAGTGAACTGCTAGTCTCTAAAACCCCTGGTAAATCCCATTTGGGGAACCCAAGTTGACTATGCAAATTTCTAGGAATACCATCTTCAAATATTCACTATTTCATTGATGCTCCTTACGCTCAGGAACAGCCTCAAAACTGAGAAGCTTATAAAATACTCCAGACTACCATGGTAATTTACCCTCAATATCCTAGACCTTTGATGAAATGGTAAGAACATTCCTGAGACAATGTTCTAGAATACAGATGCAATCTCATTTGAAACCATAAGCAAATGGTAATTCACATAGAGGTTTAATGTATAGAAACAAAGGGGGTGAGGAATGGTAGGATACTCTGAGGACTACTAAGGTTGGACTTGAAGGCAAGAAGTCACTAGAATTTTAGAATTGATTCTGGAAGTTGAGGCAGCAACTACTCCACAACTTTGGGTTTCATGGGGATTAAGGCTAGGGCTGTTATCAATAAAATCAGGGAAGTGAACTTCAGGGGGAATTTGGTAGTTGATGTAAAACACATGAAAAAAGCATTTGGTGTAATGTTTTTAAACTTTGGAGAAGACAGTTTTCAAGATATGGAAACAAAAAAGCACTATTGTTTTGACAACAGCTCCGCACTGTATCCCGCATTTTTGAAAACTAGAATCCAAAACAATAGAAAATATATTCAAAAATCAAAGCTAATACAACATGGAAGCTCTTTTCTTCCCCTTTTTGTTCTGCCAGACTCTTTCTTCTCCCATTCCTTCAGAGGAACACTTGGAAGCTCAATTAAGTTTCTACGGAACTTCTCAAGCAACCTCATTTCAATTAAAAAGTTTGACTAGTTAACTAACGAAAATACTTTCAAAGACGCACTGTGAAGCTTAATTCGGTTTGTTAGAATACTTCCCAAGAGACCTCATTTCTAAATTTTTAATTGTGGAAGTTTATAGAAATATTTTACATAAGTTATGCACAGATGGAGCAAATTTAAGATAAAAATTAGATTGCATTAGTATGACTAACTAGGGTTACAACTCTTCTCAAACCACATAATAAGCAACATATACCTAGCATGTACAGAACCCACAGCCTTCCCTATATGATTATTTTATACACGAATTCAAACTGGTAGTCTCTGATCACTTAACTTCGCAATATAACTTAGCCCACTCAATCGCCTCCTACGTTACTGGTAATTAATGCATAAAATAAGAAAGGTGTTTGGATCCTCACCCCTAATAATGCTGTAATCTGTAACCAATGACTAAAAAAGCCATTGAGAAATTTACTCAGGTTATAAAGTCAAACACCAAAACTGGCTTACTCAATAAGACATTACAACAGCATTCTCAAACTCAAAAACAATGTCCACACAGTAAAGAATTTCCCCACTTCACATCATTATTTCATTTTTTGGGCTTGAAACCCACTTCATATAATTAATTCCCACGCTGTTGTGTCTTAACTTAAAACCCGAACACGTCACAATGAATCAAGAAAAACCCTAGATTTGCACAAGCGGAAAAACACATACAAAATGAGACTATTAACCTTTACCCTAGATCCCTAATATTGGGAAAAATTCTAATTAACCAAATAGTGAACAAAGAAGTTAAATTTAATCTACCAAAAAAATATAAATAAAAAACCAATACCTTTCGCAGGGCGGTGGCGAGCTCGCCACGGGTGAAATTAGCAGCAGCAGCAGTGGTCAATGGGATCCCATTACGGAACTGATACAAGGCCACATTTTTCTGTATGTACTCTGTGAACTGAACTCTATTTCCCCCAATTATTAAAAAAATATATAAATAAATAAAAATCAGATTCCAAACCACAATGATCGATAATCAAAATAAAACCCCAAAACAAAAAACAAAAAGAAAAGATTTTGGACCTGTCGCCAGGCTCACCGCTGGCGGCGACGAGTTTGTGCGAATCGAGCACCATGATTTTGTCTTCGTTAGACTTGTGCACCAGTATGCTGTGCACAGCTGACGTGTCCGCCGCCACCACCGCGAAGCCGTCCCCTACCAATCCGAAGATAGACTCCATTGCCTTGTTCTTGATCTGCTAGGTTTTCGAGTTTCGATCTCTCTCTCTCTGTGTTTTCGATTGCTTCAGAGCTGGGTCACACTGTTTGTGCTTTTGGGTTAGGAAATTGGAGGTAATAGCAGGGGACTTGAGGAACAAGTTCACTCAGAGGGTCTGTTTGGTTGTATGCAATTTGTTGGTCCACTTGCAGAATAACATTTATCTACAACCGGTTCTGCTATCCCAATAGAACGATAAACTTCTATAAAATAAAATTAATTAAAATATATATTTCTTATTTTATAATAGAAAATACTTCCCTCTTTATTATGTATATTTAAGTAGGAGTTCGTATATTCTTGCTAATAGCAGTGTGATATATGTGAATAAGTTTTTCTTTTTGTGTTTTTTATGAATTATTTTTGCATACGTGTAACTGTGATTCATAGGAAAGAGGAATATCTCTTTACTAGGAATGAGACAAACAATATCCTTTTATAATACAAAATATATGTTTTTATTTTATGAAAATTAAATTTAATATTTCTAATAAGAAAGATAAACTATGGTGTTGGCTTAAAAGATTGTTAAAAAATGGTGAGCCAAAGTTAATCTTTCCGGTTTACACTCGATTTTAAGTGATTAAAATCACTTCAAATCACTTAAAGTGAGTATATGGAGAATTAGAGACTCTGCCCCTGCTTGAATGCAATACATCAAATTTATTTATTTTTTGTTTTATCGAACGGTCCTAAACTTATGTCCAAGTTCCACTTTAATCATTTAATTACTTTTGTTTCACTCTAGTGGTGGTGCTCTAACTCTCTATTTTAGTGTCAAATTAGTCATGCCGTCAAAATTTGTTAATATTGTGGTTAAATTAGGTGATAAAACAATCCATATAAATTTATACAGCAATTAAAATTAAAGTAAAATATTATTAATAAAGTAGCTAGAGCTCTAAACACAATTAATTAAAAAGCTCACCCTACATGAGCTAAGCCACTTCAAAACACTATTAAAGCCACACTCATTTTTATACGGACAACCGTCATGGGTCGTCATTATATAATAGTCGGCATTCGCGATTGTTATCATTATTTCGACTGCACAACAAATAAAACAACATTAAGGCAAATATATAAGGAAATTGCTTATCACATTTTATTTGTTTACGTGCAGGGCAAAATAAACCATATGTTTGATTAATTATTTACAATTTTCAAATCAATGATTCAAAGTCACACATACAGATATAGATGATTGTGACTAACAAACATCAAGCGACACCACTTAAGTGTTGCAAATGTTTGATTTGATTACTAAAAGATTGAACGAACCTTGTTGGAGAATGATTGCATCAAGGAATTAGCAAAAAAAGAGGTGATGAGAAGTTCAATTATGAGACCAATTGTCACACCACGAGGAACATGTTATTTACCAAACCCCAAAGACAAAATGGAAAGTGGGAGGGGGGGAGGTGCAGCTAGAACCATTTTTCTCATTTGATATGATTCGCAAAAATATGAAAGGACAACATACATAAACCTTTGCGATTCATTATTACATCAAACTGATATCTTGTTCTCGATATTGGCAGTATACCATAATGTAAATAATTTTCTGCGTTAAAATTGTACATTAATTTGCAGTGAAATTGGCCGCAGCAGGAATAGATCGAGGCCAGTTTGGGCACTTTGGAGGACCAGGAGGGTTGCAAGGAGCACCATCGGACATGACACACATACATGAATCAAATGGAATCCCTCCGCCACCAGAACGACAGTAGGATCTGACACGCCCAACATTCCGATAACAAGTAATGCATGTCATGGTGCACTCGTCAACGTCGGGACAACCGCCGCCAATAGTTGCTAGTGTACATTCATCGGCATTCACCACTGGCACCATTCTTCTTACTGTCCATAAAAATAAAACAACTTACTCAAGCTATAAATAATAAATTAATATGTGACGTGTTATGTTGTAAAATTATGAATAAAGACCACACATATATAGTTCATATATAATTTTATTGGATAATAGTTCAGATTGACGCTGTTGTAAGACAAATCTTGTCTTAGTTCACATAAGGTGATCTTCTAATCCTAAGAGGATTCGGTTTTCTTAGTTGATCAGGAAACAAAAACTCAGTCTTCTATCTAAACACTTATACAGAGTTTATTAAAGAAAACAAGTGTGAAGAGGATTCCTAGTATATTATGGATTGAACTAAACCTAATCTAAATGCAACAAGGACACACGATTACTTCTTGATAGGCAAGGTATCGATGTGATGCATATATAAATAGAGGTCCCTTCCCTTGCAGCAATCATCTAAAACACAGACCTCACCCTATCTAAGAGACAAGAGAATAAAGGCTGCATAGGTGAAGAAGACAATCTATTCAATTACCATGGCTGAACACGGTTAGTATTATTAAATAAAAGCTTAGTAAGGACTTACATGTGGTATCAGAGCTCTAGGTTTTTGTTTATTAATCTAGCTGTTTTAATCATGAGCTAACAAATTTGCAAGTTCTTTTTTTTGCTATGCATATTCTAAATTGAAACACGAGCACAAGGTTATTTTCTGCTCAAAAAGGTCTTGATCAATAATTTTAAAACTGTTATGCAGATTGAGCAGCCACAGCTGCTCAAGCGTGTAAGAGTTTTAAAGTTTGACAGTTTGATCAAGAAATTGCATCAGTGTTCGTAGCCTTCTAAGTGATTCTCCATCCAGATGTGAAATTGCGTAGATTGATCACAACACCGATGGAACAATCTGGACAATTGACTACACTGGCTTGCAAACATCTCTACATCCAGATGTGAGTTTGTTTGCGCAGGATGTCTGTGTAGTTTATTGTCTAGGATTTTGGAACATGCTAACTTGAACTCACAGGTTTAAGTTGACATGTTTAAATAAAGATTTTAGGGACAGTTCTAATTTGCATTGCAAATTTTACAGTGAATCACAACTCCATTGAAACCTTGACTTGGATCGAACTATAGCAAGTGGAAGCAGGATTTGGAAATATCACTAGGTTTTTTGGATTATGATTTTGTGCTTAAAGAAGAACCTCCTCAAGTGCCAGCTGCAGATGCTACTGCAGAAACTAAAACCAAGTTTGCCAAGTGGGAAAAGGCAAACAAGATGGCTCTGCTGATCATGCAAAGGGCTATGGCCTCTTCAGTGAAAGGGAGCATTCCAAAATCTGAGAATGCAAAGAAATACTATGAGGCAATAGCACAGAGGTTCAAAGAATCCGAGAAAGCTACCAAGAGCACTCTGCTAAATCAATTGATTGACATGAAGTATGATGGACAAGGATGCGTTAGAGCACATATCATGAATTTAATTGATATAGGGACCAAACTCAGGAGCTAAGCATGACAGTAGATGAAGATATGATGGTTCATTTTGCACTGAATTCATTACCAAAGGAATTTAAGTCCCTCAAAGAAACATACATTGCTCAGAAAGAAAGATGGACCTTGAATGATTTGATTACAATTTCTGTCCAACAGGAGCACAACCTCATAAAAGAAAGAGGAGCTAAGATGGTCAATATGGTTCAGACCAAACAGAACAAAGAGTACAAGCATAAATTTGCATCTGGAAAGGGAAAAGAGAAAGAAAGTATTATTGAAAAAGCTTTGAAACCTTCAACTGGAATGAACTGTTTCTTTTGCAAAAAACCAGGCCATATGAAGAGAGATTGCAGGAAATATAAAAATTGGTTGGAGAAGAAGAAAGGAAAAGGTAACAGCAATCTGATTTTGGTTTGTTTTGAGTCAAATTTGGTTAATTTCTCATGTGATTCATGGTGGTTAGATAGTGGTGCTTCTATTCATGTGGCTAATTCTTTGCAGGAATTCACAACCAAGAGATTGCCAAGCAAGGATGAGGTGAAAGTGTTCGTGGGAAATGGAGAAGAAGTCCAAGTTAATTATATAGGGACAGTTAGAATTAAGCTTGATTTTGGTTTTGTTTTGGAATTAGATGAAGTAGTTTATGTTCCTTCTATGAGGAAGAGTTTGATTTCAGTTACTAGGCTTGTAAGATCGAAATTCAATTTGAATTTCGATGGAACAAGGATGTTCTATTTTCAGAAATAAAGTTTTAATTGGCAATGCAAGTCTTGTGGATGGAATGTTTAGATTGAATTGCAAGAAAACTGAAATGGAAATTAACACTGTGCAAACCAAAATCAAAGAGAACTCATTTGAATTATGGCATAAGAGACTTGGACATGTTTCAAAAGAGAGAATAACACAACTATGCAAAGAATCAGTTTTACCACCATTGAATCACGTTAACACAGATGAAATTTGCATTCCATGTGTTAAAGGGAAATTGACCAATCTAAGAAAGAAAGGAGCTTTGGGAAGCAAAGGCTTATTAGAACTCATTCATACTGACATATGTGGACCTTTTCCAGATTCAACTCATGAAGGGTTTAATTACTTCATAACTTTCACAGATGACTTCTCAAGATTTGGATATGTCTATCTCATCAAGGAAAAATCCAGTGCATTAGACAAATTCAAAATATATAAAGCTGAGGTTGAAAATCAATTAAATCTCAAAATTAAAGTGGTTCGATCAGATAGAGGGGGAGAGTATTATGGAAAGTTTAATGAGGCTGGAAGAAATCCTGGACCCTTTGCCAAATTTCTTCAAGAGGAAGGAATTATAGCACAATACACCAACCCAGGAACACCCCAACAAAATGGAATTTCAGAAAGGAGAAACAGAACCTTGAAAGACATAATAAGGAGCATGATGAGCTGCTCAAACCTTCCAATTTTCCTTTGGGGAGAAGCTCTGAAAACAGCCAATTATATCTTAAATAGAATTCCAACCAAAAGCATAAATAAAATTCCCTATGAAGTATGGAATGGAAGGAAGCCTAGCATAAAACATTTGAAAACATGGGGATGTAGAGCTGAAGCAAAACCTTATAACCCTGGAGAAAGAAATTGGATCCGAAAACTATAAGCTGCTACTTCATTGGTTACCCTAAGAGGACAAAGGGCTACAGATTTTATTGTCCTCACCACACAACAAGGTTCATAGAGACCTCTAGAGCAGTCTTCATAGAGACTGACCATGAAGAAGAGAAAGAAGGAGAATTCAGTTTTGAAGAGACAATTTTGGATCAAGATATGTTATTGAATCCTAATGAAGATATTGTGATCTTGCCTCAGTTTAATTCCAGCAATACTCAAATGGAATATGCTGAAGAGACTAATGCAGATGGTCATGAAAACGCAGAACAATTGGAATTGAGTGACAATCAAGTATTGCAAATGGAGGATCAAAATACAACTCAAGCACCAGCAGTGGAAGAACCAGAACCAAACATGGAACTAAGAAGATCACAAAGGCAAAGAAAACCTGCTTTGGGAGATGACTATTTTGTGTATCTACAGGGATCAGAACATGACATCAACACACAAGATGATCCTGTAACTTTCAGACAGGCAATGACAAGTGAAAATAAAGATAATTGGTCTGCAGCAATGAAGTCAGAATTAAAATCGATGGAAAAGAATGGTGTTTGGAATCTTGTGACTTTACCTCAAGGCTGCAAACCAATTGGTTGCAAGTGGGTGTATAAAACAAAATTGAATTCAAAAGGGCAGATAGACAGGTATAAGGCAAGGTTGGTTGCTAAGGGATTCACACAGAAGGAAGGGATAGATTTTAATGAGACATTCTCACCAGTCTCAACCAAGGATTCATTAAGGGTAATCATGGCTCTTGTGGCACATTTTGACCTTCATTTACACCAAATGGACGTCAAAACAGCTTTCCTAAATGGGGATTTAGAAGAAGATATTTACATGGCACAACCTGAGGGTTTTGTTCAAGAAGGAGGAAAAGAATTGGTCTGCAAGCTATGTAAATCGATCTATGGCTTAAAGCAAGCCTCTAGACAATGGTATCTGAAGTTCAACAAGGTAGTTAAGGATTTTGGTTTCATAGAGAATGCCTTGGATGAATGTATCTATATGAAAATGAGTGGGAGACATTTCATTATACTAGTTCTTTATGTAGATGACATCTTATTAGCTTGCACAAATCAGACCATGTTACATGACTGCAAGAATTTCCTATCTAAGAATTTCGAAATGACTGATCTAGGTGAGGCATCATATGTTTTGGGAATAGACATAAGTAGAGATCGAAAGAATGGAGTTCTAGGGCTGTCTCAAAAGTCTTACATAGAAAAGGTACTCAAGAGGTTTAATATGCAGAACTGGAGAGGAAGTGACATTCCTATAGCAAAAGGGGACAAGTTGAGCATGAGCAAGCACCCAAGACTGAACAAGAAAGGCTGGAGATGGTTGACAAACCATATGCTTCCCTGGTAGGAAGTCTGATGTATGCACAAGTCTGTACCAGACCTGACTTAGCTTTTGCAGTGAGCATGCTAGGAAGATTTCAGTTTAAATCCTGGACAAGCACACTGGATTGCAGGAAAAAGAGTGTTGAGATACTTGCAAAGAACTAAAGATTACAAATTAATCTTTAAAAGAAGTGATACACTTGAATTACAAGGTTATGCAGATGCAGATTTCGAGGTTGTCAAGACACCTTGAAATCTACATCAGGTTATGTGTTCATGTTTGGAGAAGGTGCAGTATCATGGAGAAGTGTGAAACAACCATTGACAGCAGGTTCAACCATGTTTGCAGAATTCCTAGCCTGTTATGAAGCTACCTCTCAAGCTATATGGCTGAGAAATTTCATTCTCAGTCTAAATGTGGTTGAATCTATCCATAGGCCCATTCAAATATGGAATGATAATAGTGCTGCAGTTTTATTTGCAAAAGGTAACAAAAGGACAAAAGGTTCGAGGCTGTTGGATGTTAAATTCATAATAGTAAAAGAAAAGATTGCTCAAGGATATACCAACATAAGCCACATTGGTCAGAAAAGATGATTGCAGATCCACTTACAAAAGGGGTTCCAAATGCAGTTTTTCAGGCATGTTCATAGCATGGGACTGAAGAATAATTTGGATGGGCCTATGGATAGATTCACTATTATTTTAAAACAGTGGGAGCATTGTTAAAGATTAAGTAAGTTTCGATTTTGCTATTATTTTAAGTTCACAGTTATTTTTGGTTTCAATGGAGAATGATCTTGTTTTGTGGTTCAAATAAAGGAATTTATCTGTTCATTAAGCAATTATATGTTTAATGGATGAGTGTGCGTTTGAATGAAATGAAACAGAAAAGCTAGCTAAAGATATCTGTGCAAATTTCATTCATGACAGAATTGTCACTGTAACAAGTGATTAGACCTTGGCAGTTCAATAAAGGGACAATGAATGAATATGTTCATAAAACTCTACAGTAGAACATATTTGTTTTCTGTTTAATCTTGATGGAAGCTTATGTAGTTTTTAAAGGATGTTAAATGTGATTATAAAGACCCTGGAGTATTAGATATTCAGTAAGGTCTTGATGGTTCTTTCACATTCTTTAAAACTGACAATTGCTTGAAGGAATCAACTAGAGTTATGTTTCACAAAGGCCTTAAGTGATCAACACAGAAAATTAGGGATTAGTCGATCAAGTGGGAGAATGTAAGACAAATCTTGTCTTAGTTCACATAAGGTGATCTTCTAATCCTAAGAGGATTCGGTTTTCTTAGTTGATCAGGAAACAAAAACTCAGTCTTCTATCTAAACACTTATACAGAGTTTATTAAAGAAAACAAGTGTGAAGAGGATTCCTAGTATATTATGGATTGAACTAAACCTAATCTAAATGCAACAAGGACACACGATTACTTCTTGATAGGCAAGGTATCGATGTGATGCATATATAAATAGAGGTCCCTTCCCTTGCAGCAATCATCTAAAACACAGACCTCACCCTATCTAAGAGACAAGAGAATAAAGGCTGCATAGGTGAAGAAGACAATCTATTCAATTACCATGGCTGAACACGGTTAGTATTATTAAATAAAAGCTTAGTAAGGACTTACAGCTGTGACATGGGAACATTGTGACAAACTGCGGAAAGAATTATTCCATTCATCCATAATCATGTTTATTAACATCAAATGTGGGTGCAAATATACAAAAAAGAAGAACACAAACCTGAGGTGAATACAAAGAGGGCGAGAAGCGAGTACAAGGGAGCAAAGAGCTTGGGCATTTTGAATGCTTGTTTTAAGACAGCAATGAGACTGTGGATTGGAAGAATGAGAAGAATGAAGGCAATGCGTGTCAATTGGTGTTACTTTGGTAGGTTTTTATAAGTAAAGCACAAATGAGAAGATGTTCCCCGTATTAATGCAAATTAAGCAAATTAAGAAATATCTAATGAAAAGAATCCTTCACATATTCAATCAGAGATATTTTACCTAAATTATCCCGTTGAGAATATAAATGGTTATTAGCTAGATAATAAGAGTAAATATTTGCATATGTTCATAGAAGCCACATAGGAAGAACGTGTGGTTTTTTTTTTTTTTTTTTTTTAATAACAAAGTATTTTGAGATTTAATTGATTTTGTTTATTTGTTTGGTGATATTAATTATTCAGAGGTCCAAACAATCGTAAGGTTATAAAGGATGTAAGTTTGAAATAAATTAAAATAACTCAAAACTCCAGAGAAACCTAGCCTCTCTCTTTCAAAAAACACTCCTACAGCCGTTTTCACTTTGAGGGGAGGAAGTCATTATTCTTCCTGCCCTCTCCCCTCTTCTCTTCCTCCTTTTTTTCTCTCCCCTCAAAAAGTTTCCCCTATTTGTCTTTATTTTGTTATGATTTTTCTCTAACCATCGCAATTCGCAAGTAGCTACATCTCAGTGTTGGATCTCCACCACCATCCATTTTGCTATTTCTTTATGTTTATAATAAGTGATAGAGACTCTTTGAATTCTCTTTGTAGTTTTCACATTTCCTGATATAAACAAACTGAAGCAAACCAATCGTTAGTTTTCATTTTTCAAATTTTTTTTTTTGGTATTTTGAGCGGCCAAATTTAACCAACACTATGGGCTATGGGCCTCTCTTTTTTTTCGGTTTTGAATTGTTTTATTATTCTGAAATAGACATAAATCTACTCTATAATTAACAAATTGCTGGTTAGCAATAGTACTCATTCTTATTTTTATGGTACCTAATTATGAGCTAGTCACATTTATTCATTTATTTACGTAGCACAAAACTAGCTAGAGCTCTCTACACACACTTAATTAAAAAGCTCACTCTACATGAGCCTAGCCACTTCAAAACTCCAGCAAAGCATACTTCTGCTCTACATACTTGAAGCCGGTTGGGATTGCTATGCCTTCTCCGTGCTGCTCCCTCTTCTCGGGGCAGGCACAAAATAAGATTGCTTCTGCCTGGTCAATATTTGTTCCATCTCTTGCCCAAATGTCAGCTGCGTAGCCTCTCTCTCCATCTGCTTCATTATGTTGCCCTCTTGCCCTGCATATATTTAACAAAGCAGAGAACAATAATTTATATACACACCCAGTTAATTAAAACAAAATGTAATTATTAAGCGTATTAAGTCTGACTTGATTAACAATTTACCTGCTAAGAAGTTCCTCATGTTGTTTCCGGCATTGATTCCAAATCCCACAATTCTCAAATTCTGGTTTTGGTTGCCATTGTTGTTGTTGTTGTTTTGGGCAACAATAGACACAGGATGGCCTGCTGGGATCACAAAGACATCACCAAGTGAAAGCTTGCCACTTACCTTGCTGTACACTCCACTCTGCTGATCTGCTTGCTCTTCTTGATACTCCATCTCTTCTTCGCTCGCTGGTATTGTGAACTTTGGGCAGGCCATTTCAAAGTATCCCATTCCATCTACCACCATCATCAAATATGTTGCTTTAGTGTGGCACCATCATAGCTTCCTGCAAAAATTTCACTGATTTTAATTCATCAAGTACACATGCATTGATTAATTAACTCTAAAAATAGTCTCTCTTTTTTAATCTTTTATACAAAAGATATTGGAATAGGGAGGAGGAAGGGGATTCGAACAAAGGACCTGAGGGTGCAAGGGAACTATTTTTAACCGCTTCAACTACAAGTGGTTATAATGGCTAGTTTTTAAATTTTCCTTACTAAAAACATTTGTATATGGAATTAAATTTCTTCTGGGAATTAATGTTTTAAGTTTTGCCCTACCGGGTTGATGTCAAGCATAGCGACTGAGACATTCATGTCCTGGAGCTGTTTGAACTCCTGAGGGGGAGCCTCATAGAACTTGCCATAGTTGTTGGAGTGCAGAGGTCTTTGGCTTAGCAGATTGAAATTTAAATCACTACCCATAGACCAAGGGACTAGTTTGCGCCACCATGGAGAAGCTTGTTTGCTCAATGCCTCGAGTTGCTCTTTTGAGGCTCTTATGATCATGCCCTCCCGCTTCTGCTGTCCAAAGGCCTTTTCTAGCTGCTCTCTTGGGACCTGATAATCAAATTAGTAATTAGTGTAAATAAACAAATTAAAAAGAAATAAAAGGGAAATATTTAAGGAAGAAAAAACAAACTTACATCAAAGGCAGCTTCAAGAAGGTCATTGCTGAAAACGCTGTAGTATGACTCGGTACCGTGCAAAAAGCTATAGTCTGACCCGGGTTCGGGATCTTTATAGCCAGCAGGGAAGAATTCCTGCAGCCAATTATCAAAGCAATTCCTAAAAAAAAATTTATAAAAGTTTTTTTTTCCTAAACGAAAAGAAGTAATTCATTTTCACGTTTCTATGTGAAAATTTTAAGTAGGTTTTTCTAATAGCTAGCATAGAAATTAGAAAGAGAAAACAAAAACAAAAATTAAATTACCTCAAATAGGTCAGGAGCGTTGACTGGCTGAAAGAGCTGTACGATGCTAAGATTTTCTGTGGTGTGATTGTTAATCAAGTAGGTGGTAGCCCCGGCAGGAACTCTAATTACATCTCCATTTTCAATCTTGAAGGACTGTTTCGTGTCCTTCATCACAAGAGTGAGAGTGCCTCTGTTGTGAAATTTCTGATAAACTCACTGCCCTTAAAGATCTTGTTGTTGATGGACTTTAGACAAAGAACTCAATGATGGATGAGTCTTACACACACACACAAATTAACCAAGCACAAATGACACAAGTGTTTATAGAGGTTCAGCAAATTGCCTACATCCTCTTTGGTGATCACCTTGAGAAATTTCACTAATGAAGATAGGTTACAACTTTGGTTTACAAAAGGAAACCCCCTTAGAACACTACCCTCACAATCTGTTTCTCTCTCACCCTTGCTCAATACCTTGATACACTTAGAGAACTCTCTTGCTCTCCCCTTGGCTCTCTTGACAAAACTGAAAACTCTATCTCTTGACAACTCAGAATTCCAGCTTATTCCACTTACAATTATTCAACTTGTTTTCTCCTCTTATGTTATCTTACTTCACCCCATTTCCTACACAAGCCAATGGACATAAGATAAGGCACCATCTTTGTCCTCCACGTTCCTCCTTTAGTCAATAACTTAGACTAAATGTCAGATCAAGTAGGTAAATAACATTCCACTCAGCCACCTCCCACTTACACCAGAAAATGGAGAGTGATATCTTTGAAATAAGATAACTAATTTTCCATGAGTGCTCTCCCAACTATCCAGCAGGTAGTCAACGTTCTTACACCTCAGAAGTGACCCACAAGCCTCTGAAATCATGTGGAAAGCGATAGCCATCGAAAACACAGTTGAAAACACGTAAGAAAAAACGTCACAGGCACGCTGGACGACCGGTCGCCAGGAACTGGCGACCGGTCGCTTTTGAGCAGAATGCTCCAATTCGTTTCTCTGACAAAACGACCGGTCGTAAATGGCGTGCGACCGGTCGCTTGCTTATCGACGACCGGTCGCAAGGAGATAGCGACCGGTCGCTCGTCGACTTCCCTGACAGACTTCGTTTCTGTGTAAAACGACCGGTCGCAAATGTCCAGCGACCGGTCGCTTTAGGCAGATTCAAAATCTTCATTTTTCAGCGCCAAAACATCCTTGTATCTTTAGGTGAGCCATTTTTTCCAACAGCCTCTTCCTGTAAATTGTAATTCCAATTTAATTTAATTAAGCAAAACAAAATCGACTCAATATAATAACTACAATTTTGATACTAGTTTCCATGTGTCTCACCGTTCCAAACAACAAAAATGGATTCGGCGTTGAGGTGGTAAGGGAGAACAAAAGTGCCAGGCGTAGTCTGAAGCAAGGCCGTGCGGTAGTTTTGAATTCTTCCCCGGAGCAAATGCGAGAGCCTGGCAAAGCTCCCAAGGACAAAATAGGCACCTTCTTCAGCCAAAAACCGAGGCATCAACCCGAACTTGGGGAAATAGTAAGGGTTGGGATTAAAAGTCGGCCCCTTCTCCTCTTGTTCCTTCTGCTTTTCAGCTTTTTTCTTCAATTGCTCGTCAAATCGCTCTCGACACTCGGTCTCGCATTGTTCGGGGTCCTCACTCGTTCCGCAGCTCTGCGAGCAATAAAAGTATTCCTCTCGAGCATCTTGAGGATGATCTTTGGATCTTAACAAGCTATGACGGCCGCCAACGCCTCTGCAAATCAACTGCCGGCATTGCTGATTATGATCACTGAGGGCGTTGATCAGTGACGTTGCAGAGGAGGAGGCTAGGAAGACAGTGGAGAGGAAGAAGAAGAAGAAAGGGAGCTTATAGCTAGCTTTGATGGTGATCTTGATCGCCATGTTTAGGTCTATACTTTGTTATATCAGGTGTTTGTTTATAGAGAGCGGCTTTTAATAAGGCAAGGCTGAGCCTGCAGTGTGTGCATTTGGCCGTGCACATTACATGCAAGGTGACCAGTGTCCTAGCCATCTGAGAAAATAAGGACGAATATATTTTGTCAGACTTATTGAAATGGGTTAGTCGTGCTGGAGTCTGGACCATCGGGTTAAACTTAAATTTCGATTATCTTGTTTTGTCTGTTTCTTTATTTATTTTTTTGTTAAATAATTTCTATTAATATATTTGCTTTTTAATTCTTGGGATAGGGTCTGTGGACCGTGGTTTTTTTTTTCTCCATCCTTTACTTTTTTTGTTTTGTAATTTCTTAAATATTTCAACTATATAGATTTATTTGTATTATTGATTCTTGAAATTATAAATCAAGCAAAATTGGTATATTTCTTATTTTTTATTTATTGTTTATAAAGAGGTCCAAAATGAGGCATAGTATTTTAAAGCATTTTTTTTAATATGATTAATATATACGGATATCAAACTAATTTGTAAAAGGAAAATGCTAGGGAGACCAACTTGAGAGCACCAACTTGGAATACCAACTCTCTAATAGAGCGTGAGACCCATTGTATTGGTGGGTTCCACCTCTATTAGAGAGTTGGTACACAAGTTGGTATTCCCAAGTTGGTATCCCTAGAATGACCCTTTGTAAAATAGTTTGCAAACAATTTTTTTGGGTAAAATGTCGCTGCAACACCCCAAAAGCTATATTGAATCAATAATACAAATATTTGTAGTAATATTTGTTATCATTAATTATATGGATAAAAGTTGTTTAAAACAGTGTGTAATTTTTTTACTAGTACGTTGTATATAAAAATATAATTTTATTTTTTAAAAGGGGTTTTTGTGTGTGTAAAAGGGCATTTTAGTAATCACGATGATTTTCATTTCGATTCTTGATAATTTAGTAAACAATTTAATGGAATTTAACATCATTTTCATTCTGATTCTAGATAGTTAGTAAACACTTCAATAGCATGCCTCGGAGTGATTCTGATTCATGCTTACTCCAACACTCCAATTATAACTTAGTAACTTGCCATAAAGTATTCACCCCATCTAAATGAGTGTGAGAAGGAAAGAGCTATTGTATCAGTTCTAAATATCTCGACAGTTTTATAACGAATTAAGGTAAGTATTTTTAGTTACTTAAAGCATCCACAATGAGCACTTATATCAGTTCTAAATATCTCAACAGCTTTATAATATTTTTTAACTAAATTTTAACTAAAAAATAAATAGCATGATAAATGCTCGTGCTTAATAAGTTTTACATACCATCGGACACGAACAATATAAGTTATTACACTTGCACAAAAAGTTGAATGAGCATGCAGATGCAGTATGTTGTGTAGATTCAGCTGCACCAAATTGGATTCAACTTGCATCCTCAACTTGTGATACTCGCAAGTGCACGAGCCGTTGGTAGTTTAGCGTATGTAAGTGCGAGGTCGATTCCACAGGGATTGGTAATTGAATGATCTAATTCAATTTTCCTACACAAAACAGAAATGAAAACAAGAGAAACAAAACAAGAAGAAAGAAAAGAACTAAGACAAGATGGTGAGGTTTTAGAATCCACCCTAATTGTTCTAATCATGTTATGGCAGCAAGTAAACAAATTGATTCACTCATGAAGATGCTCACAAATAAGTCTATGGTGTTTGGATCAAATTGTATTGAACATCACAAGGACTCCAAGCATGGTGTTTACATTAGGAGACCTAGAAACCAAATCACATAAGTTGCTAATGGATGGAATGAAGATGATCCCCAAACCTTCCCAACAAGAGCATAACGCATAAAACCTCAGGTGATCAATCAAAGGATGCAAAAACAGCTCCATTAAAATAGTGAAGAAGAATTCATGAATGAAATCAAACTTTATAAACTCAAACCATGATACAAGACTAGCAAGATGTTTATTAAAACTAATAACAGAAAAATAAAGTAAAACAAAGGAAATACAAGAAGAAAATAAAAGACAAATGGAGGAGAAGAAGATAAGGACATCATGCTAGAGATGGAAAAGAATCATCTCCATGGCTGCCAGGAGGCCAAAGCCTCCCAGCTGCTGCCTTCTCCCTTCTCTCCATTTGTGACTCTCAACTTTCCCTCTCTTTGTGTACAATGGAAGTGTAAATGATGGATATCAATTTCTGACTCCCTAAGCTCTCTAGAGACTCCATATTTATAGGCACAAGGGTTAAGTGAATCATATTATACAATTAAGTTCACTAACCACACATATTTCACCTAACACACAATTACATTTGAAAACAATTAATCTTCTCTTTAGGCTTAGTATTGCAGCTCTCACTTCATCTTGTTTATACCATTTGGCTGCTGCAACATTCCACCCAAAAATAAGAAATGCATCTGCTTCACCTAACTTCCCCACAATCAATAACACATCATGCTTATGCCATCATGACTAAGCACACTTAGCTCATCCTTAGGTCAACATGACCAGCAACTTCAAGGGCTTACGAATTGGGCTTCTCTTAAGCAAATTATGACTTTAAGCACTCAAACTTGAAGTTCAGAATGTCTTTTTTCCAGCCATATGTTATTTGGGCCAATCCAAGGTCGGAGGAGAAAGTTAAAGCCGAAACAAATTGCTAACTCTTTTTGCTCGTTGACAAAATCCATCCTGAACATGGTTATGTGTTTGCTAGATGACGGACTCCAGATTTATCCAATGAGGCTGCATTTTGGATATGTTATAGTACACACCCATTGGAACAACTTTCATGAAGAATGCTGCCTCATCTGAGCTGTGTAGGTTGCTGAAAGAAATCTTGCAATGTGACCTACGGAACTGGACTGGTAGGGGGCTGTAGCCAAAATTAGTTTGTTTTTAATCTCTTCTTCCATTCATCCAAATCAGGCCTTAACATGCTTGAATTGCATGAATTATGCTCTTTTGCTCTATTGGCCTACAAAACACACAAAGAGAGGCAAAATAACTCAGAATTATAGGAAACTATGCAAAAGAAGTAAATAAATTAGGCATGTATATGTATGAAAATATGAGCTTAACACAGTACACCGATAAATATTGTTTTTCATACTTCCTATCCTATCCCAATATATATATAGTTTCTGTTAGCGAGAGATATCCTATTCTATTAGGATATTATTTTATTTATCTCCTTTTTATATAGATATTATGTAATTAGAATTCCACTTGTTTTTCTAGTTTGACCCTACTAGGGTTTGTAACCTTGTATTATAAATACCTCCTTTCGGAGAATGAAATACATATGAAAATATTCTATCATATTGTTTGACTTAGCATTAGAGCCGACTTTCTGGTGACCTGTGTGTGTTGTGCCCACCCGTGTTCTACCTGTGTGCCCTAATTTCTTTTACGGTTTTTGTGTCTGTGCTTTTGCTGTGTTCCGCTGTGTGCTCTGCGTGTTTCGTGCCTCTCCTGTGTTGGTGGTGGTGATGCTGCTTCTGCAAATTTGCGTGTTTCTGACTCTATTCCAGGTACCTGACTCCAATACTTGGATAATTGACACTGGTGCTTCTGATCATATGACTTATGATGCTAAATTTTTTGATGAGTTGTCTAGTAACACCCGTGACCCATACATAACTAGTGCTAATGGTTTGCCCTCTCCAATTACTGGCAAGGGCACCATTTCTCTCACCCCAACTCTGTTATTGTCTCATGCGTTATTAGTTCCCAATATCCATTGTAACTTGTTATCTGTTGGTCGCTTACTTGATACACTTAATGCTTATGCTACTTTCTATCCTACCCATTGCTCTTTTCAGGATCTCAAGACTCACGAGATGATTGGGCATGGTAAACGGATAGGGGGGTTGTATTATTTGACATTACCTTCTGCACCAATTCGTGATCGTGTCGTTAATACTATTCAACGTTGCAGTGTCAAAGACAAACCGCAAATTTGGTTATGGCATCGTCGCTTGGGACACCCATCATTTGGCTACCTTAAGCGTCTATTTTCATCTTTATTCCGCTCCTGATGAGTCTAGCTTCAAATGTGAGACTTGTGTAATGGTCAAGAGTCACCATACCTGTTTTTCCCTTAAGTAATAATAAAACTGCTTTACCTTTTGAGTTAGTCTATTCTGATGTATGGGATCCTGCTCGTGTGACTTCTCATGGTTTTCGTTGGTTTGTTACGTTTATTGATGATTGTACTCGCTTAACATGGGTGTATTTGATGAAGAATAAACATTATGTTACCTCCATTCTCCTTGATTTTTGTGCCATGGTGTCTACTTAGTTTCATGCTCATGTTAAAGTATTTGTGACCGATAATGACGGTGAATATGTGAATCATACCTTGAACCAGTTCTTTCGTGATCACGGTATCATTCACCAAACTACCACTCCATTCACTCCTCAACAGAATGGCGTGTCTGAAAGGAAGAATCGTCAGTTACTTGAAGTTGCCCGCTCTCTTATGTTGGATATGTCTGTTCCCCATCATCTTTGGGGACATGGTGTCTTGGCCGCGGCCTACTTGATTAACCGTACTCCTAGTCGGGTTCTTGATTTCAAGACTCCGCTTGATGTGTTGTGTGTCCATACTCCTCCGGTTTCGGTCTCTAAGTTACCTCCGAAGGTGTTTAGGTGTGTTGCTTATGTTCATGTCTACTCTCATCAACAGAGTAAACTTGATCCTTGTGCTCTCCGTTGCGTCTTCATTGGCTATTCTACTACTCAGAAGGGTTATAAGTGCTATCACCCGCCTACTCAGAAGGTATATATTATTTTGGATGTCACCTTTAGTGAAGAAGTACCCTATTATGTTTCCCCCTCCTCTTCAATTCAGGGGGAGAGGGGGAGTGAATTGAAGAGTTTTGGAGTAGAAAATGTGGAAGATATTGGACCTGAAGAAGGATTTTTTGGCGAACAGGAAGCGACCGGTTGCATGGAGGAAACGACCGGTCGACGAATCTGCCTGGATACGACCGGTCGCATAGAAGTGAGCGATCGGTCGCTAACGAATCTGCCTGAAAGCGACCGGTCGCACATAGGAAACGATCGGTCGCCTGCCTCGATGAGCAACGACAATGACAATACGAGTGACGCGACCGGTTGCCAGGAATTTCACGACCGGTCGCCGGTGATATTTTGGAATTTTTCAAGCCTCTCTCAGAAGGACATAACAGTGATACTAGCGACTTTTGTACAAATGAAATTGATACAGGACCCCCCTCTTCTCCACTGCCCTAATTAACTCATGATAATGATGTACTTTCTAGTGATGTGCCTACTTATTCATTGCCCCCACGCACTACCCGTGGGAAACCTAAAGTACAATATTCTCTTGATATACATGCCAGGTCCAAATATCCCATTAACCATTATATGTTAACTCATCGTTTATCTAAGTCATATGCATCATATTTGTGTCAATTATCTAGTGTATGTGTGCCAACTAAGTTGTAGGATGCTCTATCTAATCAAAACTGGGTAGATGCAATGCATATTGAGATGGAAGCCTTGAACAAGAATTCTACTTGGGAGTTAGTTCTTTTACCAAAAGGAAAAAGGCAGTTGGGTGCAGATGAGTGTTTACTTTGAAGCATAAGGCTGATGGTTCTATTGACCGTTACAAGGCAAGATTGGTAGCAAAAGGGTATACTCAGACATATGGAGTGGATTATACGGAGACTTTCGCTCCAGGAGCCAAGCTCAACACTGGACGCGTACTCTTGTCCTTAGTTGCTAATTATGATTGGCCGCGTTACAATTTGATATCAAGAATGCATTTCTCCATGGTGACCTCAAAGAAGAAATATATATGGATCCTCCGGGGTATCCTTGTGACCTCTAAGGAGGGTATGGTGTGCAAGCTACGGAAATCATTGTATGGATTAAAGCAGTCTCCAAGAGCTTGGTTTCGGGAGGTTTGCTTGCAGCTATGAGGAAATCTGGGTATGTACAAAGTAACTCAGATCATACTTTGTTTTTGAAACGTAGAGGGTAAATTAACAGCTTTAATAATTTATGTTGATGATATGATTGTAACTGGAGATGATCAGGTAGAAATAGAGAGTCTTCAGAAATATTTTGCGTTTGAATTTGAGATGAAATCATTAGGTGACTTGAAATACTTTCTTGGGATTGAAGTTGCCAGATCTAAGCATGATATTTTTCTTCCCAAAGAAAGTATGTTTTGGACTTGCTTGGAGAAACTGGAATGTTGGATTGTAAACCCATTGATACTTCAAGTGAACAGAATCACAAGTTGGGATTGTATCCTGATCAAGCTCCTACCTGATAAGGAGTGCTATCAAAGGCTTGTGGGAAAATTAATTTATTTGGCTCATACACGTCCTGATATTGCGTATGCAGGAAGTGTAGTGAGTCAGTTTATGCACTCACCTAGTGAAGATCATATGGGTGCCGTGACACGTATTTTGAGATACCTCAAAGGGACTCTTGGCAAGGGGTTAATGTTTTCCAAGTATGGTCATACAGATGTGGAAGGGTACACAGATGCTCATTGGGCTTGGTTCAGCTACAGATAGGCGTTCGACATCTGGGTATTTTATGTTTGTTGGTGGCAATCTTGTTATGTGGAGGAGCAAGAAACAAAAGGTGGTGTCTCGATCTACCTGCCTGGCCGAGTATCGAGGAATGGCCCATGGTGTATCTGAATTACTATGGTTGAGGAGATTGTTGAGAGACCTTGGTTTTGGGCATAAGAAACCCATGGATTTATATTGTGACATTGCAATTGTCATAACCATGTACAACATGATCGTACAAAGCATGTGGAAGTTGATCGAAATTTCTTTAGAGAAAAGTTGGATGCGGAGATTGTTTCTTTTCCGTTCATCCGTTCTGAGTACCAATTAGCCGATGTTCTTATGAAAGCTGTTTCTACAAGTATCTTTCTCAACTCGCTTGACAAGTTGGGCATGCGTGACGTCTTTGCTCCAACTTGAGGGGGAGTGTTAGCGAGAGATATCATATTCTATTAGGATATTATTTTATTTATTTCTTTTTTATATAGATATTATGTAATTAGGATTTCACTTGTTTTCCCAGTTTGACCCTACTAGGGTTTGTAACCTTGTATTATAAATATCTCCTTTCGGAGAATGAAATACATCTGAAAATATTGTTTGACCGTTTCTACAGCTATATACTAATTGATCGGTGGTGGTGTTGACAAGTTATTTGAACCCACTACTGTAACCGGGGTTAAGGTCGTGGGACGCTTGTTAGAGTCAAACGACGTTGTCGGACTGCTTTAATGACAGACAGTGCCATGTCCTCCTTCACCTCTTCAGATATGTTACCCTTACTGTTTTCCCACTGTAGTTTGCACCTGGACACTATAGTTGCCAAGTCCTTGGCCATGAGAGCATAGGCTTCCACTTTTGTCTGACTTTTGAGGTGTTTGGTTGAGGTCGGAAGTTGGGTGATAGAGGGTGATGCCCAACTCAGAAGCTCTTCCCCATAAATCTCATCTTTCCCAAGGGGCTTGGCCGCTAATAATGTCGAAATATTTGATGGGGAAGCAGCAGCTTCATCACCACCACCACCAGTACTAGAGTAAGTCCACATAGTCCCGTCAATAATGAAGAGCATGCGATCCAGTGGATCTCCCATTCGGAAAGGGAAGCTGTTCTCGTCGTACTTCACTGGCTTCAGATAGTCGCACATCATTTCCAGAACTGTCTTACTCATGTTTTTAAGCATGGGTACCTACACACACACACACACACATATATATATATATATACATTTCATTGAAAAATAATTAATCAAATCCCTTACTGATAATGAAGTGGAGAGAAAGAGAGAGAGATTGTGGTTGAGGAACATACTGTCTTAAATGCGTCCTTGCAAAGACAACGCTTTAGAGATGTTCTGGTATTCTTGGGAAGAATAGAGTATAGGTCATTCTGGAGATCAGCTTCTTTGTGTTCTCTCAGTTTTTGCTTTACGGTTTTCATGATTTCTTTGTCTATATCATCAGGGAGTTTATTTTTGGATATCCAGCTTTGTATCTCTAGCCTCTTCATGTTACTTTTTTTCCTCATCTCCTCTGTTCTTGTAGCTTGCATCTGCATAAAAGTCTGTCTCCCCAACAAAATCACAACATTATATATTTGATGAACAGGGGCCCTGAATGAATTGAGCCCAAAGAAAATGATTGACTCAAATATTAAATTATAACATAGATATAGAAATTCAATATATACCAACCTGCACATTTCCAATCAGATATAGAAATAGCAGCAAGCCAACGACAGAAATAAGAATTGCAAACAAGTTTTCCCACACATACGTACTTGTTGTGAGATTCGTGCCAAAGTTACTGCAAAAAAATATTAAATATATATATTAGTCACATATGTTGGCGAGTTTTACTTAATTAAGATTTTGATTACTTAATCTATTTATTTAGTTCTATTGTAATTTAAATTTATTTCTTATTTTATTTAGAGTTAACACATCTTTGTACTTTTCTTATAAATACATCTATATTGGCGAATAATAAATATATGTGCATAAATGAATATTTGTCATACTACTTATTTGACATGGTATCAGAGCCTAGTTTTCTTGTGACCCGTGCTTACGTTCTTCTTGCAATTTAAGTGCTCTCCTCCCCTCCTCTTTAAGGGGGAGGGGGAGTGAAAAAGATATGTTTCTATTTTCTATGGAGATATTGTCTTTTTCTTGCCTTTCTCTTTTCCATGATCAAGCAATATCACAGATGCTAATTATCCATGAGCTTATAAACAATTCTAATGCTGCTGAGCTGCATACCTTAGGTTTCGCAGGCCCCACCAAAAAGAGTAAAAGAACTTCTTTCCAAACTTTATGTGCTCTGTGTTTTGATTCTTAAGGGAATCAAGAAATATTCCAAAATCAAATGACGACGTAGCATTATCAGGGATATCTAATGGGCAATGCTCATTCACAAACGTGATATTTCTTGAAGTAGTAGTTTGACCATTGCAGCAGATAGTGTTGGTACATTGTGCGAAATCAATACTATGATTTACGCAGGCCTGGTGCCAGCATGATATCTCTCGTTGAATAGAAAAGAAGTACCAAAAAGCTCCAAGTATCTAAAAATAAAAAATTAATTAATAAACTTCTTATTAATTAATGATTAATTCATGCATTAAGAAAATATAATATATATATGGAGATGTTATGAATTTCTACATTAATGAAATTAAACAGGCAAAAAGTTGTCCTGTTACAATTGGTGACAAAAATAAGTTTTGAGGCGTACCTACATATATGTATATGTGTGTATGCATACATATGTAGCTTTATTAAACACCACTTAGCCTTTCTGGGGTCTAGTCCAGTGTAAAATGATATTGACTTGCAAATTATAGGTGTTTGAATTCCTACAGCATCATAGTTTTGTGTGTGTGAGAAATCTCCCTCTTTTATAGTTTAGATACTAAAAAAAACACCACTGTAGACATGGAACGTCTAGCAATTGATCAAGTAGTAAGTGCAGGAGACATTCCTCTTGCTATTTACAGAGAAAACCACTTGGCATGAATCAAATTTCTCCTTACAAACAAATTATAATTAAACAATGTAATAGTGGGTTTCCTTTTGAGTTTTTAACAAGTCAAATATTATGTATACATCTCATAAGCCAAATGGTGTTCATTTACAACTAGACTCACTCTTCTTATTTTCCCCATATATATGGCTTTTATATATATGTTTCCTTCAATTTACCCAAATATTTTTACAACTTTCTTACCACTTTGTTAGAAAAAAATTAAATAAGAAAATAAAGTCATATATATATAGCCTATACCCTTTTTATTTTTATTTTTTAAAAATTAATCATTTTAAATTAGTAATGACCAAAAAAAAAAATTAGAAATGAATTGAGATGAGACTTACATGACTTGCAAGAATATAGAGGAAAAAATTGAATAGACCTTTAACCCATATTCCAGTAGTCCTTTTGAATTCTTTGGAGGATATGCGAATTCGGTACATCCTTGGTAGGTATTGACCAAGAAGAAGGATATTCATAACCTTTTTATGTTCCAAATATCCAAAGCCCCTCATTTTGTCAAAAGCAACTACTATTAGCAGCTGGAGAAAATAAAATAAAAAATTAAAAAAGGGGTTAGAAGTCGTTTAATTAGATGAACTAACATTAAGAGCTACATACAATAATTAATTAGAGTTCAATTTGTCTTACTTGCGGGATGGGAAGGAGAGCGAAAAAGTCAATTATGATGGAGACAGATAACCATGGCATTAATTCCTGGGCAACTCCAATCAACCTCATTTTTGATTTGGGACCTGAATGTTCTCCAGTTTCTACCTTGGAATTGGAATGTCCATTGCTCTGGGTCTTTGGGGCTGTAGTTTTGGGGGTATCTGAGGCCAATGTAGTCTCCGACGTAGACAGCGTCGACTTATTCTTTGTTTGAGTTTTGATACCGTCACAGATTTCACAGATGAAATGCAGCAGGAAAATGATATCCGTGAGTGATCGTAAAATAAGAGCAACAGTCTGCAACATTTTGTCCATTTGAAGGCACTTGCTTCGCTGATCGATGATCGGAATGTAAAAGAACAAAGGGTCCAGTGAGACAGCAAACACACACGATATTACAAACATCTTATTCCATATGCGACGGTCTCCATCATTGAAACGTCTGGAAAATGACACAAACCAACATTACCAAAATTGCACCCATCATTTCGTCCAAAAAAAAAAAATTGCAACCATCGTTGAAACCATCTCTCTCTCTCTCGTCTAATAATCTATACAAAAATTATTTATTTATTTATTTATGTAAAGAACGAAATGCAGTCTGAAGGTGAAGGAGTACTAACCCCTTTGATTTCTGCGTTTGCTTCTCCATATCGGAAGCTACTTCGATGCTATCCATGAAAAACAATGTCTCATCGGTGTTTAATCCACTACTTCGAAGCATGTATTAACCACACAGTGAGAGAAAATGAAATTCTCTCTCTCTCTCTCTCTCTCTCTCTCTCTCTCTCTCTTCGAATAATCTATACAAAATTTATTTATTTATTTATGTAAAGAAAGAAATGCAGTCTGAAGGTAAAGAAGTACTAATCCCTCTGATTTTTGCATCTGCTTCTCCAGATTTGAAGCTACTTTGATGCTATGCATGAAAAACAAGGTATGATCAGTGTTTATTCCACTACTCACTCGAAGTCTGTATTAACCAGACAGTGAAAGAGAAAATGGGATTCTCTCTCTCTCTTTCTCTTGTCTAATAATCTATACAAAAATTATTTATTTATGTAAAGAAAGAAATGCAGTCTGAAAGTAAAGAAGTACTAACCCCTCTGATTTCTGCGTCTGCATCTCCAGATCTGAAGCTACTTTGATGCTATCCATGAAAAACAATGTTTGATCAGTGTTTAACCAACTACTTACTTGAAACCTGTATTAACCAGACGGTGAAAGAGAAAATGGGATTCTCTCTCTCTCTCTCTCTTGTCTAGTAATCTATACAAAAATTATTTATTTATTTATTTATGTAAAGAAAGAAATGCAGTCTGGAGGTAAAGAAGTACTAACCCTTTTGATTTATGCGCCTGCTTCTCCAGATCTGAAGCTACTTCGATGCTATCCATGAAAAACAATGTTTGATCAGTGTTTAATCCACTACTTACTCGAAGCCTGTATTAACCGAACAGTGAAAGAGAAAATGGGATTCTCTTTCTCTCTCTCTCTCTCTCTCTCTCGTCTAATAATCTATACAAAAATTATTTATTTATTTATGTAAAGAAAGAAATGCAGTTTGAAGGTAAAGAAGTACTAACCCCTCTGATTTTTGCATCTGCTTCTCCAGATCTGAAGCTACTTTGATGCTATCCATGAAAAACAATGTATGATCAGTGTTTATTCCACTACTTACTCAAAGCCCGTATTAACCAAACAGTGAAAGAGAAAATGGGATTCTCTCTCTCTCTCTCTCTCTTGTCTAATGATCTATACAAAAATTATTTATTTATGTAAAGAAAGAAATGCAGTCTGAAAGTAAAGAAGTACTAACCTCTCTAATTTCTACGTCTGTTTCTCCAGATATGAAGCTACTTTGATGCTATCCATGAAAAACAATGTTTGTGTTGGAATCCCACGTCGGTGGAGTGAAAGAAAACAATTGGGTTTAAATAGAAAATCACACTCTAACTAATATTGGAGGCTTTTGTGGTAAAACCCACACACCTGACGGATTGGGCATGTGGTAAAATGGAGACAGTATCGATGATTAGAGTGGGACAACAACGGGCACCCTCACAACAATTCTCAAGGCAATCCAATATTGCCTCCCAACGGCTCTCATACAGCTGTAAAGATAAGCTCACACAATGACACAGCAAGGCACATGCCAAACGGATAGCAACTCCCTTTTGTCCTATAGTCAATAGATGAATCTAGAATTCTTTTGTAAAGATTATATATACACAGAATAGCACTCTTGTAAATAGTACAGTGGTTATTTTGATATATACGAATCAATATTATTTGAGCTGTCCTTTTCTTCCTTTCTTTATGCTCACTCCGTAAAACCTTTCATTCTGCGCCTGCTTCTCTAGATCTGAAGCTATTTTGATGCTATCCATGAAAAACAATGTTTGATCAGTGTTTAATCCACTACTTGCTCGAAGCATGTATTAACTGGACAATGAAAGAGAAAATGGGATTCTCTCTCTCGTCTAATAATCTATACAAAAATTATTTATCTATTTATGTAAAGAAAGAAATGCAGTATGAAGGTAAAAAAGTACTAACCCTTCTGATTTATGCGTCTGCTTCTCTAGATCTGAAGCTACTTTGATGCTATCCATGAAAAACAATGTCTAATCAGTGTTTAATCCACTACTTGCTCGAAGCATGTATTAACCAGACAGTGAAAGAGAAAATGGGATTCTCTCTCTCTCTCTCTCTCTCTCTCTCTCTCTCTCTCTCTCTCGCCTAATAATCTATACAAAAATTATTTATTTATTTATGTAAAGAAAGAAATGCAGTTTGAAGGTAAAGAAGTACTAACCCCTCTGATTTCTGCGTATGCTTCTCCAGATCTAAAGCTAGTTTGGTGTTATCCATGAAAAACAATGTTTGATAAGTGTTTAATCCACTACTTACTCGAAGCATGTATGAACCAAACAGTGAAAGAGAAAATGGGATTCTCTTTCTCTCTCTTGTCTAATAATCTATACAAAAATTATTTATTTATTTATGTAAAGAAAGAAATGCAGTCTGAAGGTAAAGAAGTATCAACTCCTCTGATTTCTGCGTCTGCTTCTCCATATCTAAATCTAGTTTGGTGCTATCCATGAAAAACAATGTTTGATAAGTGTTTAATCCACTAATTACTCGAAGCATGTATGAACCAAACAGTGAAAGAGAAAATGGGATTCTCTTTCTCTCTCTTGTCTAATAATCTATACAAAAATCATTTATTTATTTATGTAAGGAAAGAAATGCAGTCTAAAAGTAAAGAAGTACTAACCCTTCTGGTTTATGCGTCTGTTTCTCCAAATCTAAAGCTAGCTTGGTGCTATCCATGAAAAACAATGTCTGATAAGTGTTTAATCCACTGCTTACTCGAAGCATGTATTAATCAAACAGTGAAAGAGAAAATGGGATTCTCTAATTCTCTCTCTATCTTGTCTAATAATCTATACAAAAATTATTTATTTATTTATGTGAAGAAAGAAATTCAGTCTGAAAGTAAAGAAGTACTAACCCCTCTGATTTCTGCGTCTACTTCTCCATATCTAAAGCTAGTTTTGCTATTCATGAAAAACAATGCCTGATCAATTTATAATCAACTACTTACTCGAAGCCCGTATTAAAGAGACCATGCAAGGGAACATGGGATTTGTTTGAGAGAGAGAGAGAGAATATGGAAGCTTTACAATAATTGAATTATCAACCAACCTACAACAACTAACTACTAGACATCAATAAATTCAAAGAGGTACGATTTATGACAATATTAGGCCCACGTACACCAATTTAAGATAAGAGGATCAAAACAAAAGGATGTATGGGAACATTAGTAAATATTCCAGGTCTTATCTTTGAATCTTTCATATAGTATTAAAGAAAATTTCTGCCACGTTGCACAGTAAATTGTAATTATATGATTGTCAATTTCTACTGCATACCTATTATTAATATGCAGTTAGTTCTGCTGTATTCGATTAAAGTTTCATTTATGCAACCTGTTCAATTTCAATTCAATTATTACGAGGACCGCTGCATGCCAGAAAATTAATAATAATAATAATAAGGTGTTTTTGGGTAGTTGATCTATCAAACACAAAAACATTTTTTTGGCTTCGGATCTTCACCTGTGTTTTTGTTTTAAATCTCCACCATCATTCTTGTGGCGGTTTCTTTATGTTTGGAATAAGTCACAGACACTTTTTTAGGTTCTCTGTGTAGGTTTCACTTCTCCTTTTGTGAGAGCTTTTCATGTCTCATTTGTGAGAGTTTTATTTGTATTGTGATGGCTTGGTTTTTTTTCAAGCTTTATCTATTTTTGATTATTTTGAGTTTGCAATTTTAGTTGGGATGCCTATGTAGGAGTTTCTTTGATCCTACGTGATCGTTAGTGGAGGCGCACCTAATTGTCTTAATTTTAATGTTAGACCACTCCATTATTGTAATGGCCCTTTGTGACTAGTTTTGCATTGACCATTATGGCTAGCGGCTTTTTTGGATGAATTATGAATGCAATCCTAGAATTTCTCAACCAAAAAATAAACACAAAAACATTTTAGTTTATCTCTCATATTACGAAAATGCAAGCTCTGCAGGATCTGTCTGCTAATTAACGATTATTTCATTTGAGCTGGGGGTTTTATCAAAGCATGGGTTTCTATTCTATACGTATTGTAATGCCTTAAACAAATTAACACGAAAGGAGATAGAACTTGTCACTACAATTTTATCAAGCTAGAGCTCTTTATTTCACACATACAATTTAAATGAAAGCTCACTCTCATGAGCTATAATACTCTCTTAAACTCTAGCACAGCCAACTACTTACATGCATGCAACTTCTATTGCATCAGGCTACCATTCTAATTCCTTGTCCTTGTTCATACTGCTCCCTGCACATCCTTTGACATTCATGTTGCTGTGGACCATATTGCCCCTGCATCTTGCACCCTTCTTGGCATTGCTCTAGCTGCCTTATTTTCTCAGTACACTCTTCCTGGTACTGCTCCTGCTGCTCCAAGAAGAAGGATATTCATAACCTTTTTATGTTCCAAATATCCAAAGCCCCTCATTTTGTCAAAAGTAACTACTATTAGCAGCTGGAGAAAATAAATTTTAAAAAAGAAGAAGAAGAAGAAGAAGAAGAAGGGGTTAGATGAACTATGTGGTTAACTTAACATTAAGAGCTACACACAATGATTAATTAGAATTCAATTTGTCTTACTTGCGGGATGGGAAGGAGAGCGAAAAAGTCAATTAAGATGGGGACAGATAACCACGACATTGTTTCCTGGGCAACTCCAATCAACCTTATTTTTGATTTGGGACCCGAATGGAGACAGATAACCATGACATTGTTTCCTGGGCAACTCTAATCAACCTTATTTTTGATTTGGGACTCGAATGTTCTCCAATTTCTACCTTGGAATTGGAATGTCCATTGCTCTGGGTGGTTTGGGCCATAGTTTTGAGGGTATCTGATGCCAATTTAGTCCCCAACAGCGACTGCGACTGCGACGACCAACATAGAGGGGGTGATGTGTCTTATATATACATATCCGCTTACATCTAACACGATACCTTTTGGGAGCTCACTGGCTTCAGATTCATGGGAACTCCGAAGTTAAGCGAGTTTGGGTTAGAGCAATTTTAGGATAGGTGACCTACTGGGAATATGCTCTTGAGTTCCCAAAAACAAAACCGTGAAGGCAGAGAGGGGCCCAAAGCGGACAATATCGTGCTACGGAGAGCGATTCTGGATGTGACAATTTGGTATTAGAGCCATTCTGCCGTGTAGTGCGAGTGTGCAGACGAGGACATCGGGCCCCTAAGGGGGGTGGATTGTAACATCCCACATCGACCAACGGAGAGGAGGTGATGCACCTTATATGCACATACCCTCCTCCATCTAGCATGAGGCCTTTTGGGAGCTCACTGGCTTCAAGATTCATGGAAACTCCGAAGTTAAGTGAGTTTGGATTAGAGCAATCCCAAGATGGGTGACCCACTGGAAAGTTGCTCGTGAGTTCCAAGAAACAAAACTATGAGGGCATAGACGAGAGCCTAAAGCGAACAATATCGTGCTAGAGAGGAGCCAATCCTGGGTGTGACTCAAATAATATGGGTAGAATATTTTTCAGATTGTATTTCATTCTCCAAAATGAGGTATTTATAGTACAAGAATGTAACCCTAGTATGGTCAAACTATGAAACAAGATAAAATCATAATTACACAATATCTGTACAGAAGGAAAAAAAAAATATAATATTAATAAATTAGGAAATAAATATCCTAATTAAGCTAGAATCTCGCTAACAGATCGATGATTAGAATGTAAAAGAACAAAGGGTCCTATGAGACAGCAAACACACACGATATTACAAACATCTTATTCCATATATGACGGTATTTCCCTTGTGGATTACAAAATTCCTTTATTGCGGCTGCATACATTATCCCCGTTTTAACCCGTCTGGAAAATGACACAAGCAAGCATTACCAAAATTGCACCCATCATTGAAACCCTCTCTCTCTCTCTCTATCTTGTCTAATAATCTATACAAAAATTATTTATTTATTTATGTAAAGAAAGAAATGCAGTCTGAAGGTAAAGAAGTACTAACCCCTCTGGTTTCTGCGTCTGTTTCTCCGAATCTGAGGCTAGTCTGGTGCTATCTATGAAAAACAATGCCTGATCAGTGTTTACTCCACTATTTACTCGAAGTCTGTATTAACCAAACAGTGAAAGAGAAAATGGGATTTGTTTTAGAGAGAGAGAGAGAGAGAGAGAGAGAGAGAATATGGAAGCTTTACAATAATTGCAATATCCACCAACCTCCAGTCCACGCAGTTGAAATACCAGTGCAACTACTAAACATCAATAATTTCAAAGAGGTACGATTTATGACAATATTAGGCCCACATACCCCAATTTAGGATAAGAGGATCAAAAGAAAAAGATGTATGGGAACACATCATTAGTAAATATTCCAGGTCTGATCTTTGAATCTTTCATATATTATTATTAGAAAATTTCTGTCACGATGCACAGTAAATTGTAAGTATGATTGTCACGAAATTATTCAAGTTCTACTACATACCTATTAATATGCAGTTAGTTCCGCTACATTTGATTGAAGTTTCATTTACGTAACTTGTTCAATTTCAATTCAATTATTATGGGGACCGGCTGCATGCTAGAAAATTAAAAAAATAATAATAAAGTGTTTTTGGCTAGTTGATCCACCAAATACAAAAACAACTTTGTGTCTTGTCGTCAGATTTTCACCACCATCCTTTCGGTGGTTTCTTTATGTTCGGAATAATTCATAGAGACTCTTAGGTTCTCTGTGTACTTTTTACCTCTCCTTTTGTGAGAGCTTTTCATCTCTCATTTGTTAAAGTTTTTCATCTCTCTTTTGTGAGAGTTTTATTTGTATTGTTATAGCTTGATTTTTTCAAGTTTGATCTCTTTTTGATTATTTTGAGTTTGCAATCTTAGTTGGGATGCTTATGCCAGAGTTTCTTCTTTTAGCGAAATATCCTATTCTATTAGGATATTTCCTTCTTATTATATTAGGATTTTATTTATTTCCTTTTGTATAGATATTATGTAATTAGGATTCCACTTATTTTCTAGTTTAACCATACTAGGGTTTGTAACCTTGTATTATAAATACCTCCTTTCCGAGAATGAAATATATTAGAAAATATTCTACCATATTGTTTGAATTGGTATCAAAGCCGACTTTTGGTGACCTGTGTGTGTTGTGCCCACTCATGTTCTACCTGTGTGCCCTAATTTCTTTTGGGGTTCTTGTGTCTGTGCCTTTGCCGTGTTCCGCCGTGACTCTGCGTGTTCATGCATCTGCCGTATTTGTGTCTGTGTTGTGTTCTATTGTATACTCTGCGTGCTTTGTTGAGTTTCTGCTACATAATGGGTGATAACTCCATTGTTGGTGGTGCTGCCTCCGCTTCTGAATTTGCGTGTTTCTCGATTCTATTCCAAGTCCTGGCTCCAATACTTGGATAATTGACACTTGGTGCTTCTGATCATATGACTTATGATGCTAAATTTTTTGATGAGTTATACTCATACATAACTAGTGCCAATGGCTTGCCACTCCAATTCCTGGCGAGGGCACAATCTCTCTCACTCCAACTCTGTCCTTGTCTCGTGCGTTATTAGTTCCTAATATCCATTGTAACTTGTTATCTATTGGTCGATTACTTGATACACTTAATGCTTCTACTACTTTCTATCCTACCCATTGCTCTTTTCAGGATCTCAAGACTCACGAGGTGATTGGGCATGGTAAACGGATAGGGGGGTTGTATTATTTGACATTGCCTTCTACACCAATTCGTAATCGTGTCGTTAATCCTGTTCAAGTTGCAGTGTCAAAGACAAACAACAAATTTGGTTATGGCATTGTCGCTTGGGACACCCGTCATTTGGCTACCTTAAGCGTCCCGTTTCCATCTTTATTTCGCTCATGTGATGAGTCCAGTTTTAAGTGTGAGACATGTATTTTGGCCAAGAGCCATCGCACTATGTTTCCTTTGATTGACAGGAAAGCTGCAAAACCTTTTGATTTAGTGCATTCTGATGTGTGGGGTCCGGCTCGCATTACTTCAAACGGATTTCGTTGGTTCGTCACATTTATTGATGATTGTACCAGACTTACTTGGGTTTTCTTGCTGAAAAATAAACATGATGTTGCTTCCATTCTTCCAGAGTTTTGTACTATGGTGTTTATTCAGTTTCATGCTCGGGTCAAAGTATTCCTGGATAGATATCGGAGGTGAATATGTGAATAATACTTTGGCATCTTTCTTCCGTGCTCAAGGTATTATTCACCAAACCACAACCCCTTTTACTCCTCAACAAAATGGTGTGTCTAAAAAAAAACTGCCAATTGCTTGAAGTTGCCCGCTCACTCATGTTGGATATGTCTGTTCCTCATCACCTTTGGGGGCATGCCGTGCTGTATGCTGCCTATTTGATTAATCGTACGCCTAGCCGGGTTCTTGATTTCAAGACTCCGCATGATGTGTTTGGTGACCATGTTTCCCCTGTCTCCGTTTCCAAGTTGCCACCAAAGGTTTTTGGGTGTATTGCTTATGTTCATGTCTACTCTCATCAACGGAGTAAACTTGATCCTTGTGCTCTGCGATGTGTCTTTATTAGTTATTCTTCTACTCAGAAGGGTTATAAATGCTATCATCCACCTACCCAGAAAGTACATTTTATTTTGGATGTGACTTTCCATGAAGAAGTGCCATATTATGTCTCTCCCTCCTCTCCAATTCAGGGGGAGATGGGGAGTGAATTGAAGAGTTTCGGAGTGAAAAATGTGGAAGATCTTAGACATGAAGAAGGAATTTCCCACGAACAGGAAGCGACCGCGGTTGCCTGGAAGAAACGACGGTCGTAAACGAACCTGCCTGGAAACGACCGGTCACCTAGAGGTCAGCGACCGGTCGCATGCTTGTGATACAACCTGCCTGGAAACGACCGGTCACCCAGAGGTCAGCCATCGGTCGCCTGCCTCGATGAGCGACGACGACAGCCGAACGACCGGTCACCAGGCCCTTTTTTGGAGTTTTCTGGCTCTTCCCAGAAGAATGTGATAGTGATACTAAAAACTCTGGTGTAGATGAAATTGACACAAGACCCCCTTCTGCTCCTACCAATGCCCCAATCTACTAGTGATAGTGAATCAAGTGAGGTAATTTCTAATGATCTATCTATGTCACCTTATCAGTTACCCCCATGAACCACCCGTGGGAAACCTAAAGTACAATATTCTCTTGATATATATGTCAAGTCTAAATATCCCATTAGTCATTATGTGTCAACTCATCTTTTTTCTAAGTCATATGCATCATATTTGTGTCAATTATCTAGTGTATGTGTGCCAACTAAGCTGCAGGATGCTTTTCTCTGATCCAAATGGGCAGATGCAATGCATATTGAGATGGAAGCCTTGAACAAAAATGCCACGTGGGAGTTAATTCCTTTACCAAAGGGAAAAAGGCAGTTGGGTGCATATGAGTGTCCATTGACCGTTACAAGGCAAGATTGGTAGCAAAAGGGTATACTCAGACATATGGAGTGGATTACACGGAGACCTTTGCTCCAGTAGCAAAGCTCAATATTGTGCGCGTACTCTTATTCTTGGCCACTAATCATGATTGGTCGTTGTTACAATTTGATTTTAAGAATGCATTCCTCCATGGTGACCTCAATGAGGAGATTTACATGGATCTCCCTCCTGGTATTCCTGTAACCTCTAAAGAAGGTGTTGTGTGTAAGCTGCGGAAGTCTTTATATGGATTGAAGCAGTCTCCAAGAGCGTGGTTTGGGAGATTTGCAGCTTCTATGCAGAAGTTTGTGTATGTGCAGACTAACTCGGATCATACTTTGTTTCTAAAGCGTCATAAAGGTAAATTAACAGCTTTAATTATTTATGTTGATGATATGATTGTGACTGGAGATGATTAGGCAGAAATGCAAAATCTCCAAAAATATCTGGCGTATGAGTTTGAAATAAAATCATTAGGTGACTTGAAGTACTTTCTTGAGATTGAAGTTGTCAGCTCTAAACATGGTATCTTTTTGTCCCAAAGGAAACATGTGTTGGATTTACTTGCAGAAACTGGAATGTTGGATGTAAACCAATTGATACTCCTAATGAACAGAATCACAAGTTGGGGTTATATCCTAATCAAGTTCCTACCTGATAAAGAGCGCTATCAACGGCTTGTGAAGACCATATGAGAGCTGTGACACGTATTTTGAGGCATCTTAAAGTAACTTATGGCAAGGGGTTAATGTTTTCCAAGTATGGTCATACAGATGTGGAAGGGTACACAGATGCTGATTAGGCAGGTTTCAGCTACAGATATACGTTCGATATTTGGGTATTTTATGTTTGTTGGTGGCAATCTTGTTACGTAGGGGAGCAAGAAACAAAAGGTGGTGTCTCGATCTAGTGCTGAGGCCGAGTATCGGGGGATGGCCCATGGTGTATCTGAGTTACTATGGTTGAGGAGATTGTTGAGAGACCTTGGTTTTGGGCCTAAGAAACTCATAGATTTATATTGTGACAATACAGCTATGATTGGAATTGCTCATAACCCTGTACAACATGACCGTACAAAGCATGTGGAGGTTGATCAAAATTTCATTAAAGAAAAGTTGGATGCGGGGATTGTTTCCTTCCCCTTCATCCGTTCAGAGTATCAGTTAGCCGATATTCTTACGAAAGCTGTTTCTACAAGTATCTTTCTCAACTCGTTTGACAAGTGGGGCATGCGTGACGTCTTTGGTCTAACTTGAGGGGGAGTGTTAGCGAGATATCCTATTCTATTAGGATTTTATTTAGCTCGTCACAATAGATCTTTCCTTGTAAATTTTGATCTTGCCCGACAACTTTTCACCTTTACGTATGGGATGGGGATATACGCATCTATCTCATTCATTTAGGAGATGAAGTAGAAGCCGTCTTACATGGTTTTGCAGTCCATTCGAGTTTTGATTAGCATGCCCAATTATTGAATAATTATAGCCATCACATTTTTTTCTTGAGTAATAAAGAAAAGATAATGGATGTTTGATCAAACCGTACATGCTCTATAAGTGCTGCTTTATGGCCAAAAAAGATTTGAATTAGCCAAGTCAGAATTGAAAACACATGCACAAAAAGATTTAAAAGTACTAGCTAGTACTGAAAAACAAATTAACAGAAAGGGATAGAACTTGTCATCATTATAGTTTTATTAAGCCAGAGCTCTTTATTTCACACATACAATTTAAGTTAAAGCTCACTCCCCATGAGCTATAATACCTGTCTTAAACTCTAGCACAGCCAACTACTTACATGCAACTTCTATTGCATCAGGCTACCATTCTAATTCCTCGTCCTTGTTCAAACTGCTCCCTCACACATCCTTTGACATTCCTGTTGCTGTGGACCATATTGCCCCTGCATCTTGCACCCTTCCTGGCATTGCTCTAGCTGCCTTATTTTCTCAGGACACTCTTCCTGGCACTGCTCCTCCTGCTCCCTCCGGGGGTGCTCTGATTGGCAGCGCGACCGGCACCGCCTGCTCATATTCCTGCTGCATCATTTGCCCAACACAGTCTTCCTGACACTCTTGCCGTCTCCATTGGGTCGCGCTCCGATTGGCAATGTTGCCGGCACTGCCCGCCGCTGCCCCTTGAAAAACTCCCTGCTGCTCCACCTGCAAGCACCTTCTTACACACTCTATCCGCTTCCGCGGATCTCCGGTTATCATCTTACATTGTTGCAGGCACTGGCGCCCTCCTCCTTGACCTTGCTGCTGCTGGCAATCTCTTTCGCACATCTCTCGGTCTGGACTCCGATGCATTGCTCACGGTACGGCAAGTGTTTTCCCTGCTCCTGCTGCTGGCACATTCTCAGGCACTGTTCTTGCTGCTGCTGCGGCCACCTTGCTTCCCTCATGCAACAATCTTCACATGACTGGCCATGGGATGAACACATTTGCAAGCACTCCCCCACTTTCGACTGATCAGATAGCGAATAGCATCCTTCCTCGCAGGTGACCTGGGCACGAGCAGAAGGCACAGAGGTAGCAAGGAGAAGAGTGGATAGGAACAAAACCAACAAAGGAAGCTCAGCTTTGGTCATGGTCGCCATGCTTGTGCTCAAATATATACTGTGTGTTGAAATGTGAGAATAGCTGAGAGAGAGAGAGCTGAGGTACTTATAGAAGCTCAAGGCTAAGCATGCATGCGTACATTTTGTTGTGATTTGAGAACAAACTCAACTCACCCTCCCCTATAGATCTTGTTGTTGATGAACTTTGTGACAAACACAATTATGGATGAATCACACACACTACACTTGAGAAACCAACCAAGCACAAAATGACACAAGAATTTATAGAGGTTCAGCAATTGCCTACATCCTCTTGGTGATCCCCTTGAGAAATTCACTAATGAAAGAATAAGTTACAACTTTGGTTTACAAAGAAACCCCCTTAAAACTTTATTCTCTCCCTAAGCTTTCTTTTCTCTCTCACCCCTTGCTCAACACTTTGATACACTAGAAAACTCTTAAGCCATGATTTACTTCTTGCATGCTAAACCTCTTTATATAGCCAAATATGCAAGAGTGTGAATGCAACCTCACACTATTCAAATGTTGGCTACCAAACTTAACCATGGATGGCTACCAAACATTCCACCATTTTGTGCCACCAAACAAGTCACCTATTTTTGACAAAGATGGCAAGCCAATATTTACTCACATGGGAAACTCCAAAATTCTTCTAGAAATGAGTCAACCATGTCATGCAATTTAGGTAGAAATCCATAGCACACAAAAGAGGACTTTGTATCCTTAGGTGAGCCAATTTTTCCAACAATCTCCACCTTGGCGAGCCTAAAACTCCATGTGGAAATCATTGCCTTTCAGGACATCTGTTATGTCTTGAGAATCGTCCTGATAACTCCCAAGAACTCCACCTCAATCTTTAGCATGGAACAAGATTGAGCAAGCTCAAACAATGTTTGAACTTTGCTGCCTGTGACTGGCTTTGTTAGACAATCCGAAGCATTTTCAGTTGTATGAACCTTTTTTATCATGACGTCTCCATCGTTCACCCAATCTCTTATCCGGTGGTATCGCACATCAATGTGTTTGGACCTCCCATGGAACGCTTGATTCTTCACTAAGTATATAGCACTTTGACTGTCACTTTGTATCACCACCAAGTCTTGAGCTATCCCGAATTCATTTGCCAATCTCTTCAGCCATACTGCTTCTTTAGAAGCTTCCGTGAGCGCCATATACTCCGCCTCTGGAGTAGACAAAGCACTAACCGATTGTAGCACCGCTCTCCAACTAATTGGTCCTCCACCACAAATGAAGACATATCCTGTGGTGGATCTCCTCTTGTCTAGATCTCCTGCATAATCAGAGTCCACATACCCCGACACACATGCCTTTCCTTGTTGTCTTTCAAACAATATCCCAATCCTCTTGGTGCCCTTCAAGTACCTTAGAATCCACTTTGCTGCTGTCCAATGTTGTTTCCCTGGATTCGCCATGTATCTTGACACCACACTTACGGCTTGGGCTAAGTCGGGGCGTGTGCACACCATTGCATACATGAGACACCCTATCAAGCTTGCATATGGAACTTTGCTCATTTCTTCCTTCTCTTCATCCGTAGAAGGACATTCCTGCGCACTTAACTTAAAGTGCTCCGCCAAAGGAGTAGACACAGGCTTGCAATCCATCATATTGAATTTTTCAAGTACTTTGGAAATGTACTTACTTTGTGACAACCATAGCTTGCCTGAATTTCTGTTTCTCCTTATCTCCATTCCTAGGATCTTTTGTGCAGGGCCAAGATCCTTCATGTCAAACTCCCTTCCAAGCAATGTCTTCAATTCCTGGATTTTTGACATATCTTTACATGCAATTAGCATGTCATCAACATAAAGAAGCAAAAAAATGATATTACCATCCTTGAATGCATGAGTGTATACACAACAATCTGATTCACATCTTTTATACCCAATCTTCATCATGAAAGAATCGAAGCACTTGTTCCACTGTCTTGGAGATTGCTTCAGCCCGTATAAAGACTTTTTCAACCTGCAAACCAGATTTTCCTTGCTTGCTTCAATGAACCCTTGAGGTTGGCTCATGTAGATGTCCTCCTCCAAGTCCCCATGGAGGAAAGCAGTCTTCACATCCATTTGTTCCACCTCCATGTCCTTTTGAGCTACTATGGAGAGTAGTAGCCTTATAGAAGTATGTTTCACCACCGGAGAGAAGATTTCATCATAATCAACTCCCTCATTTTGCAAGTATCCTTTGGCCACCAACCGAGCTTTGAATATGGTGGCTCTCTTCTCATGCATTTCTTCTTTCTTCCTAAACACCCATTTGCAGCCAATAACCTTGCGACCTTCGGGTTTAGGAACTAACTCCCAAACTGAGTTTTGGTGTAGAGATTCCATCTCTTGCATCATAGCTTCCATCCAACTTTCTCGTTCCTTGCTCTCAACAGCCTCTTGGAACGTGGTTGGTTCTTCTTCACTAGCATTTAAGGCATAGTGAACTGCGTCATTGTCCCATCCAAACCTTTGAGGTGGTTTGATCGTTCTCCTGGGCCTGGACCGAGCTATAGATGATGGCTCCACCAGTTCTTGAGCCTCTTCTTCTTGAGTTTGTTGTTGTTGTTGCCCAGCATCTTCCTCCTCAATGTCAGACTCCACCTCCTCCTGAACGTCTTCAGTTGGCTGTTCTTGTGAAGTTTTCCTGGACACCTTCTTGAGCGGAACTTTAATGGTTGTTTCTTTCTCAACAACATCCTCCTTTGCATATGAATTCTTGACTTTGTTCATAGGCATGGTCTTCTCATCAAACACAACATCTCTGCTGAGTATCTTCTTTTGGTTCACTGGATCCCATAGCTTGTAGCCCTTCACACCACTTTCAAAGCCGATGAAAATGCATTCAAGAGACTTTGGCTTCAACTTGGATCTTTCATCACTAGGAATAAGTGCATATGCACTGCATCCAAATACTTTAAGATTAGTATAATCAATTGACTTATTAGACCATACCTCCTCTGCACATTTGAACTCAAGATTTCTTGACGGCGATCGGTTAACCAAATAGGTAGCGTGGTTAACTGACTCCGCCCAAAATGATTCGGGCAATCCTGCATGAATCCTCATACATCTCTCACGCTCCATGAGAGTTCTATTCATCCTCTCTGCAGCTCCATTTTGTTGGGGCGTCTTCTTCACGGTAAAGTGCCTCTTAATGCCTTCGTTTCTGCAAAACTCAAGGAACTTGTTGTCTTTATATTCACCACCATTGTCACTCCTTAGGATCTTGATCTTTCTTCCGGTTAGGTTCTCAACTTCTGCCTTCCACTCTTTGAATTTGGTGAAGACTTCAGATTTCTCCTTCATGTAGTAGACCCAAACCTTCCTGGAAAAATCATCTAAGAAAGTCACGAAATAGCGAGCTCCACCCATTGATTTAACCGGTGATGGCCCCCATACATCCGTGTGAATATAATCTAGCACACCTGTGCTTTCTTCCTCTTTATTTCGCTGCTTGAAAGCTATTTTTGATTGTTTTCCCATGGTACATAATTTGCAGAACTCCAGCTTGCAGCTTTGAACACCTTTTAACAACTTTCTGTTGTGTAGTTCCTGCATGCCCCTCTCACTCATATGCCCTAGCCTCAAATGCCAAAGCTGAGTTTCATCCTCCGAGTCCTTGCTTGTGGATACAGCTGCTCCACCTGTAATTGTTGTACCACACAATCTATATAGACAATTAGGTTGAACTTCTCCCTTCATAACCACAAGTGAACCTTTTGAGATTATGAGTTTCCCTCCATTAGCTTTAATTGAATAACCATTCTTATCAAGAGTTCCAAGGGAAATGAGATTCTTACGCAACTTTGGAATGTGTCTTACCATTCCAAGCGTCCTAACAGCCCCATCATGCATCTTCACCTTGATTGTACCGGTGCCTTTGACTTTACAAATTGAGCCATCCCCCATCATAACTTCACCACATTCTTCTTTTTCATATGTGTCAAACCACTCCTTGTTTGAGCACATATGGTATGAGCACCCGGAATCCAAAATCCAATCGGAAGAGGAACACCTTGAAGAATTAGCAAATGCATTAGTTTTAACATTGCCATTAACACATAAAAGCTCACCATCACTTTCTGTGACTTCCTCAGCTGTGTTTGCTGCATTCTTCCCTTTGTTCTTCTTCTCCTTCCATATGGGGCAATTCTTTTTCCAGTGTCCTTTGACCCACACTCGAAACAACCTTCTTTTGCCTTGGATTTTGACCTTCCTCTGCTGCCTTTCTTGCCTTCACGCCTCTTTGAATGGCCCCTCTCTTCGGTCTTAGCAACTAGACCTTCACCTTGAGGGTTTTCTCCTGAACGTTGGGCCATCCTTTGGTGCGTCATGATGTCTTGCACCACCGGCTCAAAATCCAGAGTGACCTTCCTGAACATAAGAGTAGTTCGAAAGTGTTTATAGGATGGAGGTAAGGATGTTAACAACATAAGAGCTTTATCCTCCGTACTATAATTAACTTCCATTCTCTGCAGTCAGCAACACATCTATTGAAACTACTTAAATGTTCCATTAGATTACCTCCCTCCTCCATCTTAAGATTTAGGAGTTCTTCATTTAGGAAGAGTTTGTTGGACAGCGACTTCCTCCCTGCAAACATCTCTTCGAGCTTCTCCCATGTTTGCTTCGCTGTATCCTTCAACACGTTGATGAGCACCTCATCGGAGAGGTAGTTTTCGATGGCTCCTCTGGCTAACTCGTCAAGTACACCCCACTCATCATCTGTCATACATGTTGGCTTCTTTTCCTTGCCCACCAACACAACATGGAGATGTTGTTGTGTAAGGGCTGACTTCATCCTCCTTTGCCAAAGCGTGAAGTTCTCCTTCCCTGTGAAGGGCTTTAACTCCACCTTCATGTTGACAGATTGTGGCAGCCTCTGCAGCATAGAGCTACTTTCACCTTCAGCTTCCTTGTCACCTGCCATCTTCAACACTCTAGCAACTTGCTGCTCCAACACAGCTCTGATACCACTTGTTGTGATTTGAGAACAAACTCAACTCACCCTCCCCTATAGATCTTGTTGTTGATGGACTTTGTGACAAACACAATTATGGATGAATCACACACACTACACTTGAGAAACCAACCAAGCACAAAATGACACAAGAATTTATAGAGGTTCAGCAATTGCCTACATCCTCTTGGTGATCCCCTTGAGAAATTCACTAATGAAAGAATAAGTTACAACTTTGGTTTACAAAGAAACCCCCTTAGAACTCTATTCTCTCCCTAAGCTTTCTTTTCTCTCCACCCCTTGCTCAACACTTTGATACACTAGAAAACTCTTAAGCCATGATTTACTTCTTGCATGCTAAACCTCTTTATATAGCCAAATATGCAAGAGTGTGAATGCAACCTCACACTATTCAAATGTTGGCTACCAAACTTAACCATGGATGGCTACCAAACATTCCACCATTTTGTGCCACCAAACAAGTCACCTATTTTTGACAAAGATGGCAAGCCAATATTTACTCACATGGGCAACTCCAAAATTCTTCTAGAAATGAGTCAACCATGTCATGCAATTTAGGTAGAAATCCATAGCACACAAAAGAGGACTTTGTATCCTTAGGTGAGCCAATTTTTCCAACACATTTGGCTATGGGCATTACATGCAAGGTGACTGGTGTTCAAGGTGACAAAATTGACGTGTCGTTTTGAACTCAATGGACACTGATAAATCTTCTTCACGGAGATGGATAGAATCTGGAAGCAAGGCCAAAAGAGGTTTGGATTTGCAGAGACTAAAATGGCTGTATGTACCATGTGATGTGTTATATTATGTGGTGGGCCCTTTCTTATGTTTTTTATTTTATAGTAAATTTGGCTTACACCCTTCAAATTCAACTTACCTTAACTGCAACCCTTCACTTTTTGTTCCTATAAATAATATCCAATTTTTATAAGTAAAACCTATGACTAGGATCCAACTCATCAAGTTACCTTATTAAGCTCAATTTATGATTTATTATAATTTTTTGCTTGCCAAAATAGTCTGCAATTAATGATCCGTTTGATCAATACAGTCAACAATATTAATGCGTTAGCCGAAAAAGGCAGTTTTCCTTATTGCCTTTTTGAAATTTTGTTCCATCTTTCCTGGATAATAATCTACCTATTTTAGAACTTGGATTTCATTTATTGTACCTAGTTTTTTGGTGGATAATAATCTACCTTTTTTTTATAATAAAAAAATTATTGTTTATCTATATTTTCTATAAATTGTTTTGTACCTATTTTTCTGTAAATTTTTTTGGTAGATAATATACCTATATTTTATTTAAATAATATACCTATATTTTTATACGTACATATTTATATTTATATTTTTCATAGGTACATTATTGGATCTGTAATTTACATTTTTTTTTTGTTTGCAATTTTAGGGGTGATATGTTAAGGGAATGACAACTAAAAGAAATGGGGTGAATGATATGCTATTAATAGAAAGTATTAATTACAATTATGGCAGTTAATGAAATGCTTGAAATAAATTATAAATAAAATATGAAGTATGGTGGCAACGATGTAAAAACATAGGAATACCATGACCTCTCATATCATACTAGTCATTTAAATTTGAAATTGGGTTTTGCACAGAAATTTATAGAGTAATGGGTATATGTCTAGGAAATAGAAAATGTGGGAACCTATATTGGACAAGCCCTTTATATTATCTATTTTGTGCATGTACAATACCCGTCCAATAAAGATATATATATTTTTTACTACATTCTAATTTTGGATCTAATTGCAACGAGTAATATAATTAACTACGTGAACTTGATTAAAACAATTGAAATTACAGGAAAAATAATTGAAATCATAGTCAAAACTATAATACGAGAATTGTTGAGTAGACATTTTGCACCAACGACTTAGATTTGATTGTAGGCCATCCACTACTACAAAAGCGAAAAAGACGACCAGAAAAAGACGATGGCAGAACATAAAACCGTTGTTGTGTTTAAAAAGACGACGGTAACAGAAAAACCGTCGTGGATAAGTGCCTTAAACAACTAAAAAATGAAGGTACTTTTGAATATTTTTAAACAACGACGCACACAAATAAAAAAGCGTCGTCTTATTAAAAAGGTTTTCTTCATGGTTAAAATCTGACCAAAAAATAACGACAGCAGGTATGAATCCACCGACGTAGAAAATAAAGACGACAGTTCACCAAAAAACCTGCCGTGTTAACTCCTAACTAAACACGACCAACTGTTCTTTGTTGTGCGTTGTATAATATAATAGAATCCACGTCGTATATACTACGACGGTGCCTTCTCTGTAAACCACCGTCATAATTTTGATTTCTTTTTAAGATTTAATTATTTTTTAATTTTGGTAGCCTACGAAAATTAAAATGAGATCCCAAGAGGTATGATATCTTACCATTGAGATCTTTGGATCCTGATCGTAATCGAACCACCAAAGTGAGAAAGACAATATTTTAAATACATAAAATCCAAAAAGAAACCAGAACTTAAACTGACCACGGCAAACTTTGAGAAAGACAATGTTTTGAAAGTTAATGATGTGTGCATTTTGGTGTCTTTGAGATACACCAAAACGCATACATCATTAACATCCAAATTATTGTCTTTGAGATGTGAGAGAGAGTGATGATGTATGTGTGTATGTGAGAGAGGAAGACGAGCCTCCAGAGAGGTCAGAAGAAATGAAAACTGAAATAGAAAGAAAGCGTCAAATTTATACAATAAATCTTTAAAAACCACGTCGGTTATTCTTTAATGAAATCCACGTGGTAGTAGTATAAAAATCCACGTCGGTCTGTTACAAACAAACGACGTGTTAAATCAATGTACATGACACGAGAGATTAATTTATCGACTTATTATTTTGGAGTGTATTACGACGGTACCTACAACATTACTGTCGTATTTTTTTACCACATCCTAAGTTCAAATTACCGTCGTATTGTTTCTATTTATACGTCTTCCTTCTCTGTAAACTGCCGTCTTATTTTTATAGCTTTTTAAAATTAAATTTTTTTTTTTTTTTGTAATATCTTTCTTAATATCTATCAGGAAGAACTACTGCCAAAATACTTAAAACCATCACAAGGAACAATCTTTAATTTAATTCTCAAGTCAATCATCAACAACATTTTCGTCTTAAAAGGCAAATCTCTACTAATCAATATTTAAAAGGCAAATACATCATGGTTGTGTTCAACTATTTCTTCTTCTCATTATATGCAAGCTGGGTCCTTTTCGTGGTTTCTTTTCTGCCTTCACCCTCAGCTTGTTCAACCGTTTCTTCCTCTCATATGCAAGCTGGGTCCTCTCCTTCCTCTTGTTCTCAAGCTCCTGCACAGCCACATATCAATATTTAAAAGGCAAATCTCTACTGATCAGATGATTTCAGGAATAATTTCAGATAATCAAAATGAACAAAGTGTGAAAAGCTCACTTGAGAGCATCAGGAATGACCATCCTCTTTATCTTATCATAAGGGGATGGAACACCCACGTATGCCTTCAAACGGGCAAGTGCGGCTGCACCATGCTTGGTCTTGTGAGGAATCATTCTGCAAACCAAAGACAATTTATACAAAGAAATTCCCCATGCTTGGTCTTGTGAGTGAAATATTTGCTTTCAGAAAGACAATTTTTTAGAAGTTGATGAGAAGAAGTTGGAAACTGAGAGTTAAAAATGCGTGAAAAAATCATATTTAAACAAATTAACGTACATATCCACGTCGGTTATATTACACATAGCGACGTCAAATTTAACAAATCAACATCGTCCTTTTCACTTCTGCAAAGAAAACGACGCCGTGTATTACAAACTTTTGTCGTGTATTCAAAAGAGAACGACGTCGTTTCAGGACACCAAACTAACCACGTCGGTTTCTTAAAATACATAGTCGTTGAATTTAGAAGGACAACGTCAATTTAGATAAACAAGCGCCGTCATAACCACATCGGAATTACAAAAGTCGTTTGGCTTTAGTGATAACCACGTCGGTTCGAACTTATACACTGTCGTTATAACTAAATACTAGGGCATTTTTTAATAAAAACGTCGTCGTAATGAACTATATAAACTTTTCGTCGCCTGACCTAATGTTCTACGGTTCTCTCTCACCGATAAAATATCTCAGTTTCCCTCTCATTTCCCAAAAGCAACATCATCGTCTAAATCTCATCATCGTCGTCATCTTCGTCTTCATCTCCAAATCACCATTTTCTTACGTCGGAAGGAAACTTTATCTGCACGCCAAAGGTTTTTTCTCAATCTCTTCCCTTTTTTTACATAATTTGAAGGTCGTCGTTGTTGGAAACAAGATTATGTCAAAATGAGGAAATCTTTCACTGCTTTTGATTAAATTCATTAGTCCATGACTCTCACGACGTCAAAAGACGACAGTTCTATCTTGTTTACGACGATAGAATGGACACACCACGACGGTCGTTAAGTCTACTTGGAGAAGAGCGGTAGTTTTTCTTGTATCCCATCTCTGTATGACAACGGTTGTATTTTGTGTTTGACATTGTAAATTTTAAACCACGTCGGTTATTAGGCTGAATAACCGACGTGGTGTATAAACATTTACGTCATGAACTAGATAAAACCGTCGTCTTATTTCCATACTTGGTCTGAGATTTTTGTTTAATAGGACGTCGTTGTTTTCATTTTACCGTCGTGGTGACTTGTTTACGACGACGGTGTTGTTTTACAACCGTCGTTCGAAATTAAATATCACGGCTGTATTTTTAGGATGTTGTTTCTTTATTATTACGTCGTTATTTTTTAATAACCGATGTTGTTTCCTTGCAGATGAATTAAAAATGGTTTCGAAATCTCAAAACAAGGAAGCTCAAGTGTCCGGAGCCAAATCAGTTTCAAAGGCTGAACTAATTTTAGCCAAATCAGTTTCAAAGGCTCAAGGGGATGAAGCCAAATCAATTTCAAAGGCTGAAGGCAAATCAGTTCAAAGCAAATCCTCGAAGAGGATGAGATTTTCTTCTGCTTCCGATAAAGATCCCAGCGCATGTAGACGTTGAGGAGCCAAAATCCACCCGCGGTATCAACACAATGTGCCGTGTTGTTAAGAGGAAAGTTCAGAATATTAAGCCTATGGTTAAGAGGAAAGTTCAGAATATTAAGCATATGGTTGAGTTCAGAATATTAAGCCTATGGCAGACCACATGGCAAGGCTGCTATTGAGATGTAGTCTTATATTGATGTTTTGGCACGCACCAGACTCCCTCTTGTAAACAATAAATGGGTTCAATTGCCCAAGGACCGCGAAGGAGCAGCTATGGGAAGCTGTTAAAATGTCCTATGTTATTGGTGATGGGTGCAAGAAGATGGTCCTGCGCCCGCCGCCAGAAAATGGAAGGATTTCAAGTATAACGTAACTTAGCAGTATATCCTTCCATTCGCACATGACAAAGAGAAGTTAAAAGAACCCCCTGAGCTTTATAAGTTCATAGAGAAATCGCAATGGGATGCCTTTGTAGCTTCAAGGCTATCCCCAGATTTTGAGGCTGTGCATTCTGAGCAAAAACAGAGGAGGGAGAAATTGGAGTACAACTATAGATTGTCTAGAAAAGGGTATGTTTGTTTGGTGGACCAATTGGAAGAAACCATGCTCGATGAAGAAATCGATCGAGCTCTTCTATGGAAGAAGGCAAGAGAAGATAAAACAGGAAACATCCCTGATCCAAAGGTTGCAGAGAAGGCCAAAATAATCGTAAGTCTCACTAACTCTGTTCTAAATTTGAAAAAGAGTGTTCTATTTTCTTATAGACGTCGCACGTTTAAATTACCGACGTTATAAAATGAACACCACGACGGTTTTTATTTACTGCCGTTGAAAAGTGATTAGAATGTCGGTTTTTGAATAAATCAGACGTCTTGATAGAATTAATACGACGGCTTAAATTCCTCTATGAACTGCCTTTTTCTTTTAAGTTTACTCACACACACACTCTCCCTCTCTCTGTCTATTTCATTGAAATTTGTGGTGCACAATTTCTGGAAAAGAATGCATATTTCAATCGAGTTTTTTCACTTCTACATGAAATTTACGACCGGTTTATATCATTTAGAAGTTAGAATATGTATACAACGACGGTACTTTTGTGCAGCCGTATGAAATTAAGTCCTACGTCTGTTGGTTCAATAGTCCGTCGTGTTACTTTAAATACTACGACGGTTTTTGATTTATGTTTTAATCTGTTTTATTTTGAATATACGACGGGCTTGTTTCTCCCGACGTTGTAAATTATAAACAACGACGGTATTTAATTATGGACGTGTTAAATTAAAACTACGTCAGTTATTTAATAAAACCGTCGTTGTTTATAATTTACAACGTCGGGTTATTTATCTGTTTTGCACTCTGCTCAGTGTCTAACAATCTCTCTTTCTCTCCTTTAGGATGATTTGCAAAAGCAAGTCTCCGAAGGCACTCTGACTGTCTCCGGGACCAATGATATCTTGACTCTTGCTTTGGGAACCCCCGAGCATGGTGGGAGAGTCAGAGGAGTTGGTGCTGGCGTTTCCCCAACTCAGTTCTTCAATTTGCAGAAACAGTAGAGAGTGAAATTTGGTGACAAATTGAAGGAAAGTGTGAGGGAGGCAATCAGAGAAGAGACCTTGAGGATTGAGGCGAGGTCAAGGGAAACTATAATGGAAGCGGTTAGAGCGAGAGGGAGGCTATGTTGGCATATTTCCATCAAATAGTTTCTACTTTTGATCCCAGCCTGATGCTCAAAACCCCAATTCCTCCAATTACTTTACCCCCTCAAGATCAAAGCCCAAAAAATCCAATGTCTGATAAGGCAAGCTGCTTTGGGGCCACTGGTATTAGACCCCAGGCTTTGGAATTAGAAGATCCAAAGCCTGAAGCTGATACCGCTGGAAAAATGCAAGAGGACACGGTAAAATCTATGATATTTTCTATTTCTCCCTTTTAAATTTTAAATAGACGTCGCTCTTTTTCATATCCGATGTTAAGATTTAAAACAACGACGGTATTTATTTACCGACGTTGGAAAATCATAATACGTATGTTTCTTTCAACAAGCGTCGTGTTGATTTAAATACCACAACGGTATTGTCTCCAATACGGGTTTTTATGAGGTTATTCAAGAAATTTGGGACCTTGACTACCAAAAGTTTAGAATCCCAGTCTTGAGGTGTGATTAGATAGATAACACTTCGGGCCTTGTAGTGGACGAACTTGGATTTACCCTTGTAGATCTTAGTAAAATTGGACATAGGAATGACCAATTTGTTATGGCTTCTCAAGTCAAACAAGTATTTTATGTTGACGACCCAATGCATCGTGGTTGGTCTGTAGTGTTATCAATGCCTAATAAATAATATAATGATGTTATTGGTGATGATGTGCTAGGTGATATTAGAATTGAGTGTGAGCCATTTACTAGAGGGATACCAAATGTTGACACATTTGATGACCTAGTGGGTGAGTTTGGAAGTGAGAATATTAGAGATGGGTGTGAAGATATATGGATTGATTGATTGTTGTAATGTATGACATTAGTTATGCAGTTCATTGTATGACATTAATTAATAGCTCTGTATATCATTTTAATTCCGATCACATTTTCATTCTGCAGGCTTTAGGCACGACAAATCAAAAATTAAAAATAATGGATTAAAGCTGAAAATACGACGGTCAAGTTACAAAAATCGCAAAAAGAGACGTCTAAAAAATACCAACGTCGGGTTTTCAAAAACGACGTGGAAAGCCAAAGAAAAATTGAAATAAAAACCGCCATTTGAAAAAGAAAACACGTCGGTGAAATAAAATTAAATTGAAAATGGTTAATAAATATCAACCACTACGACAGTAGAGAAAATAATCAACGACGTACAGTAAAGAAGAACACGACGGAAGCGCTAAAACCGACGAATTTTAGGATGCACCGATTGATGATTACCGTCGTAAAAATAATCTTGCACGTCAGTTATAATAAAACAAATGACGTCTCGGAGAATACACACGTCTAAAAAGGTTAAAAAAGAGACTTAACAAAGACTAGCCACGTCATGGAATAAACAAATCACCGACGTAGTAAGTTATATAACAACGTCAATTAATTGGATTTTTCGGACATAGTAAAGCCCTAACCACGACTTTTATTTTACAGTAACCAACGTCAAATCCATAATTCGAGGCGTCTCTCTACATCTTAACGACGGTTAGGATGAAACCAATGACGTCTCAGAGATTACACACGTCTAAGTGGATCACAAAAGAGACTTTTAAAATGTCAACCACGTCAAAGCCTATAAAAGCCGACGTTGTAAATAACTAACGACGTCCTACAATGTGACTCCTAGGCCGTAGTAAATAGATTAAACATGACAGATACATTAAATAACCGACGTAAAATAATAAATCCACGTCGTTTATTTCTCTTTCAAGCCGTCAAACTCATTTTCAACGTCTGTGCTAACTTATAGGGTCGTGGTAATTTCTTTTTTACGTCGGTCTAAGTAAATAAGTGTCATGTTAAAGCTTTCAAACGTCACTTCTTTTGACAAAATTGACGTCTAATTTATCATGTTATTTATTTTAGACGTCGGTTTTTTCAATTAGTGAACGTAGTATGAATTAACCACGACGGTTTCAATATTTTATACGTCGGTTTTATTTCTATTATAGACGTTAATAATTCTTTTTACGTCGGTTTTATAGTGGTTCTCGACATTTAACATTATTTAAACGTCTGTGTTTTATTACAACCGTCGTCTAATAAATTCGAAGTTGTCTTCTTCACCTATTTATTTACATGTTAGACGTCGGTTTTATTTATTCTATGACGTATAATATATTAACCACGTTGTTTATTTTCCGTAATATACGTTAACCACGACGGTTTCTATATTTTACACGTCGGTTTTGTTTGAATTACAGACGTTGATAATAATTCTTACATCCGCGTTGTAATTGTTCTTGACATTTAACATTATTTAAACGTCTGTGTTTTATTAAAACCGTCATCTAATGTAGTCGAAGTTGTCTTTTTAAGCTATTTATTTAGGATTTAGACGTCGGTTTTATTTTTGTAGTGATGTGTAATATATTAACAACGTCAGGTATTTGCCGTCGTTATTTAACGCAATAAAAGACGTCATTCGATTTCAAGTCGGTTTTAAAACATGCTAGACGAGAGGTGGATTCCCGTCATCTATTTCAATTTCTGTAGTAGTGATCATTCAACGGCTAAAGAGAAGTCTAAGATAAATTGAATACACATTTGATTTTATTTTAAAAAAATACAAATAATAGTCTAAATAATAGGGGAGGGGGGTTTCTCACCACGAGAGGCCCTAGGCACAAGCAGGTAAGGTGGCCGCCAAGGGCCCCTAATTTGTATAATACCCTATATACATACCTATATTATTATTTTTAAATAATATATAATATATAAATATATGTTAGGTCCAAACCAATTATTATAAATATAAAAACACTTACTTAATCATTCAATTCAAAATTCTAAAAATGATCAATAAAGGCCCACTCATTGTAAAAACAAAAAAATTGCCCAATTACTCAATTCAAAATTAAAAAGAAGAAATTCAATAAAGACCCAATTATATTTTAAAGTTATAGCTTAAATCAATTAACCTAGTTGAATCAATTAGGAAACTAAAAAAAGACAAGCTAGAAAAACTTGATTATGTAAAGTTAATTGATATATACTTTTGAATCGAAAATGCAAGACACGTGATATTTAAGTGATGTTTTGATGCATTTTATAAAGTTGCTGTGTAAATGATATATTAATTGTTTCTTTTATGTTACAATTGTGAATTTGAGTTCATATAATTTTTTTAAGATACTGAAGAAAAAAAATTACATAAATATACATATAGAAGTAGAAGGCCCCATTTAGGATGTTCGCCTAGGGCCTCAAAAACTTAGGACTGCCGCTGTTTCTTACATACATCATACTAAAGTGTCATGAGGATTCGAACCTATGACCATTGGTGTGCAAAATATAATGCCATTTTTTATTGGGCTACACCCACGTTGACCCATATTTGATTTTAAATCAAGACAGCTACAATAATAATCTTAATTCATATGTAAAATTAGATTGTTAGTTTTTTAATTTTTTTAAAAATTTAGGGATTAGTGAGAAAATGATGTTTCGAACTTCCAACATTGAAATTTGAACCAAGGGCTTAATAGCTGACACCACATTCTTAAAACAAAACAAAAACCAAAAAACTACTTACTTCACAGAAAACAAAAATTAAAAAAAACCCCTACTAATTTTAAAAAAATAAAATTTGCCTCAGCCTCTCTTCTTCTTCTTCTGTTAAAAGCTATGAAAAAAACAAATTACTTCACAACTCGCTTTAAATTTTCTGCTAAAAGCTATCGTATTCAAAGGACACAATAGTCTTCATTTTGAAGCCAACGGATTGAATACTAAATCGTGTAGTAAGGCTTTTATTTGGATTATTTGTGGTTCCACCGAAACCTTCATTTCGAAGTGTTTGATTCATGGCTGAAGAGATTCATACAATACTGGTCAATCCATCCTTTAATAATTGTGACCTCATTTTTGCACGCATAATAAGTAATATTCTTTTTGTTCATTTTTGTAATAATAGAGAATTTATTAAAGAAATTTTCAATCCAAATGGTAGATTCATAGGTGTGGTCATCTAAAAAGTATGGAGAAAAATTACAACATTACTGAAAGGGAAGAAGAGATAAGAGGTGCGGGAGAAAAGAGAAAAGGAATTTGGTTTACTGCAGCTAATATGGAGAAGTGAAAGGGAAAATATGTGTCATGTTTTCAGTCTTTAAATGATATTTAAATGAGGTGGCATGTAAAGAATAAAAGTCAAGTAGATCCTAATAGAGAAAATCTAAACAGAGAATTCATATCCCAAATAGTCACTCGGCCAAATTAAAAGGATTAAATTTCTCTATAAAAAAAAGGATTAAAATTAAAATTCAATCTAATACATGGTTTCTTGAAAGAAAAAAACAATATTATTTATGGATGAAAATCTAACTGCCCTTAATTTATAACTTGATTTGGTTTGAAAATTATCTGGAAAACAATTGTCTCATGATGATTGTCCTAGATTCTAAAAGATATTACTTCATTAAGCTAAATAATGATGAGGTGAGGAGAAATTGAAGGACAATTGTCTCATGCTTCTCGTGGTGATTATTATGAAGAAGGAAATATCGATCATAAATGCAATCAAGCTCCACAAATATTCAATTATAACCAATATCACGTCTATAGAATGGTACAGTAATACTGCCACATAGTATAATTCATTCACGTGTTATGATTAGACGATAGGGTTAATAAGGAATAGTATCAATAGCCCTATATATGTGCATGTTATATTTACTTCCTCTTTTTGTTTAATTAATGTTTACTTTCCTTTTTTAACTACAAGTCTCTATATAAGTTTCCATCGTATTTTGTGCAAGTCTCTCTAATGTCCGATGTTATCTCAGTTTCAATTTCAACAAAATTCTTGTTACACCGTTCTGTTCTCTCGCAGTTACCTTATGTTAATTTATCTTTTTGGTTGATCATTTGGAGGAAACATCGTGTGGTTAAAGCCAAAATCAAAGTGCAATATTTGTTTAAGCATTTTCTACATAGGGGCCATATACTTTTCCTTGTAGCAATGGAATGTATAAAATTGCTCTTCGAATTGCTGACTGCACGTCCCTTGGCCTTCTTGTTGGTGTTGACCATAATATCTTTGCCCTCCACAACGTTACTTGCAGTATTGCTCTGGTTGCTTCATTTGCTCTGCACAATGGTGCCGATGCTGTTCCGATATTCAACTCTGATGATACTCGTTACTTTACTTCTCAATTTCCATCTCCTATTGTATACAAATTTATCTCTTTAATGTCCCTTGCTATTTCAGTTCCCATTTTATTTTATTTCTACAAAATTGTTTACATTTCTTGCACTCCGGCGTCTATTTTGTTTTACTACAGTGGTCTCAGATTCAAACCACATGTCAACAAATTCGGTGAAAAACCCCCTCCCTCACCCCCTTAACAGGGATATAATTTTATACAAAAAACCTCATTATTAAGAGTGAAGCCATTTATTATATGAAACTTTTTATTTTGTTAAGTATTTGATGTGAGATTCTGTGTTTTAGAGTTATCGCTTGTATTTTTTAAAATAAAAAAAACACCAAAGGGTCTGTTTGATAGAATATGTTGATTATCTAATATGACAATTGGAAATCCCAGAAGGCTTAAAGAGTGAATGATAAGCACAAAGAGAAATAACTTCATTTATTTATTCATTTATATGGCACAGAGCTAGAGCTCTTTTGCCTTTTCACACACAAAAAGCTCACTGTACATGAGCTCTACCTGAAAACCCTAGCACAGCATACTACGAGTAGTCTAGAACTGCTAGATCTAGATACAAACTTTTATTACATCGCGCGGCTTAGTACACTACCCTCTCTGTTCTTAGTTCAAGCACTAACTTTTATTTTATTTTTTATGCACACATACTAACTATTATTAGTGCTTAGAAGTTAGATTATGCCAGCAAACTCCAAAATTGAAGACAAGTGGTGGTTTCTGCTTCTTCCCTGCTGTGTTGGCACAAAGTAAGATTGCTGCTGCTTGCTGAAAATTTGTTCCATCTCTGGCCCAAATGCCAGTTGCCTAGCCTCTCTGTCCATCTGCATTATTATATTGTCCTCTTGCCCTGCAGTAAGAAAGCACAGTACATATAATAATATACAAACCCACATAATTTATATTAAAAAAATTGATCATCAGCTAATTAAGCAATGTCTCTGACTTAATTAATTACCTGCAAGGAAGTTCCTCATGTTGTTTTGGGCATTGAGTCCAAATCCCAGGATTCGGAGGTTCTGATTTTGGGCAACAAAGGCAACAGGATGACCAGCCGGGATCACAAAAACGTCGCCAGGTGATAGCTGAGCGGTGACCTTCATGTACCTTCCACTCTGTTCTCCCTGCTGCTCTTGCTGTCCCATAATTTCTTGCCTTTGGCTTGCCAAGTCTGGGCAGGCCATTTCAACAAGTCCGTTTCCTTCCACAACCATAATCAAGTGTGTTGCTTTTGAATTGAAGTGTGGCACCATCATAGCTTGCTGCACAAGAAAATTGAAGCAAAAAAAAAAAATATCAGCCACAAGCTCTCCCTCGACAACAAATACACATGCTATTTGTAGCTCCAGATTAATATGAAAAATTATATTCAGACATGTATATGGAATGCATATGGGATTTAGAAAATTTATATTGTGATTAAATGTTGCATTACTTGGTTGATCTCAATGCAACTGACTGAGGCATCCATGTCCTGGAGCTGACTGAACTCCTCCGGGCGAGCCTCAAAGAACTGGCCATAGTTGTTAGAGTGCACAGGTTTTTGTTGTCTCAGATTGAATGGACCCTGAGACTGACGGTCTCCTCTGCGCCCGGATGAGGCGGCCTGACTCAGTGCCTGGAGTTGCTCTCTTGGGGCTCTCATGACTATGCCTTGGCCCTGCTGCTGCTGGCCCTGCTTAAAGCCATGCTCTAGCTGCTCTCTTGGGGTCTGATCGAATAATTGATAATTGTTAATTGGAGCCTAATTAATTAGTGTGAACAAATAAAAACAAATCAAGGGTAAAGAAAGAAACTTGGGAATTGAGCTTACATTAAAGGCAGATTCAAGAATGTCATTGCTGAAAACGCTGAAGTATGACTCAGGATTTCCAGAACCGGCAGGGAAGAATTCCTGCAGAATGTTAAAGCAATGTTAGAAATTACCTACTCAAAACATTTATAAAGAAAAGAAAAACAAACTTGAAGTTGCTGTGTGAAGATTTAATTGGGTTTATGGGTAGTTAATAGCTCATCAAAAGAAAAGGTAAAAAAAAAAAACCAAATGATGAAATGAGGTGACGATTGGTTACCTCAAATCGGCCAGGATTGTTAACAGGCTGAAGGAGCTTTGCAATTCGAAGAGTCTCATCATTGTTATTGTTAACTAAGTAGGTAGTAGCCCCCGCCGGAACTCTAATCACATCTCCGTGTTCCATGTTGAAGGACTCCTTTCTGTCTTGCATCAAAAGGGTACAAGTACATTGTCCTGTAATTTCAAATTAAGCAACAAAAACTCATGATGTCAGTTGCTAATAATATAATAGCATATAACAAGAAGTAGAGGACTAACTCACCGCTCAGAACAACGTAAATTGCTTCAGCATCACAATGGTGTGGGAGAACAAAAGTGTTAGGCCTTGCCTCAAAGATGGCCAAGCGGTAGTTCTTAATGCCGCGAAGAAGCTCACTCTGTCTCTGGGTGAACCTCTCAAGCACATAAAGCCCACCTTCATTAGACTGGAACCTTGGCTGAAACCTGTGTGATGGGAAGTAGAAGGGGTTGTTGCTCTGGCTCTGACCCTGACTCCCCATCTGCCCCTCCTCCTCTTGTTGTTGGTTCGGACCACCTCCTCCTGTGCTTCCTTCCTGCTGCTGACCCTGCTGCTGACTCATCTGTTGTGCGCACTGTTGTTTGCATTGTTCTTTTTGACCTTGCTTTTGGCAATCCCTCTTGCACTGCTTGTACTGATGTTTCTCATGTTCAAATTGTTGCTTGCACTGTTTTGGGCATTGCTCTTGTTGTCCCTGACCTTGTTGACTCTGACAACTTAGCTTGCACTGCTCGAATCGCTCTTTGGCACCACCATAGCCCGAGCCATTTAGTGCATCATCATCTTCTTCTTGGTTACCTCCTCCCTGCCGCTGACTTATCTGTTGCTTGCACTGTTGTTTGCATTGGTGTTTTTCATCATCAGGCTGTGATGACTTTTCGCAACTCTGCTTGCACTGCTGGTACTGCCTTTTCTCCTGGTCATATTGTTCTCTGCACTGTCGTGGGCATTGCTCTTGTTCTCCCTGACCCTGCTGTTGTCTCTCGCAACCCTGCATGCACTGCTCGAATCGCCTTCTGGGCTCACCATTTAGTGTCTCATCCTCTAGTTTGTTGTCTCCTCCGCCAGGTCCTTGTCCTTGTTGTTGCCTTCGTTGCTGGTCTTCAAGTTCCTGCCTGCACGTTCTTTGGCATTGCTCTTGTTGTTGGCCTTGTCCTTGCATCTGGCACTGTAGCTGGCACTGCTTGAGTTGTTCGACTTGCTGCTCACACTGTGTTTGGCACTGTTGCTTCTGCTGCTGCTGGCCACCGCTCCCCTGCATCTCACAGCGCTGCTGGCACTTTTGCTGCATTTCCTCGCGCTCTCTCTGTTGCCTAATTTGCTCATGACACTCTTGCTGGCATTGCTTCTGCTGCCTATGGCCGTGCTGCGATTGGCAACGCTGCTGACATTGCTGCTGCTGGTCATGTTGCTGCTGCTGCTTGTGATGATTAGAACTTTCCGTCGGAGGAAGCGACCAGGGCCCCCACTTCCTGCATTGGTAGATACACTCAGAATGAATTACAGGCCTCTTAAAGTCTTGACACTGTTTTTGACATTGCTGTTCTCTATCTTGACCAAGAGTGAAAGACACAGAGAAAGCAAGAAAAAGAAGTGAAAGGAACAAGAACAGAGGAAGCCTAGGTTTGATATGGATCACCATGGTTTGCTAACTTGCTTGCTATTGAACTATGACACTCTAAATTATGGAAAAATGGCATAAAGGGTTCACGCATTTATAGAAGCTCAAGGCTGAGCATGCATGGACATTTGTCTATACGCATTACATGCAAGGCGACTAGTGTCAACAGGTGACAAAACTGACGTGTCCAATTTCAAAATTCACAAGAGGGTTCGAGACACAGCTTCTCCAGAGTTTGGTTTCACGTGAGGGTGCAAAATGAGGACAAATATATATATGGTTGCAAGAAATGGATGTATGCGAGATTACGTTGCGAATCTTATGATAAAGTGTGAGGTTGCGTAGAGTCTTCTGGTTTTGTTTTGAGTGTGTCATTTGATCGAGCAGGTGGTGGGGGTGTATGGCAAATGAGACAGCTGAGCTGTGAACGTGTTGCGGTGCATGTAAATGAGAAGCCAGGAATCGGAACGGGTTTGGTGGACGCGGCGATGCTCATCCATTGTGTCAATAGCGACAGGCATACTTTTGATGCAGAGAAAAAGCCACGTGTGCTATGCAGAATATGGTGAATGCTCATGCTGCAAATCGACACGAATTGTTGAAGTTTTCATGTCGTTACTCATTAACGACGATTAGGATATCAAAGGCATTGTTTTTTTTTTTTTTTAACCAAAAGTTTATTGCTTTAATTTGATTTGAATAATATAAGATCATCTTGAAAATACTTAAATTCTAAATTATTTTCCTCCATTCATACGGATTGTGATGGAATTGCTACTGGTTGACAAAACAATTGTAATTGCGCCAAAACAATTGTTAAGGTTGCATTGCTAATGAGATTGAATCATTTATTAACGGAGAGAACAAGATTTGCCCAAAAAAAAATTATCAACTGTTCACAAATTTTGGCTATAGTATATGCTGGAGATGCTCTTGTTCGAAGAGGCTAAGCTGCCCCTCCATTCTCTTGGCAATGCTAAATTCCTGAGGTGGGTTTCAAGCTTGAGGAATATAATTATACTCAACACGTGACGAGAGACAGAGACAATAATACTAAATACAACACGTTGCAAAGGAGTTTCTGTTCCCCTCCACCATACATAGTTATAACTTATAAGGACAAGAATGAGCGTCATTTTTGTCACGTATACCTGGGACACTATAGCTAGCTGGTCACCTTGCATGTAATATGCATAACCAAATGTACATGTGCATAAGTACACTATGCCACATTTTCAATAGTTAGTAACTAAGCAAAGCAAGCATGGTGGTGGTGATCAGGATATGAGAGCCAAGCTTTCTTTGTTGATCTTGTTACTAATTTCCACTCTTCTTGCTTCCTCTGTGTCCTGCCATAGAAGTCTTGCCGGCGTCGGCGACGCTGTCATACAATGAGCCCTGAATTGTTTTCCCCAGAGATGTGGGATATAATTTGCCAGCAGGAAGCTGAAGGCCACCCGAAACAAGATATCTAAAATGTTATAAATTGTGTGCTCAATTATGCAAGCATGTAATGTTTGATATATTTTAAGAGAATTCAACTCTCACCTTGATTGAAGTCAGATTGACCTCAATCTCAAATCTGAATGATCTCACTTACAAAATAAAGCTTTTATTTTATAAGCACCAGAAATACATCCCACACGGTTGATACAGATTCATGGCATTAACAGAAAGCTCACTCTCCTTACATGATTTATTTCCTAATTACCACTGCATATTAATTATACAAGTACTTAATTTAGACCTTAGAAGTCCAGAGCTGAAGCCAGGCGGCTCTGCTGGATAGGCACGAAGTAAGATTGCTTCTGCTTGCTGAATATCTGTTCCATTTCCTGACCAAATGCCAGCTGCTTAGCCTCTCTCTCCATCTCCTTCATTATGTTGTTCTCTTGCCCTACGAATATATAACAAAGCAAGGTTTATATATATAAGTCCACCTAGGTAATAAATAAATTATTAATTAAGTATATCAATGAGTACCTGGAAGGAAGTTCCTCATGTTGTTTTGGGCATTGATTCCAAACCCCACCAGCCTCAGGTTCTGGTTTTGGTTGCCATTGTTGTTGTTGTTTTGGGCAAAAATGGCAGCAGGATGAGCAGCTGGGATCACAAAAACATTACCAGGTGATAGGTCAGCACTGAACTTCCTGTACTGTTGAATTTCCTGTACTTGATCCATGCTCTCTTCTTGGCCTTGGCTCCTGAGGTGTGGGCAAGTACCTGCCATTTCATAGCGTCCCCTTCCTTCTACCACCATCATCAAGTATATTGATTTTGAATTGTAGTGTGGCATCATGATAGCCTCCTCCTGGACCCAAAAAAAGAAAGGAAAAAAGATAAATTTTCATAAGAACATTTTCCTATATTGTTCTCTTGCCTGACTATTGTCTTATGTTGTCATATTATGAATTTGAATAATTAATGATATTGAATCTCGTCAAAATATGCGATCGAGATTAAGTGTCATTTGTCTAACAAGAGAACATTCCCCTATTACCCTAGATAATGGATATTAGTTGGTTTCTTCTAGGGACTATTGTTTGGTTTGCTTGGTTGATTTCAATGTAAGAGAACTTGCCATTGAAGTCCTCAGGCCAAGCCTCATAGAACTTGCCATAGTTGTTGGAGTGCACAGGTTTTTGGGTTGGAAGATTGATTATACTCTTAGAACCAATGGCTTTACGCGAGGCTGAAGAACCCTGTTCACTCAATGCCCTGAGTTGCTCTTTTGAGGCTCTCATGACAATGCCCTGTCGACTCTACTGTCCAAAGGCCCTCTCTAGCTGCTCTCTTGGGGTCTGATCAAACATTTAATCAAAAGAGCATAATTAATTAATCAGTGTAAATAAACTAATGAAATCAAAATAAAGAGAATTGAATCTTAACTTACATCAAAGGCAGATTCAAGAATGTCATTGCTGAAAACACTGAAGGGAAGAATTCCTGCAGCAAAAAAAAAAAACACAGGAAGTTCAACTTTCTGCAGCAAAAATAAGAAAAAACAGTACTAAGACTGATATATATTTGAGGAAATGATGTGATTTGAATACCTCAAACCGGCTAGGACTGTTGACTGGCTGAAGGAGCTTTGCAATTCGAAGGGTTTCATCATTGTCCTCATTAATAAGTAGGTTGTAGCCCCTGCAGGAACCCTAATCACATCTCCATGTAGCATGTTCAAAGTGACAATGTCCTGCATGTAAAACCAAATTAAGCAACAACAAAAAAAGACATTACAACATTATGTCAGTTAGTTAATGGTAATAATATTATTAAATTAGCCAATAAAAGGGTTCACCGTTGAGAACAATGTAAATTGCTTCAGCATCACAGTGGTGTGGAAGAACAAAAGTGCTAGGTTTTGCCTCAAAGATGGCCAACCGGTAGTTTTCAACACCGCGGAGAGCCTCAGATTGCCTCCTCTTGGTGAACTTCTCGAGCACATAAAACCCACCTTCATCAGACTTGAATCTTGACTGAAACATTTGTGAGGGGAAGTAGAAGGGGTTGTCCCTCTCCTCTTCTTCCCTTCTCTGCCTCCATGTTGATGTTGCTTATAACCAAAAGTTGAAGACACAGAGGCAGCAAGGAAAAGAGTGGAAAGGAAGACCAGCAAGTAGCTAGCTTTGATCACCATGGTGATACAAAAGGTTTTTGGGGGGCATGCAGAAAGAAGGTTTTACAAGCCTATTTATGGTGGAGACAAGTGACATAGCTTAGGTTGCTTGGAGCTTCTACTAGCCACAAGTTTATGGGTTGCTATAAATTTTGCAATAAACCTAGTACTCAGATGTTTGGTAGGATTTCTGTAATATAATTATTGACATGGGCCATCTCCATTCCCTAGAATTCTGTAGAGATTGTGCAAATGTGCATTAACTTTTAACAATAGTTTTCAGATTAAAATGGATGCATTATATATGATATTTCTAAAATGGATGCATTATTATATGTGGTATTGTTGGGTTTTTAGGGTGAAGTGCTTTTATTTCTTCAACAATAGATGAGTACAAGGCTTTATAGAGGATTAGACTTATTGGCCTTCAACAACTAGAAACTGTTTACTAGGCTTATTGGCCTCCTTCCTATATTCTGGCTTATTGGCCTCTTCACTCTTAGTTCACTTATACAAGAGGCAACACCTATTTATAGATATAGGCTGCCGTCATTGTCCAAGTCGGTGGACTTGGCTAGTTTACAAGATTTTTATTAGGACTTTTCTAGAATGTCTACAACAATTATGTCTTAAAGCTTGACTTTGTCAAAGTCGGTGGATATTTCTTGAGATTTCTACTTTTTTCTAAATTTTTCTAAATTTTTCAAGACAAGTATGTATTAAATTTAACAGGTGTTACAGAAAAGTTAGACTTGATTGAGCGGATGAGTTTCCCATTCTGCACCCCCTCCCCAGGCACATAATCATAATCCGGCATTTTCACCTTAGCGAGATAGATGTTTTCAACTGGGCCACAACTCAGCAAAACTCTCTCCTTCAGAACTTTGTGAACAACTCCCTCTGCGATCTCTCCCACGAAAAGCTTGAAGGTGATGCCCCTAAAAACAACTGGAAACAGCACATCCCCAGTATGCTCCCTGACCCTACACTCCCCTATGCTCTCCAGATTTGTGAGAGCAAGAAAGTATCCAAGATCCTTGGTTGCCTTGGTTGATGCAAAATCATCCAGCAGGCGGACAAAATTGACTTTTAGAGCATCAGTCCTTTTACTTCAAGGCTCTCAGCAGAGATGACAACATCCCACGGCAACTGTACTTTGAGAAACATAATGGTTGCTTTTTCCTACCTGCGGCTGCCATAAACCAAAGAATGAATTGGCAACCAAAAGTACATCACTTTTTATCCTTGAATTATTCTCAAACAGTGTCCTATATCTGCACAGTGTAAGTCATCCATGTATAGCCGAGCGGCTATACTACTTTTTATTTTATTTTTTAAAATAAACGGTATAGCCGGTATTTCTTTTTTTAAAAACTAATCTAGCCGCTCGGCTACACTATTTTTGAGACGCTGGTCCCTTTTTTCAAAAACTAAATCGTATAGCCGAGCAGCTATACTCGGGTTTTTTTTTAATTTTTAAAAAATGGTATAGCCGGCCGGCTTTACTAAGGTAATTTTTTTTTTAAATAATATAGCCGCGCGGCTATACTTGTTTTCACACGAACAATTAGGCGGAATTTTTTAAATAGTATAGCCGGGCGGCTATACTCTTTATATATACATATATATATAGGGATATCCCCTATTTTCTTTTATCGATAAGAGTAGTTTAGAGCATTATCCATTACTATTATGCCATTACCCAAGTCTCTATTGTCCTTAAATTTTTTAGTTTGCTAGAGTTATTACCCATATAAAGAATTTAGCATTTTCATGTTTAATACTTATATTATATAGGTAAGTATGTATTTTTCAATAATACATTCGTTTTCTCTGAACATCTTGGGTTGAGTGATTTAAATTAAACCCGATTAGTTAATTAATTATTTGAATTATTTTTAAAATTCAAATATCATATAATGTTTTTGTCTAATTAAGTTTGTCCTTATCTGATACCTATTGGAACATGTATATGAGTCACTCTATTTAAAGAGAAGCCCATAGGTCTGTGCAATTACATCAATTTCACAGAGAACATTCATATCATCATTCTTGTATAGCCTCAGAGATAAACACACAAATTTCGCCAGGAATCAAAGCCCTAGTGCTAGGACTAAGTATGGGTGAAATGTTGTTTCAAAGACATTGCAATTCTACAAGCTCTATTTGCAAGAACAATCAGTTTTTAATTTACTGCCATATTTAATTTCATTATTCTATTTGTTGTTTAATTAAATTATTAGAATAATATTGATTGTTGTTCCTCCAACAAGTTTCACTCAAGATGACGAGTTAGATCAAGGGCAAATATTCCCACCAAAAAAAAAATTGAACTCTCAGATTGATTTATTCTGAAAATTCTTTCTTTTCAATATCCGCTTTGGATATGTTGAAACTACCCAATTAATATTAATAAAGTATAAAGTAATGCAACTAGGAGGGTGCTTTTTTTCTTAATTTTTTTTAAATAAAAGGTATAGTTGCGCGACTATACTATGGTATTTCTTGTATTTAAAAATAGCATAGTCACCCAGCTATACTATTGTTGACACGTTGGTCCTTTTTTTTTTTACTAAATAGTACCGCCACGAGGCTATACCCGGGTACTTTTTTTATCTTTAAAAAAGTGTATAGCCGCGGCTTTACTAAGGTAATTTTTTTTTTTACAAAAAAATAATAGTATAGTCGAGCGACTATACTTGTTTTGACATGTGGGCATCTAATCGCTAGGTGGGTCCTTCTTTTTTCCTATAAATAGTATAGCCGCACGGCGGGTCTTTTTTTATTTTTTATAAATAGTATAGCCGAGCGGCTATACTCGGGTATATATATATATATATATATATATATATATATATATTATTAAAGTATAGCCTCACGACATTATTCGGATTTTTTCAAAAAAAAATAAATAGTATAGCCGAGCGAACATACGGTTTATATATATACAAGAATCCTTTTTTTTTTAATTTTTAAATAATTCCCCGATTTTCTTTTTTCGATAAGAGTAGTTTAGAGCATTATCCATTACTATTAGGTCATTACCCAAGTCTCTACTGTCCCCTTTGATTTTTTTACTTTGCCCGAGTTATTACCCATATAACAATTTAGAATTACAATATAGCATTAAATACATTATTTTTTTTATTTGATTTCAAATGGGTATAATTGGACAATTAAACAAACTTTGTATTTACATTCCTACACAAACCAAACATGTGAAAGGAAATAAAGTGGTATTTCCCGGTCACTTTCCTAGGATTACCAAACATGGAAAATGAATCTTCAATTTCCCAACCCTTGCAATAATTTCTTTCAAAATCCTAATTTTGCTAATTGGCTGTTCTGGGTGGGTAAATGGGATAGGGATAATCTTTTGTTTTTTATTTATTATGGGCTTACAATTATTTGCAAGAGACCTGAATAAACTTTTTCCCTTCAAAGAAAATAGAGATAATAAAGAAATAAAATCAAGTTAATTTTGGTAATAAAAACCAACATTCACGTTCTTTGTATGTGGCTCATTATGAACATGCATCAGAGACCTAATAGCTAATCACCAAGTATCTCTCCAACCCATAGGTTACAGTAGCTTCACGTGAGGAGAGAAGCAGCGACAACGGTGTTAAATACAACACGTTGCAACTCGCAAGGGAGTTAGGAGGACATGCATGTACGTCAATTTTGTCACATACCTGGGACGCTATAGCTAGTCACCTTGCATGTAATATGCATAACCAAATGTGCATGTGCATGCTCACCCTTAAGCTTCTATAAGTACCTACACTGGTGGTCCTGCCATAGAAGTCTTGCCGGAGACGCTGTCATTCAATGAGCCCTGAATGTTTTCGCCTGAGATGTGGGATATAATTTGCCAGCAGGAAGCTGAAGGCCACCCGAAACAAGATATCTAAAATGTTAAACTGTGTGCTCAATTAGCTAAACAATAACGTGCCACTCTACTGTTTGTTTCCCTGTAGCTAAAAGTTAAATGAAGAGCTAGTTGCAATTCTGAAAGCATGTTCTGTTTGATATATTTTTAAGAGAATTCAACTCTCTCTTTGATTGAAGATCAGATTGATCTTAATCTCAAATCTTAATGATTTCACATACAAAATAAACTTTTATTTTATAGCACCAGAAATACATCCCACGGTTGATACAGATTCATTGCACATTAACAGAAAGGACTGTTGACTCAAACCAGCTAGGACTGTTGACTGGCTGAAGGAGCTTTGCAATTCGAAGGGTTTCATCATTGTCATGTGGTTAACTAAGTAGGTTGAAGCCCCTGCAGGAACCCTAATCACATCTCCATGTTCCATGTTAAAGGACTCTTTCCTGTCTTGCATCGGTAAAATGACACTACAACGTCCTGCATGTAAACCCAAATTCAACAACAAAACAAGACATTACAACACTATGTCAGTAAGTAAATGGTAAGGATATAATTAAATTAGCCAATAAAAGGGCTCACCATTGAGAACAATGTAAATTGCTTCAGCATCGCAACGGTGTGGGAGAACAAAAGTGCTAGGCTTTGCCTCAAAGATGGCCATCCAATAGTTCTTGACGCCGCGGAGAGCCTCAGATTGTCTCTTGGTGAACTTCTCGAGCACATGAAACCCACCTTCATCAGACTTGAATCTTGACTGAAACATTTGTGAGGGGAAGTAGAAGGGGTTGTCCCTCTCCTCTTCTTCCCTTTCTCTGCCTCCATGTTGATGTTGCTTATAACCAAAAGTAGAAGACACAGAGGCAGCAAGGAAAAGAGTGGAAAGGAAGACCAGCAAGTAGCTAGCTTTGATCACCATGGTGACACAAAAGGTTTTTGGGGGCATGCAGAAAGAAGGTTTTACAAGCCTATTTATTGTGGAGACAAGTGACATAGCTTAGGTTGCTAGCCACAAGTTTATGGGTTGCTATTTATTTTGCAATAAACCTAGTACTCAAGTAGTTTTTATTTTTTTTTATAAATAAAAGGTATAGCCGGGCGGCTATACTACGGTATTTCTTTTATTAAAAATAGCCGGCTGCTTTACTATGGTAATTTTAAAAAAAAAAATTTGTGCGCACCTAATCGCTAGTGGGTCCCTTTTTTCCCTTATAAATAGTATAGCCGATCGGCTATACTCAGATAGTTTTTGGAATAAATAGTATAGCCGCCGGCTATACATGTTTTCGCATGTGAGCGCCTAGTCATTTTTTATTTATTTGTTTATAAATAGTATAGCCGGGCGGCTATTCGTTGGTATTTTTTTTTATTTTTTTTTTTAAAATAGTATAGCCGAGCGGCTATACGCTTTATATATAATGGGAATTTTTTTAAAATAAAAACAAAATTTCCCTAATTTTCTTTTATGGATAAGAGTAGTTTAGAGCATTATTCATTATTATTAGGTCATTACCCAAGTTTCTATCGTCCCCTTTGATTTTTTTACTTTGCGAGAGTTATTACCCATATAAAGAATTTAGCATTTTCACGTTTAATACTCGTATTATACACCATCGAGAATTATGGATGTAGAATTATGTCAGTTAGTTAATGGTAATTATATAATTAAATTAGCCAATAAAAGGGCTCACCATTGAGAACAACGTAAATTGCTTCAGCATCACAATGGTGTGGGAGAACAAAAGTGTTAGGCTTTGCCTCAAAGATTGCCATCCAATAGTTCTTGACGCTGCATGCGGAGAGCCTCAGATTGTCCCTTGGTGAACTTCTCGAGCACATAAAACCCACCTTCATCAGACTTGAATCTTGACTGAAACATTTGTGAGGGGAAGTAGAAGGGGCTGTCCCTCTCCTCCTCTTCCCTTTCTCTGCCTCCATGTTGATGTTGCTTATAACCAAAAGTTGAAGACACAGAGGCAGCAAGGAAAAGAGTGGAAAGGAAGACCAACTTGTTGGCCATTAATAAATGTTTTTCTTGTTGTGTGACTTAGTACCATATAGAGTTCCTATAAGGTTCAAATCTGAGTTATTTACACTAACACCTCCTGAGGTTTTCGGCTTTTTCGCAAAACTCCTTGAGGTTTTAGAAATTACAAGAACACCCCTGAGGTTTTAAATTGTTTTCACAAAACCTTTTTTCATTGATTTTTCATCCAAAGATTGATGATTTTATACAATAACAAAAAATTGTCCAAATTACATAGTTGGCGTTCAAGATTAGATTGCATATACTTCATTGAGGTAATTTTGTAATTTGCGTAAGTTTTTTTTTCAATGAAATCATTAATTTTTGGACAAACAATTAACGAAAAGGGTTTTGTGAAAACAAACTGAAAACATCAGGGGTGTTCGTGTAATTTTTGAGACCTAATGGGGTTTTGTGAAAACACTAGAAACCTCAGGGGGTGTTAGTGTAAATAACTCTTCAAATTTTTCGTTGTCTTCATCATCAAATATTATTGATATTTGGGCTAGGGGTGGGCATAAAAACCGATAAACCGACCGAACCAACCCAAATCGAACCGAAAAAGAGTATTTTTTGACCAAACTGAAAAAGTCAAACCTGGACCTAAATCGAACCGAAAGTCAACGGTTCGGCTCTTCGCTTTAATTTTTTCAGAACCGGTGGATCTGAACCGAACCGATTAATATTTAAATATATATATGATTTACATGTGGCCTCATGTGATTGGCCAAAAAAAGAAGAAGTGTGTGAGTGCTTGCACACCAGATCCCTTACGCAATTTTTTTTTTTGCTGGAACCCTCAAGAGTCACACACACACGCTAGGTTCTCTCTCTCTCTCTCACTCATGTCTAGAGTCTTCTCTTGGTTTTTTTCTTTTCGTTTTTGACCTAAACCAAGCGGCGCCTCACCTCTCTCTCTCTCTCTCTCTCTCTCTCTCTCTCTCTCTCTCTCTCTCTCTCTCGATCTCGACCCGCCTCAGCCTCAGCTCTCTCTCACTCAGTCTTCCTCTTCTCTTCGTTCTAATTTTTCTTTTCGTTTGTTTTGACCTAACACTAAGCGGCGCCTCACCTCTCTCTCTCTCGACCCGCCTCCTCCCTTAGATCTTCAAGCCTCGCATAGCACCAGCACCACTACTCTCTCAGTCTCTCTCTCTCTCACGATCCTCTCACGATCTTCAAGCCTCGCACAGCCACCGTGCCTCCTTCAGCCGATCAGCCATCGCGCCTCCTCCTCCCGGGATTTCAGCCACCGCGCCTCTCTCAGTCTCAGACTCTCACGATCCTCTCTCTCTCACGATCCTCTCACTCTCAGTTCGATCAGCCACCGCGCCTCCTTCAGCCCTACACGCAGCGCAGGTCAGCTAACTCTCTCTTCTTATCTCGATTTTTCCCAGTTTTTTGTTTTGCTCCGCTAACTCTCTCTTCTTATCTCGATTTTTCTATGTTTCTCAGTTTGTGATCACCGACAACATCTATTCCTCTCCTCCGATATCTTCTGTGGGTTTCTCTCTCAAATCAGTCAAAGGTGAGAGCATCATCATCTTCCTTTGAATTTAGGGTTTATTCTAAATTAAATTTATGGTTTATTTTCTTTTAAATTAGGATTGTCGATTTGGTGGTTGAAGTTGATGTGATGATATATTTTTTCTGTTAAGGTTTTAGGGTTGTCAAATTAGGGCTGCCACCAATTAGTTTATGCTATGTTGTGAAGAGGTGTGTTTCTTGAATTGTTGTTCTTTTTATTTTAGTCTATAATTGGTTTAATTGAGCATCCTATTATAATGTTGAATATTGTAGAATTTAAACCAAACTCTTGTTGATCATGTCATTGATCTTCCTGCGGTAATCAAAATTTTCTGTGCTCTGGATGTTTTTTGATAGAGTAAGGAAGAATAGATAAAAACAGAGAAAAAATGGGAGGTTGATTTTGAGTATTAATTAGCTAATGTCTGTGCTCTGTGTGTTTTTTGATAGAGTTAGGAAGAATAGAGAAAAAGAGAGAAAAAAAGGTCGTTGTTTACAAGTTGTAATTAGCTAATGTTTTGTTTACGGTTATAATTCAAATGAAATGTGGCATTCTTGGAAATTCCAGTTTGAAAGGTCGTTTTATTATAGTCATGTTCGTCAGTCACCCTCCTGCGAGATTGAATTGTTTCATTCTGTTTCCTGAATTCAGAACGGAGGATAATAGTAAAGTTGCTGAAGAATTGAAGCGAGCTGATGCAATTGTGCTTACGTATGCGTGTGATCAGCCTCAGACTCTTGATCGACTGATTTGAGAGATGAGAACCAACAGGTGAGCCTGGAACAAGTGATGTCACCAATAATGCAACAGTTTCGGGAGATTGAGACTTGCATTGAGTGTTCAGCGTTTAAACATATTCAGGTATGTACTAATGGCTCCTATATTTTCAAGTTCTGCTGCGTCTTAGTATGTCCCTGTTTTGTGAAAACATGCACCATATGATGTGTTGCATTTCTTCATACCTTATTATGTGTGTTTGGGTTGGCTCCTAATGATTGGGGACTTGTTTATTGTATTTCACACATTTATATGAACTACTTGTGTGTTACATTCGCTAAAGTTTTATTTAATGGCTACCAAGGATCTAGTTTCAATCGATGGCTTTATGTTGCAAGTATTTTTTGTTTTTTTGGCATTGACACTGTAATTCTCTGACTCTATACTATCGAACGCTTTGTATTTTCAGATTCCTGAGGTCTTTTACTATGCACAAAAAGCTGTTCTTCATCCAACTGGCCCATTATTCCATTCTGTAATGGGTTATGTGATTCTTTTTGTTTCTGGTATCAACTTTGATCAAAATCAGGCTTTTAATTTTATTTGAATTTTTTGTTGTTGTCATCAGTTGATATAAGCCATAAGGCCACTCCTCATGACAACCTGGATCAATATAAAACATTTTCGTCCAAGACTTTTCTTCACTACAATCTTTCATTACCCACACATTCAGAGGATATATCATAGAGTGATTTTAAACTTGTTTGTACCATATCTGACCCTCCACTCATACAACGACACGTGGATCACTTCAGCTCACCCAAGTGCCCAAGGCCTCGAACAATCGGCATATTCTACCGATGGCATTGTCTCAAAAGCCACATACAATCGGCACCCACTACCGATTCTACAAATCAGCCTCGAAGCACCCGCCAAAAATATCTAAATACAAGTGTCAAACTCATAGGGCCCTCCCAGGAGTCCCACATCGGAAATGAGTACTAAGAGCATTCAAAATGCCCTCTATAAAGAGACCACTTCACTACAATACAAGGGTAAGACTTTTCAGCTTGACTCTTATACTTCTATATAGTCAACAGCAAGAGCTCTTATAAACATTCTTACTTGAGCATCGGAGGGTCTTAGGCTGGTTCCACACCGGTTCCATAGACCTTACGAGTCTCGGCTTCCTTCCATTCAGGATTAGCATTTAGGACATGAAGAATCGGCATCCATCACTCAATCGATCCACCAGATCGTCCTCATCGCTTGTAAGTTGCACTCATCTCTATCTGTTATGTTTTAGTGCCAACAAAACTAATACAAGTGTATTTTTTTTGCAGCTCCCTTAACTGATACAATCATAGAGTGAATCTGTTTGGTATTTAAAATTTAATTTGGTGTTTTACTTGTATTTTTTGTCATGGGTTGTAAAATATAATTTGGTACTTTACTTGTATTTTTTGTCATGGGATGTAAGAAACAACTAATTTGATAGTTAGATGATGCTTGTGATTGTGATTTAGTTTAGAAACTTAAAAAAAAAACAGGTTATAATTGAGTTGAATTTACAGGATTTGGTTTAATGGATGGCCTGTTTGAAAAATTGGCATTGTGGAAAAAACTTGGGCTTTTGAATAAATAAGCCAATTAGGTTTTGGCAATTTGACCAAAAAAATAAAGATTTTGGCCCAAAAAAGTGATTTGGGCTTAAAAATAACTAGTAGTGGGCTAAAGCCCAAAACCGATCAAAAAGCCTGAACCGAACCGGAGCCTATCGGGTCAACCAGTTCGGCCCATTTTCGACTTTCAATTTGGAACCGATCCACTTGAGAACCGATATCTTACTCGATTCGGTCCACGGGTCGCTCAAAATTCAAACTGACCCCAAATCGTGCCTAGGCCTAATTTGGGCGATATTCGATTCATGATTCTTATTCCAATTCATGATTAGTAAACACACAGTAAGAATCAATTAAATAATAACAAGTGACTAATTGAGTGCTGTTTTTCTCTAAATAGGCTATCTAAACGTTGTTTTGAAAGCTTCCCCCTCCCCTCTTAAGCCTGGCTTTTACCGAGCTCGAAATATAAAAAGAGCCCGACAGGCTTAGCTAGCCCAATTTAAAATCCAAACTTTCAAAATTTAGCCCAACATGTCGTTTAGAAAATTTGAATTTATCCAAGCAAACAACCACCCAAAATAACAGAAAAAGAATATAGATAAGCACAGAAATCTTGGAAAAACAAAAACTGGACGATAAATCCATTTTAAACTCAAAATGCAACTAATCACAATCCGTAAAGGACTCGAACACAAACTTTTTCAAGTGGCGGCAAATCGTGTCATAACCGTTATGGGAAAAGAATTCAGAATCCTAACTAATTTTCAAGAGAAATATCCTTCTCCACATTCTCTGAGGATTAAATGAAATTCATATATAAATAATATAAAGCCACCTTTCTCTCCCACACTCACTGCTCCCTCCAATCAACCACTTCCCCCTAGAAACCCCGTAGTTCTAACCTAGCAACTCCCTCCCTCTTTCTTTTACTTTTCCTTCTTCTGCAAGACTAATACTTTCACACAAAAACCCTAATTCTAGCTCACTCTCCCCAGTTTGAATCACTGAACATAAAAAAGACTTCATCTTGAACATTTTTACCAAAAACCCATATCCTAATCCCTGTGTGATTTCTGCTTCAAAACCATTAAAAGCCCAAGTCTTTTGTTCTTGAACCCAAAACCCAGTTGCAGGCAATGGCTTCAAAACGGTGCCGTCTTCTCCGCTCATCAAGTCAGGGTGAGACAGGGTTGTACACCCATATTCAGCCTCTTCAGCCGTCTGTGCGTCTGGGGGAACCGGAGCGGCAGAAAAGGCCTCAGAGGCCAACCATCAAACAGCTGGAGAAGCAGCCCCAGTCTCAGCATCAGCCGAGTATCTTTAGGTTGAATTCACCGACTGAGGAGAAAAGCGACTTCGTCTTTAAGGAGCAGCCTGATGAAGGGTTCAGAGCTTTCCTCAAATGCTGTTCCTTGTGCAAGAAGCAACTCAAACAAGATGGAGATGTCTACATGTATGGGTACGTAAGTAGACTTTGCTTTAATTTCTTTTTTTCTAATTGGGTTTTTAGGCAAATAGGATTTCAAATTTTGGAACAAGTTTATAGCGCCAAAATGTTGATATCAGCTTGTGATCTCCCTGTTTTTAGTCTAATCTAATTTTAAAAGTTCATATCCCTTAAAAAATTAATTTATATCGATAAAATTATGTGAATCCCACGTTGCTAATACAAGTCGGTTTCTCCTTTACAAGTGATATAATAAGAAAAGAATGTGATTCGTGTAGCATTACTCGTAAGTTATGTAGAAGCTTTCTTGCTAGTCATCAATTTTAGAAACTACGTACAAATGTGGAAAACTAGAGGGAAGTAAGTAGATTATTTGTGAAAACAGAGCAACCCCAATTATTTGTTTCATATTTACCTTGTACATTACAGATATTTATTTTTGACCGATTTATACGCTTGCAATAGGCATGTCATGCATTTTTAGCAACTTTTTGAAATGTTGCACTTTTTCCTTGTTTGTTAAATTAGATTACATCAAAATAAGTGATGTTTCACACTGATACTAATATGACCTGAAATTTTGATGATGCAGAAACCTAACTGCATATTGCTCCCCTGACTGCAGAGACGATCAGATGGCTTTGGACGGGTTTGACAGAAAAATTGCTGCAGATCGTGAAATAAAAAAAATGGAAATTCTTGGCAAACCAAATGCACCATTGCACTGAAGAAGAAGAAGAAGAAGAAGAAGGTTGTATGCACAGCTGCAAAAATTTTGCAGTCAGCTGGCACTGTAGACTACATTAGTGTAGGAAAAACTATTTTTCTTACAAATTCTTTCGTAGCTTGGCATGTTAATTGTAAATGGTTTCTGAATTAAACAGAAACCAAGATGCCTGCTACAGTTCTTAATGATTAGGAGACGTCTGCTTATTGGATGGCAATTAATTGTAGGAAACTTTTTAGGCCTGAGATCACGTGATGTTTATTTATTTGATTGATGTATACAGCCAAATATCTGTTTGTATATTCACTTCCAAATGCCACTTAAAATATTTAGGAAATGTGACTGCAGAATAAATTAAACTTCTTTACCACTGGCTTCTCATTTGTTTCCTGAAACAATTAACAATATGACTTGGAAGCTCTGTTTTGAAAACCAATTTACTAAATTTGAGTTATTGTTGCTGTTGGGTTTTTGAGTCCACCGCCAGAGCCCAAGGATGGATCATGGAAGGAGAGATTGGACTGACACCTAATGCAACCCAAGTTTATTTAGTGGGTTTCAACTTTTTAATTTCTGAAAAATAAAAAAAAGTTAGGCACCTTCTCTGCTAATTTGGTTTTAGTGCTTCTGTTGTTTCAGACTTGTAGCAGAAACATACAGAAGTGATGATAGGCTGATAGCAATCTCTCCGTTAGGAAAGAATCTCTAAATCATGACATCTCGACATAAACTGGCAGGACTGTAAAATTTGGTTTGCTTGTCAAGTCTATGAAGATGAAGTACACTACATTTTTCAGTGAATAATCACCAAGGCCCAGATAGCTATCAGAAAACTTCCTTTATTCTGTGCTTCTGCTCTCACTTTAGGTGATAAAAATTCATGAATTCTTTTCCCCTGTTAATTAATTTTAATATAAAACTAGAAAAATAATCCCACCCTTCACATTTTTTTTCTTCTTCTTTTTTACTTGGGTAAGGGTTCAAATGCATGCGTTTGTTTTTGGTTATTTATTTGTCCTCTTAGTATAAAAATCATGGCAGTTTTCTTTTGTTGGCTGCACCTGTTCTAAGTGGTCCTTACTATAAGGTAATCATGAGAATTTGTTGCATGCAAACTGGTAAAGACAAATGTGGAAATGCAACCCACTACAAAAGAAAGTAGTCTCTAAATCATGGTTGCTCATCCATATACCTGTCAAAACCTGTAAAAACTGACCAATGCTTTCCTAGTTTATTTACCAACCTCACAGTTAAAAAGGAAAAGCAGATGCAGAGTGTGGATGGGAGACTATCAAGAGCAGCTCCAACTTTTGCAGTAAAATCAATTGCCACAACAGGAAGATACAGGAGGCTTTAAACATATTTAGTATTTTTTTTCTTCTTTGACAATAGCCTCAACAGGCCTCCATCAAATCTTTTACTTCTTTTGCATTTAATACAAAAGGATGTAAGAAAATGATTATTTTGACCGTTTCACTTTCATTCACTCATCATATATATTCCTAATTCCTAAACACATAAAGAATCATGAATAAAAAAATCCTTCATCTTCCCACTTGGCTAGTTCTGGTTGGCTGAGATTATCCTGCAAGAGAAAAGTTTTTAATGGTAAGCTTATGGGCAAGTAATTATTACCATAAGCGTAGAAGTAACCACTTTTTAACAATATTATAGTACCTAATACTTGTGCAGAAGACGAAATGCTTGAGTTGCAGTGGGGTAGGTATCTGTTAATTGAGTAACCAAATAATGCAGTGTTCTGACTGCTGAAACTGTTTCTTTCTGCTAACCAACTGTTGTTACTGTACAACTTGCTGTTGATGTATAGAGTTAAACTGACCAAAATTGCAAAATTAACACCTGATAAGAGAAAGTAAAGGGTCAAATTAGCCAACGCAAAACCAAGATGTACAGCAAAACCAAGAAAAGTCAAAAAGAAAAAAAGACTAACCTTTTTCGGTTTGTGGGCTAGGAGAAGTCTCCATCACCCTCCAAGATTAGTTCTTCAAAGTGATTCCCGCCTGCAACTGGGGACCAAATTGTAAATTAGGAACAAAAAAGAAGCAAGAGATCTACTGCTCAAGAAAAAAAAAAAGAGAAAATTTTGTAGATACTTTCAGGTTACTTAAAGAGGCATCATTCCTCTCCTTCAATGAGATTTTTTTAAGGCATATTCTACAGGATGACAAATGTATGGACTGAAGGATCTGATTGAGCCGGACAGCGGTGGAGTTAAAAGGTTCCTATACCCCCAGACAACCAGAATGCTCAGGAGTGTGACAGATGAAACTTTCATGAAACAAGGGTCAAATGGGAGAAAGGGAATGGGGTGTTCACTTGAATAATTTAGGATGCAAAACCAATTGTAGTTCGCAGGAAAGAAAAAATTAACTTATTCAACATGTATTGGCAACCCAGTGGAACAACTTAACCATATAACTTTAAAATATCATATATATATATATATATATATTCTGCAAGTGAAACACACACTTAGACAACCATATCATTTGTATGCAGGCATCAGAGAGGGAGAGAGAAAGCATACTTGAATGCAGGACCGGTGTGGGTCATCATTGTTCTCTCATCCTTCAGAAAAAGTTTAGCTCAGTATATCCATGAGAATATGGAAGAAGCTCCTCCACTTCAATCCTGGAACTAGAATAACTCGTGCTTTTCTTCAACCGGCTCTGGCTTGACTCAACCTCAGCCCAAAATACCCCATAAACTGGTCTGTGATCTGAGAACCTAGATTCCCCACGGACATAAGATAATTGTTGGAGACCTTCACCATACCACAATATTCGATCACACCTTCACAGACAAAAGTAAACAAATTAGCACTGCAAGTTTTTGGTTATTGGCATGCCCATGCACAGGCTGCAGAACTTTCATCATTTTGCTCCAAGATCAATCCATTTTTCTTCACTTTACACTCCATTTTCCCTTCTATTTCAAGCATAATTCTCCATACAGTAGGAAACAAAGTCTTACCAAGCAGGTGTTCGACGTTTCTCCTTTGGGTGCATATCATCCCCTGCGTATCTGTCTGAGTTAGTTGAATACTTGTAAGTTGGTGGAAAATAAATCTTCCCCTCATTCCAGCCAGCAAAGACACGACCACGTTTCTGCTCTAACCGTAACTGTCGAAAGAACCAATGTCAATTTATGATGAAACTTCTACTACTGTAGTAGTAAAGAACAAAGGCAAGGATTAAAAACAGAGAAATATATTGAGGGACTTGAAAACATGCCTGGTCATTCTCTAACAAGGCCCTCCAATTTTGCATCTCAACTAATGCTTTAGCAGAGCGGTAAGAGAGAAAAATTCGATAATTCAAATCCCCAAGCCATATAACTCGACTAGATAAGAAGTGAGAAAACATTATTAGTTTATTATAAGAAAATCATTGGGCAATGGTAATTATAAAATAGGCATATATACGCAGCTGAACACTATAATGTAATATGGAATCAATGGTTGATAAGCAAAAATCTTACTCATGCTCCAGGATTGTTTCTGGGGATTTCAGGGCGCGGGAGCCATTAACCCGTGGAAACCTGGTCTTCCGAAGGATTTCCATGACATCTGAATTCCTTCTTAGTTCATCACCCTCCTTCTGTCCCGATGTTAAATGAGTACAAACAAAGCAAAAGGTTGTATCGTGCAAAGACATGCTTACTGAGATGGATCCCTGTTAATCCAAACAGAAAATTTGCATTTGCTAAGTTGATTACAATTGAAAAAATGCAATGAAAAGAATCAAAACAACCATAATTAAGTCAATCAATACCTTATTCCCAAGATAACCCATCAACCCTCTTCCAACACATGATACTTTCATGTTTTGAACGTAATCCCTCAGTTCACTCCTGACCCATACTGTAAGAAAGATGCCAACCATTTGCTTGCTTGCTACTAAGTTGTACCTTGAATGCCCTCCTGGCATTCTATATCCATTTTCATTGGATGCAGATCCACCATAGGACATTGGTGAGAATAAAACAGTACTTGGTGAATCACCTGGTCCATTATCATCATCAGACGAAGCCCACCTGGAATAGTCACTCGGCCTTGAGTAGTCGCTTGGCCTTGAGTAGTCACTTGGCCTTGAATAGTCACTTGGCCTATGACCCCATCTGAAACTGGGATCATAGTCACTTGGCCTGTGACCAAAGATCACCCGATCACAAACACTGAACCTTCGATCAAGTCGAGGTTGTGAGATTGAAGGGTCATTCTCCGTTCTCCAGCTTTGGGTCGCCTGGAATGATCGGCGTTGAAAGAAAGAAGAGCTCTTCTGCCTACTTGATCCTTCAAAATCTGCATGTAGTTCTACAATTGGATGAGGGATGGGAGATGGTGTATAGCACCCACTACCACCGCTGGAACCGGGAAGATTGTTTAAAGTCTTTCGAATGAGAGCCAGCCATTTCTTGGCAGGGCCATTGTCTTCTGCTCCCAGAACATTACCAGCATTTAGGGGAACTATCTCTTGAAATCTGAAAGAGAGAAGTATACATATATCTTTTAGCAACGGGTCAATAACAGAGTTTGTTCAGAAAGATGATAGCATATAAACAACCAAACCTTACCCAAGAACATAAATGTCTGCAGGAGGTGAGGCATGAAGCCACTCATCTAGTTTTAAATTACTTGGTGGAGATCTTCCAGCCACATTCCATGTAGCAACAAAAATGCTGCTCCAAATCAAAAGGAAGAAAACTTGTCAATAAATAATATATTAGATAAAGTACTTTATTAAGAACATTGTGAAAGAAGATATAAGACATTTACCTATGGTTTTCCACATCTATGATTCGAGGATGGTCAAGATTCATTTTTCGTCGACGGACCTGCTCTGGGTTCTTGCTAAATTTCTCTGTGCAATAAAGTGAGAGAAAATAATGTGAGGAAAAGAGACCAATAATGCCAAGTCTTGAGACATGAAAGAGAGGGGCTGATTCAAATAGTTTCTTTCAGATTATACCCAACCTGTCTTGCTTTTCTTAATTGTGCACGGTTCCCTCTCTGAGAAGCTAGTCCTGTATTCGACCTGATCACCTCCTGAAGAAGAAAATTATTGGCAATGCATTAATTTTGAGTTCAAAAAAGAAAACACAAGAGAGGTCAAAATAAGCACCAAAAGGGATTTACATGTTTCAAATTGGTTTCATATATAGCCAAACCAGATAGGACAACAGGAATAGATATGAGAACGAAAATAAGTCAGAATTTAGAAGTTAACATTTTACATTACTTCTAAAAAATAAGTCAATTTTAGAAGCTATAGCAGCATTTACCAATTACTTTTCTTTTTATAGTTTCTCTCAGTTTTCTGTAGTGAGCTTAAGATTATGTCACCCAGAACCCCAATAATGATTTAATAATAGCAAGAACCAATCATGTACCACATGGGTAAAGAAAACAAAGCAAAGATTTCGACCTCCAGAAACAACATCATCTGCCTGAAAGTCCTCAGTTTTGCTCTTGATATTGAACCACTTTCTGACCATTTTCTTTGACCATGAGAGCTTCACCAAACAACAAATAGAAGAATCAGCAAAACCATTTCCAGAAATCAAAACAAAACAAAAGAATAATAAACAAACTCATAAATTTTTCATTAAAATAAATACTTTTTCCAGCAGAAGAAAGTAAAAAACCTTGCTTTTCTTGGAATTCTCATCTCTCATTGTTTCACTATTACTTCATACAGCTCTGCAGTATTATTCTCTGCAATTCTTGGGCTTCTGGTTTTTTAACCAGTATCAGCCAAAGATACTCTCCCCTTCCCCAATTTCTGGGTTTTCACTCTGAGGAACTCTAGACTACGAACAAGTACAGTTCATTGTGTTTTCCCAATAGCTCCTTAAACTTTCAGAAACAATAAAAAAAAAAACTCCAAATATTGAAAGGAGAGCAAACAACAAATGGGTTTTCTTGTTTTGGTCTTGTTGTGCTATGTATACACACACACTCTCTCTATGGCAGAAGAATATGAAAGCACAACGACTGGAATGAGAAAGAGAGAGAAAGAGAGACAACGCTTTAATGCGTGGAAGTGAGATGAGATTCTGAAGTAGAACAAGACAATGCGGCAGACATGAAGAGAGAGAGAAGCAAAGCTTTCTCTTTCTCTCTCTTTGAACCAAAGGGCCTCGTTCTTAGTAACAACAGCAAAGTATCGAATTTGAACAGTATAAAGTGCCCAGACAGAGAGAGAGAAAGACAGAGTCTTTGTGGGCTTTTCTTTTTAATTTCTATTTATTTTTTTAATTTGAAAAATATTTTACCCCAAAGCTCAAGGCAGGCCCAACATGATGGGGCAACGGGCATGTCGTTTAGCTTTAGCTTCTGAACAGAAACGAGCCGGTCAGCAGAACAAAGGCTGCCCACGGTCAGCAAAGTGAAGGGCAGGTTTGAGAACCAGATATATACCCTCCTTCCCTATAGCTGTATCCTTCTACCCCATTTTGGTCTACCCATAGTAAAAAGCAGTTAAAGAAGGAAAAAGATAAAGGGAATGTATCTGCTCTTGTTCAAGTACTAATACTATATTTGTTTTCTGCTGCTCTTTTTTATTTTATTATTTTCTTCTATTTGCTGGCAAAGAATGTTTGGGGTTGAAGAAATAGTGTCTTGACACAAAACAAAACAAAATAAATTGATACATTGCCTACTTGGGTTTTTTGTATTTTTGTGTTTTTGTGTTTTTGTGAAATTGTTGGGTTTTTGTGGTTTGGGGAGGCATTCAACTTTAGCAATGCATAAAATTCCCTCAACAAACTTCATTTTTTGTCCTTTTAGGTTTTTCCAAAGTTCCAAACTTTAATTATTTTGAGCAATGTGGATGTATGTGTCATGTGTGCGATTCTCTATGTTGTTATTATAGATGAAATGATTGTGGATGTTGGGTTGGGAACTTGGGAGAATGCTTATTAAGCAATTTTGAGGCTTTCTTGGCTCAATCTAGGTTTTGTGTCTTTGGAAACATATGCAGCTGTCCCAAATTTTGGGTGCTGGGTTTCTCTTTTTAATTCTTTAGAAGCTACCAACTTATAGAGACGTGAGTTTCTTCTTTTTTTACAAAAGATACTGGGAGAGGAGGGTTTTTTTACATACATTATCAAAGTGTTCGAAACTTTAGAATCACTTATCTGCAAATCAAAGGTACTTTTCACTATGCTTGACCATATTAGCATAAATTTGAATTTATATGACATTATCTTTAATTTTTATTTTCATTATTATAATTATTATTTGCATGGGAATCTTTTCACTTAGAAGAAGGCATTTGAGCAATATTTGTGTGGTCACACAAAGTGTCCTACTGCTATAGTTTGATGTGCCCGCCGCCCATGCCAAGCTCTAGCTCTTCTTGAGCCTTCAACAACAACATGTTCGAAAGCCAATCTTTGAACAAAACAAGGTCTTTACCCTTTTTGGTTTAGGATAGGCTCTCAAATTTGAAGTCTAAATTTTTTTTTTCCCAAAAGTTTGAAGTCTTAATTGACCAGTATTAAACTCTTAATACCCATGACCCCATAAGCATCCAAGAAGCAGAGAGAGCTAGTCTGTCGCTTGCATTTTGTATTAGTTGTTGCAAATCCTCGTGATTATTATTGGGTCTTAAACCATTGATTAGGGGCATACTTTACATGTTAGAGGACAAAATGTATTGTGCAAACGGCGGAACAATTGTTGTTGGGGGCACCACAAAGGCATAAATCAAAATCCACCCACATTCCAAATGGAAATCCTGAAATAGCTTCATTAGCCTCCACTAACTACTTGTAGTTTTTATGATGACCAATTGGTCCCAAATAGATATGCAAGATTGGGACTTGCATATAAATACATTGTTTGCCTTTGTTATGAAGATGAAAAGTCCAACTATCCCGTAATTTTAGGCTCTAGCAAAAATAATTAGTAATAAATTCAAATTTTCAACGTTGAAAGAAAAGTACCATTAATTAAGTCCTCCCACCTTTATTTATTTGGGCAGGAGTTCGAAACTCCCAAAGTGACACGAATATTTATGTGTAAGCATCTTTCCCACAATAGCTTATACTCAAAAAATGAATTAAACAAATTACAAACCCTTTGAAATAGCACTTAAAATAGCACATATAAAAAGAATTCCACTCAAAAACCTAAGGCACCCACAACCTCATTTATATACAGAAAACAATTAGTCCATGTTTTAGCCTTTTTCATTCTTTTTGGTCAGACAGTCCTTGTTTTAGCTAGGCTGAGCTAAATCATGCTCAATATCCGCAGGAGAGTCTGCCACCAAATTACTTTTCTCAATCCAAAAAGTTTCCATTTGGGTTAAGGCCATGAAGTTGTAATGAGTGAACTTGCAAGTTCAAAAACTTAAAAGAAAAACTTAAGCAATTTTTTTAACTAGAAAATGATATCATATACGCACTACCCCAAGTTTCAAAACACATGTAATAATGAGTTTACTTCCATTTTGCTCATCAAGGTTATCTAATCAGCATTAAATCATTTAATCTCCATGAAATGGTTGGTGAATTATGTGCTTTTGCTTTTGTATGGATGGATTTTAGTACGACATTGTTTTCAATTTGCTTCTGCTAATGTGGGTCTTAGGGAATGATTTGAAGCAATAACGAGAAAAAGTTAATACTGAAATAGTGCAAAGGAACATGTGAAGTGAGAGAGATTGTATCAAAGACAGAGAGCTAATGGGCCATCCCTTGTAATTGGATATCTAAAGGGCAAAAAACTCGAACAAAGTGGCCCCAATACAATTGGAAATATACTTCATTCTTCTCCACTTTGAGAACCTTGACAATTGACGAAGGATTTCATGAAAATTCAAATGGTACCTAACAAAAATCATATTCTTTTGATTCAATGAAGACATGATGAAAAAAGGGAAATTTGGACATGCATGCTCATCAATATGTGGATATTGTAAGCATATGAAAGGATGCTAGTGTATAATTGCTTTTTCGTCCATAAATTTGGTTTTGTTGTGTGCAAATAAATGATAGTATGGTGTATTTTTATACGAGCGATATTGTGGGGAGAGGGGGAGGGGAAAAATCGAACATATGACTTCGGATGTATGGATAATTGCTCTTAACCACTTAAACTATAAGCCCTCTTGCAATTGGGTAGCAATTTTGGCTCATCTTTTGGTCATATGCACTCAAGTGCAATATTGCACAAATTTTTCGCACTCACATAATGAGTTTTAAAATTATTGACCTAATGAGTTTAGAGCAGAGAATGAAGAAACTAAAATTTAATAAGAAACGATAATTATTAGTTTAGTGGTATTTCTCTTTCATACACAGTTAGTTAGATAATAAAAAAATTATGGATACTCAAATTTCTAACTAATTTCCTATTTATTCTGACTTTTTTGCATGAATAATCTTTGAAGGGAATATTAGAAAAATATACCTCAAAATGATAGGAAGACCAATAGCTCCTAAACGTTAAATATGACATCCAAAATTCAATAGAATAGGTCCTACAATAGACCTTAAATTCAAAATTTTGATCCATGATTCTACAGAACACAAGCATTCCAATTCATGAAGTGGTATCTAGGGAACACCACGTTCATGGATTCAACCAAGCCATAATAAATACATGATTCTGAAGATAAAGAATGGTATCTCAGAGTTGATCGGATATCTTAGTCCCATCCCACCCATTGACTAATGAGAGCAAAGGGAGTGGGTATAATAAAACCTTGGCTACTCCCTTCCATCGTTCCAATGAAAGCAACTGATGAGATCAAAAGTGATGAACTGGTTTTTCAATCAGCACAATTTATTCTGTTTGAGAATTGGCACAAGAGCTGGCATATCTATATAAAGGATATTCCAATTCCCGAAAAATATCACTCTTCCTCAATAGGATATATCCATTTCAAATTGATTGTGGGATATATTATGCTCAACAGTTGATAATCATTTATGCGCTCGTACAAAATGCATATCCAATTAAAAGCAAACGAATATGGTTTTATAATTAAAATAGCCTTAAAGTTAATTTCCACATAATCAAACATTGGAATAGAACATGATGATTACTAATTGTCTTCTAAAGAGTAAAGATTACAAGATGCATTTGTTCACAAACCTGTCTGTGTATGAGATTGCGTTGTCCCAATAAAATAAGATTCATGCAAAATAGGTCAATAAAACATAAAGAACTCAAAGAAGATTTGGTACTGCTACTTTTTCTTTTTTGTTTCCCAAACTACCCTCCTTCCCCCTTTGGCCGGCCTTGGTGAATCTAAGGCCAAATATAATGAAGATTTACGAGGCAGTCAAAGGTATGCAGCATTTGATTTTCGTCCAAGATTCCTTATTGCTTTGTTTTGTTGGCTTTCAGACCCATCCCCCATTCTTCTTCCTTCTTTTCCTTTAATGAGGTTTGTATCCGTTTTTAAGACAAGGTTTTGTTCTTTGTTTTCAAAATGTGACGAAGCTTTCTCACATGTCACTGTCTTTGGCATATTCTCTTGCGTAAACAAAGTTCATTTTACCTCTGCATTTGTACCCAATAATATATTTATTTGTCCCTTGGATGTAGAGCTGGCAAACGGGTCGTTTTAGCTGGTTCCGGGTCATTAAGGGTCAACCCGTTTTTTAACCGGTTGACACGAACACGACCCGTTAAGTTAACGGATGACAAATACTAGACCCAAACACGACCCGTTACAATTCGCGAATATCCGACACGACCCGTTAACCCGTTAAGAATAAACCAGAAAAAAAAAAAAAAAAAAAAAAAAAAAAAACATCAAAGCACAGCTTCTCTACCCAGCTAGCCAACACCTTCTCTGTACTTTTTCCCCCAAACCCCAACCCTAACCTTTCTTCCCTCTTTCCCTTTACATTTCAATCTTCTCACCCCAAAACAATATATATCTCTCACAAATATATTAAAACTCAACAACAACAGAAACTGAGGAAGAAAAAAAATTCAATCTGTGGAACTCGACCCAGATACCTCCTCCTTATTCCCTGGCTGACTCTGGTGGCTGGGCTCGTTGGTGGACTCTAGTGGCTGGGCTGACAGAGTATGTTGAGTGGAGAGAAGCAGAGAAGAAGAGAAGAAGAAAAAAGGAGAGGAAGAGCTGGAGGAGTCTGTTGAGTGGAGAGAGAAAAGAAGAGAAGAAAAAAGGAGAGGAAGAAGAAAAGGAGAAAAAGACACGGAAAGAGAAAGTTAAAAGAGGAAAAGGTGAAGAAGAAAAGTAAAGAAAAGAAAAAATATTTTGCAAAATTACAAAATTAACCTCCCTAACGGGTGTAACGGGTTCACCCGTTTTCGACCCAACACGACCCGTTAGCTTAATGGGTGGCTGACGGGTTCACCCGTTTTCAACCCGACTCATTAAGCTCAACCCAAATACTGATAATTTCGTGCGAATTCGTGTCGTGTTAACGGGTCGTGTGCGAATATTGCCAGGTCTACTTGGATGTAGACCTCTCATTCTCACATACGTTTATCATCCCAGACTGCAAGAATTTTGGTGTTTCCTTGCTTGTTTTTTACTCAATTTTTTGGATGAGATTAGAATTATATAGGGTTTAGGGATATATAAGCATGCTTGTGATTTTGTAACTAATTCATCAAGGAAAACAATTTTAAGAGAAATTCTTATGTTTCGCACACCAAGTATAGGATGCATCGTAAAAAGTGAGATTTACATTGTACTCGTGAAAATTCGACTTAATTATTACCCATCCAACGAGCGATATATATTTTTCAATTAATTACCGTATAAGGTCCGATTAAATCTCATAAATATTAAGATGATCATGAATATCAACATTGTTGTGCAGTTACAATGTTACATGAGGGATATACAACGCAAAAAGTTTTATACATAGACGATCGACACATGGTGGAATATCAAACTTCTTATATTGTTTTTTCCTTTTCTTATTTTTACTATAACCATGCATTGAAACAGGAAATTTCTTTTGGCTACAATGATTTACTGTCTGAATAATTAGATAATTATTCGAGACTATTTTTGCTATGTTCTTCTTTCCACTGCTCCACAGTTCCCTTTTGGAATTACGATAAAAAAATTCTTTTGTTTCTTTTGTACATTCCCAGATTCATTTGATTGTTTCTGTATCTGTAAACTGATTGGCAAGTATTTATACCTTTCACGAGATTGATGTGAAAAACTAGGGCATGGACCAGACTCAAAAGTATGTTACAGGACCACCGTATTTAAAGTTTGAAAAAGGATGAAATGATTTGACCTAGTCTAAAACAATTGAAGAGCCCCTAGAATTTGAGTGACATTGTACGTCCTACAATATGAAATCATTTCTAAGCTACTTCGTCTATGTCTATTTGGTCTTGATATATATTCCAATTCCGATTCAATTTCTTTATTTTGAAATTTTTGGATTTCAGAATTTTCCAATGTCGAAATCGGCCGAAACTATAATTTTCAATCCAACTTGCACCCCTAGTTATATGTAGTATGCTTTTAAAATGTAGAAAATTCGACAAAACTAATAATAATAATATCGCGTCGGTGTCCATATTGATCCAAATAGTAAAATATATGTGCCTCAACACTAACTGTCACTCCTATTGATATTAACAACATTTAATAAATGTGGATATAGATGTGATAAGCTATATATAGTTCACACAGTACAATATTGGCGGGCTGAAGCTTGGCACCCACCTTGCATTACTAATTGACATATCTACCAAATATCATGAGGTTCTGGCCATTTCAATAGTCTTGTCATTCAAGTAGCTCCCTAACACAGCATTCAATATGACTACGCCCAGCTAAATAGACACATTTGGATTATGTGGAGGAAATATCTCAAGGCTTATGAAATTAATTTTGCTCCATTAGGATGGTCCGGTAATTGTGAGTCAACACACGAGACTCAGCTTTTCCCAACGATCAACTTTTCCCTAAGCTTTTCCCAACAATCAGACTTAGAGCAATCAACTTATGAAAACCATATGGCTCATGTCCTGATTATGTGCATTTCCAAGGGACAAGCTAAAATGTCTCCAGCCTAATGGTGATTGGGATTAAGCATGGGATGGGCTCATAGCCCACTTGAAGATGAAGTAGACTCTATCAGCTATCAGCCATACATCTAAGAAGATGGGCCAAGTTTGATCATGGATTATTTATGGGCTTCATAGTGCACCCAACTAATTAATCAATTTGTTATTTTCTACTTTCCCGTAAGTATTATCGGCTAGCGATAATTTAAAAATAATAATATCAAAAGTTAAGTTTTTGATATATGTAAAAAGAACATAAGATTTTTACTTGTTTGGAATGATGGAACCAAATTTATCTTTAAATGAATTTATTTGGTTTGATTCGGTTATACTAGTAATTTGAGACTAACCCGAACAAATCAAAACTGTGATGATTCAATGTCAGGCCGAAACCGAACCAAACCGTATCATACGTATAAATTATTGGTCTGAAACCAAATCGACCCATTAATATTGGGCCAAAACCAAAGCAAACCGCATCATGCCTTTATCATTTGGGTCGTGTGGGTTCCATGGGTGTGACGTTAGGGCTTTGCCCAGTGTGAAACTGAACCCAACCCAACACAGAATGGCAGTGGAGCTTGGACTGAAAGCTTGAGGACGCCCGAAAGGAAAGCCTAAATAGAGGGGGTTTGTATATAAGATTAGAGGTCGTCAAACCCTTTTCATTGGGTACGTTGACCTTCAAATCCCAATCATGAATGAATGACAAATTGACAATGAGGATTTGTATTATAGTATTTTAACAGCCAAGTATCCAATTTTTATTTTTAGGAGCTAAACTGAAAGTTAAGTGAGGAACGGTGGAAGAGAATCGAAGCCCACCAAGTACCCAAGCGAACCCGAAGAATGAGTTCGGCACTTTGAGTGTTTTGAGAGAGAAGAACCAAACCTTTTTCCTATAACATGTCTCATAACTCACACTGATTTTTTTTTCTTCTTTAACACTTTAATCCTCATAAACGCAGCAATAGCAGTAACGTTTTTGCCATAATTTTCTTTTTTTTTTTGGAAAATTTAAACCCTTAACAATGGCGGCATCGTTAATACTTTCCCGAAGAGTTTCATCTGTGGGCGTTTCTCGCACTCTCCACGGTTCGTTCCTTCAAACCCACATTTTTTTTCCTTTCATTTAGTTGCTTTTGTAGTTATAAGGTGTTTGGTTGATGAGAAAACGGTGGAGAAAATAGCAAGCTTTACGTTGCTTTTTATTTGGTTACGGAATGTTCTTCTTTTACGATGAATAAAGTCAACCCAAGTTTAGAAATTTGATTTTAGTGGGATTAAACTGAGCATAAGTATTGAACTGTTGGATTCTGTATTGAAATATCAGTTGAGAATTGCTAGCCTAGAAACTGCAGGAGTTTTCGTTATGTATCATTCCTGTAACTTGAGAAATCACCAGTGCATTCGTGAGTCTAATGCAATCATCTGACTTACGTGATTTGATTTGATCATGTTAAATATAATATTATCCAATAGGAGGGTTCTGCTATTTGCCATTTTTAATTTGTTTCAAATATTAGTACTTACAACATGTTTGGAACTCATTGTGAAAACTGGAACAAGTATAGTTTTTCCATTTTCCAATTCTCATGTGCTTACTTATCAGAAATTTTAGCAGATTTATCTCCCCAACTTTGTTGGGTAATGAGGGAAAGGGAAACGCTAAATGAAGATCAATTATACGGCTAATTCTAATGTAGTAGGTTGAGTTATTGTTCTTTAGTCCACTTTTATCTTTTTACCATCAAGATTCAAGTGCATGCGTGCACTGCATGCTTGTTTTGAGAGAAATGTGGCCTGACTTCCTCTCTTGGCCTACTTTTCTTTCTCTCCAAAAAAGTGGATCGGTGTTGTTTACCTTTTTAATATACCAAAAATATATTCATTAAAATTTGTAGATGTCGCCGGCTTCATAAGCCGACATGTTTATACTTGTAATTAGTCTGTAAAGGATGTTATGAGCTCTTGGGATTTGCTAATTCAGAATTTCTAGATTGATTCATGTGTAATTTCATAATCCAAGTGTTGCTATTCTGTTTTCATGTTGTTTCTTATTGTTACATTTCCACAGGCTTAGCAGGTAATATGGGGCCCTTTTGCCTGCACTTGGAATTGAAGGTTGCAACTTTGGTTGATGTTTTTGATAAGACAAAGCAGTATAGTAGCTCCAGTGGTGCCACAAAGTTTGATTTTACAGACCTGACGTAAGAAATTTGTTGCTCGTAGCTATTTATTGCCTTGGATATGCAATTGTAAATTATGTAAGACTTGTTTGGAAGCAAAGTATAACTACCAGTTTCCTATTGTCTTGCATAGCACTCTGGATGAGTTTGTTCTTTTTTGTTTGTTCCCGCTTACGAAAATGATTTTATTCTTTTGCTTTGTAGGTTCAGTTTAGATATTTAAACTGTCATTTTATAATAAAAAATCATCTGTAATATGTGGTATGATAATTTTATGATTCGACATAATGTGATTTCTCAACTTCTTACTGTATCTTTCTAATTTTGGTCACTCATATTGTACTTCAAGTGGATAAATGGAGCCAAGCTTGGAGTTTACATACAGCTGTTACTAGAGGCTCAAAGCTTAGGACTTAGGATCCAACAATGTGTCATTTTCCTTTTACATTCCTCTTTGGATTGTTATGTTCTTTTTTTCCATGAAGAGCATTTAGCATCCTTTAGTTTTATCCTCGTGATTGAATGTGGTCAAATTTCAGTTCTCCTCATGCATGGTATCCAAAAGCTCGAAGTAAGCAACGCAAGGTTATCCTGCACATGGGTCCCACAAACAGTGGTAAAACGCACAATGCTCTGAAGCAACTCGAATCAAGTCCATCTGGTATGTTGTGAGTTGCAGTGGTTTCGATTATTCAGTTTACTCAGGTAATTAAAGACAAGCTGTTATAATAATGCCTTGAATATAGTTCTGTATTTTTTTCCCCTCCTCTGCAGGCATATATTGTGGTCCCCTCAGATTGTTGGCTTGGGAGGTTGCCAAACGGTTGAACAAGGCAAACGTTCCTTGTGATCTAATTACAGGACAAGAAAGAGAGGAGATTGATGGTGCAAAACATAAAGCTGTGACAGTTGAGATGGCTGATGTAACCTCCCACTACCATTGTGCCATTATTGACGAAATTCAGGCTAGTTGATTTTATTTATGTGGACTCTAGAGATTTGCTTTCTACCTTTTAGAAAACTTTTAAAGATCAGTCTTTGTTGTTTTAATTGAGATTGTGGTGTTTGGTGGAAATGGAAAATTATTGAGGCATATGGACTAGTGCATGTTCAAGGAAATGATCTAAGTACTTGTTTGTATCCGAGTATGAGTCAGAAATTTTGTTTAGAGTTTTCGGTTAGACCGCCCAAGAACATTTTTCCTTCACAAGTTAACTCAAGAGTTGGTTGAAAACTTTTCTCTGTTTTCTGGATTAATTTTTTTTTTCTTGTTCTCTTTGGTCAGATGTTGGGTTGTAAGACAAGGGGTTTTTCATTCACACGTGCTCTATTAGGAATTTCTGCTGACGAACTTCACCTTTGTGGGGATCCAGCTGCTGTTCCTCTTATTCAGGAAATACTGAAAGTGACCGGTGATCATATTGAGGTAATAGGGTTTTTTGGAGCCAGCTTTGCTAAAGTCTTTCTTGTTTTAGTAAAGTAGTTTGTATTGGACCAGAGGGATAAGGATGCTACATAATTATTTGTTAGGTATTTTTCTCTGTGGATGTGTTTTACTCATTTGAACTATTAATAAAGATCCCAAACTGTAATGTCCATGCTGTAAGTTCATTTCACTTTGATTGTTTCAGAAAGACAATAATGAGAAGCCTACTGCAATATCAATAATATGTCTACTGTATTTTCAGCCAGAAACTAGGTGTTAGAGGATTTTCCTTTGTATTTATTCTGGTTTCCACTTATGAAAGTTTGCTATATGAGTGAGAGGGAGGGATATATAATCTAAATTTTATTTTGAGAAATTTTGAGAGTGTCCACTTACTTTCCTTGGATCATTTGACAAAGTATGTATTCGGGACATCATTGATTTGTCTAAAATTTTGAGGATACGATGGTTTGACATTTGAATGAAAATTTCCCATCAACTTCAATAAACCAGAAGCTCATGATTTGTATCTCCTTAGATTGATTGTATTGGTTAAGTGCTTTTATGAGCATATGATGTGTGTATTCAGTAATGCTCTTCCTATTTCCTTCTGTCACTTGTTTTTATCTTTGTTCCTCTCAATGTGTTCTTGTTTTTCGTTTTGATTAGGTTAACTTCTATGAGAGACTTTCACCTCTTGTGCCAATGAAGGTTCCTCTCGGTTCCTTTTCTAATATAAGGACAGGCGACTGCATTGTAACCTTTTCACGTCATAAAATATACAAATTGAAGGTAGTGATCGACAATCTTGTATTTGTTTTTGTATGTCATGAAATATGTAGGTGTGCGTGTGTGCAGTTTATGTTTAACGCAAGACCTACTTTCAATATTTTTCCTAGTTACATCTTCTTAGATTAGTTTCCTGATGTGTTTATGTTTGAAACTCGAGCTTATCTGTGTACGGTATGAACTTTTATTTATTTATTTAGGTATGCTTTATGTCCCAAAGGAGAAGAGTTTCTCGAACTTTTATTAGTTATAAGCTCTTCTCTGGAGGGAAAAGAAATGAAGATGAGAAATGGCATCCAAGTTTCTATAAAGACTGAACTGACTGTGTGTATCTTGTATGAGATGTGTGACTTCTCCTTGTTGGCTGGATGGGAATAATTGAGACAGCTTCTCTGAGTCTTGATAGTGATAATATATTCTACTTTGAGGTGAATATGAGATGAGGCTTGGAAAAGAGACACTAGAAAGGATTTTGGGTGTTAAAGGAAAATTTTGAGTCTAAAAATGGTCATTGGTTGAGAAAGCTTTATTCTATTCTCTCAAGTCTCAGTAGAAAATGTTTCCCTGCTATACTAATATTTACTTTTGTTTCTGGGCTCAAAAAGGACTTTATTTTTTTATAACAAACGTTTTATTGCTGATGCTGTTTGAACTTCTGTTGATGTTCTTTGTCTTTCTTGATTCTATTCATTTTACCGTTGTACTAACTTGTCGAAGTGCATTTGTATTGTTTATTGTATTGCTAGAAAGAAATTGAAAATGTGGGAAATCATCTTTGTTCTGTTGTTTATGGTTCACTCCCACCAGAGACTCGAACGAGACAGGTATTAGTTCCTTCTTGCAAATAGGTATCCATTTTCTTAAATGATTTTCTTTAGTGACAAGCTTACTGTCTTGCTAAACTGTTCTGAATGTAAAAGAATAAAATGCAGATTCCAATTCAATTGTGGATGTTTTTGGTTGTAATGATTGACTTTCTAGTTTAAACCTTCTATGATCACCACAATTTCTCAGTTAATATACCCTTTAGGACTGCAGGCAACAAAGTTCAATGATGCAAGCAGTGAGTTTGATGTTCTTGTGGCAAGTGATGCAATTGGGATGGGTCTTAATCTGAACATTTCACGGATCATATTTTCAACAATGAAGAAATTTGATGGTTTTGAGAAGCGGGACCTCACTGTACCTGAGGTCAAACAAATTGCAGGTACTCCTTCTTTGGGTTAATAGCATATACTTTAAAGTTTAAACTTGTAAGTCCATATAGGTGAGGTTCATAATTTAGTTTGATGCTAATGCTAGTAGCCTATTTGTAACTTTATCTGTATTTAATTTCTTCAGAATTTTATCAAGGCAGCCCAAATAAATCTGCCCAAAATCTAGGTCTCCGAACATCAATCCTAAAACCCTGGTTTTATATAAACCTATATAATACCTGTCATACACTCTAGTCTATGCCAGTTCTGTGAGACATTTTACTAACCAAGAAGCAGAACCTAAGTCTTTTTCATGGTGTAAATCCTTAGTCTATTCCTCCCCCACCCCATGAATCTTCATCAACTTCCACAGCGACAATTTCTGATCTACTCTAAAGTTCCGAGCTATTGTTTGTAGCTCTCCTTCACTCTTCCCCTTCTCTCTTATCTTTATGTTGGTGATTTCTTGAAATTTTTAACGAACCAATTTTTGGATTTGGTATGTTATGAGGTTTTTAAGCTCCTTCAAACGCTCAACTACTCTCCAACCACAAGTACCAGAAAAGGCATCATGAAAACATCTACCTCGTCTAAAAATGAACAAGTCTGTTAAGAGCTTGTTTCGTCTTAAATTTTTTATTACTTTGACCACAATTTCATGGTATCTGTTAGTGCTCTATGTAATCATCATATAAAAACCTATGAGGTGTGTGCATCATTCATACTCCCTGCTTTTAAGAATCCCTGATTTGCTCTATGGCATTAATGTGTCATTACCGTGCATTCTCATAACCTCTAGTTACTGCAAGAAATACTTCATAAATGGTGGATACTTTACCATAATGATAAGAGCTAAAATTATAGGTTCCCATATCCTTGTGATGTATCTATAGTGCATGAAAGTGCTGTGGTGTGTTAGGTTGAAAATTTCGTAATTTCCACTAACTTATAATTGTTTTATGTAAATATTAACCTTTTATACTCTTACCTTGAAATGATGGGTTCTGTATGTTTGGACGAACATACTGGTTTTTCTTACAGGAAGAGCTGGCAGGTATGGATCAAAGTTTCCTGTTGGTGAAGTGACTTGTTTAAATGCAGATGATCTGCCCTTGCTTCATTCATCACTAGAATCCCCATCTCCGACTCTTGAGGTGATTATGCTATTATCTATTGCAAAGAACATTTATTTGATTCTTATGATGCATCTACTTCTAGATCTCGGTTCACATTGATGTGTCTCTTGTCCTCTAACCGGGTGCAATTGTTATAATGCAGAGTGCTGGATTATTTCCTACCTTTGATCTTATGTATATGTATTCACGTTTACACCCAGAATGTGGTCTCTACCAAATACTGGTTGGTTTCATTATTATCTCTATATTCTTTATAACTTGTATCTGTTCCCGTGTATGTGTTTATTCACGGGCTCTGTATCTTTGAACGCATGCATACGAGCTTACATATGTTTGTGTGTGCATGTGTGTATTGGAGAGGAACACTACAAAGATATGCTCAGGGTGATCAATTCAACTAAATTAGTGTGTCATGGAATACTTTATCAAATAAAAGAAAGCGTAAAAAATAAGTATCATTTAGGGCATAGGTGAAGCTTGTTGACAGTTGAAGCTACTTCTAAAGTAAAACATGGGAAATTATTCCGGCTGATTACATTTCACTTGTACTTCACACAGACAGCGATTTCGATCTTGTTGCTGGTTGAAACCAAACATATAATGGATTTCACAATAGCAGGATCAATCTATAAGTGGATTTGAACTTTTTAGATGATTTACACATCTTGAACAATAGTAAGAGATGAATCCAAGATTGGTCATTTCGTGTTTGTTTTGAAAACTTTAAACAAAATGAAAATTATCAGCTAACCAAAAATTAATTTGATTGTTGACATTCTATTTTATTGAAGTTTAAGCCTCCTGTTTAATGAGATATATTATGTATTTATATATCATTTCCTTCCCCTACGTGTTGGCAGGCACATTTTGTAGAGAATGCCAAATTATCAGACAATTATTTCATTGCTAACTGTGAAGAAGTATTGGTATGTTTGTGCTTTTTGGTTAATTTTAAATGAGTCAGGGAACTCAACATGGTATTTCTTGTTAACAATTGATTTTGATAACTTTTTTTGTTGGTTACTTCCACCTTCACTTTGATCAGAAAGTTGCAGCTGTTATTGATGAGTTGCCTCTTGGGTTGCAAGATAAGTACCGTTTCTGTATAAGGTAAATAAAGGAGAGACTTCTACCTGAGTTTGTCTTTTTAAGTTTTAGAATGAAATTTACCTTTTCAATAGGTCTTCTCTATGATTTAGAAAATTTAGTTAACAATCATGTTGGGTAAGCTTTTTAACTTGTTCAGAATTAGATTCATTAATCATTGTGATCTGCAGCCCAGTTGACATGGATGATGAAATTTCATCCCAGGGTCTTACACAGGTAAAATTAATATACTGTCCTTGAGTGTGTACTGTTTAATCTGAATGGGAAGCCATTATAACAAGACTGTCCTGGTACAGTTTGCTCAAAGTTATGCAAATACCGGCATTGTTTGGCTTCGAGAAATATTCACACCAGGGACACTTAAGGTACCACAAACAGAAGCTGCACTCCAGGAGCTTGAATCCATTCACAAGGTAATATTGTTTCTTTAGATATTTCCTGAGAAGGAATGTGGGGTTCTAACTTCCAAATTTCACCATGGAATGTTTCACTCCCAAACCCAATTGATGGAAATCACTAAATTCTACCTCGTACGAATTAGTTTTGGAAATGATTTCCAGAATGGCAGATGCCAAAAGACAAAATCCATGAGCTTCCTGTATAAATATGTACTTGCACTTTACCTGAAAGTACTCGGTACCGTACTATGTATTCAGAACGATAAGATAAATGGTTTCTTTGACTTGAGCTTCTTAAAAGTAATGTCTTTTCATTTGAAACTACTCTGTGAGGTCAGCCTCTGATAAGATCTCTCGGTTGGTGCCAAAATTGAAGGTTTTGGATCTCTATGTTTGGTTGAGTTTCCGGTTAGAGGAATCATTCCCAGACCGTGAGCTGGCATCTTCGCAGAAGTCGATGTGCAGCATGTGAGTTCACTTGCAACTGGCATTGGTTTTTTGGTTTCTGTTTTCTTTGTATCTCTAATTTGTTCTACTTCGAAATTGTAGGTTGATTGAAGACTTTCTGGAGAGATTAGGATGGCAGAAGCCGAGGTCCAAGAGATTAGCCCCACGTACTCCCTTAACTTCGTTATTCCGTAAAACAAGACAGTTCTTGTGAGATATTTATCGTTCCTTCAGCATGTCTATTTCCTCTCTTCTATGCTCAGTTGGATCGCTCGGAGGCCAAGAGAAACCTTTGGAATCTTCTCTTCACCTTCAGTGTGTTATCTGTCCACGCATCAACTTCTCAGAAAGAGCATTAAGCTCCCAAACTGAAAAGTAGTTTATATTCTTTCACAAAAAAGTAGTTTAAATTTGTAATTAAGGAAAGCATTGTATTATTCTTTGTATGTATGCAACATTGGATGACATCATGACAATAATGGTTGATGGAAGAGTTTTCTTCTTTCCCCATTATCCTTACAAGTTCACACTGGAGTTCTCGCTACTATTTTATTTTCCTTTTTTTGTTTTATGGTTAAGTTTACACGGCAAAATATGTCATGATTCTCACCAAACATGTTTTTTGGATGAACTGAGTACAAAATAAAGAGACCAACATTTCAAAACAAAATTGATCTTAAATTATCTCTATTTGCTTACATCGAAGACATGCATCTCTGTTAACAGCAATGTCTTGGGAATTCTCTGTGAATGGTCAAGATTACCAGTTGTGTCTCAGCGCAAAAATGTGATAATGGTGAAAAAGAGATGCTATAATTTGATAATGGTCCAAGGGTACAAATCCGCATGACTCTTATGCATTACTCTTCTTGAACATTAGGCATTCGGTGGCGGAAAGAGTTGCCTATATATCTTGCTCCTTTGCCTGCAACATCAACTTTTCAACATGTTTCTTCTCTTTCTCCATACTCTTCCCCTCCAATTCCTTTATCAACATGTTGTATGTGCTGTCCTTCGGAACGAATCCCTTCGACACCATTTCCTCAAAGAATGAGCAAGCATTTTCAAGCTTACCATTGCTACAAAGCCCACGTACCAAGAGTGCATAAGTTCCACCTTCAATGCTCAAGTCGTTCTTAAACATGTGGTCTAACAAAAAGCAGAGCACCCTCATCCTCTTCTTTCTGCAAAACAACTTCAACAACGGGGCATAAGTCTTAAGATCTGGCTTGCACGATTCCTCCTCCATTTTCTTGAGCAACTTGAGAGCAGCCTCTTCCTGCGAATGTGCACAAGCAGAAGAAATCAGGGTATTATGCGTCAAAGTGTCCGGCTTTACACCTTGATTTGTCATGTCCTCAACTACTTCCTGAACATCCTTGAGCCTACCAGCTTTACCAAGAAGGAAAATCAAAGAGTTATAAAACGAAGTATCAGGAACACAACCACTCCTTTTCATCTTCTCATAAACCTCCAAAGCTTTAGTTATCTCCCTTGCCTTCCCTAAAGCATGCATTATTATAGTATATGTCACGGTATTTGGCTCACAAGCCTTGTCCTTCATTTCACCAAGAACTTCATCAACTTTGCGAAAATCCTTGTCATGACAATATGCTTCAATGAAACAGGTATAAGAGAAAACATCGGGACGAAAACCGTGCTTCTCCATTTCCTCCATTGTGTTTCTAGCAATGTCTAGCTTCCTGGGTTTACACCACCCATGTATCAGAACATTGAAAGTTTGAGAATTCAAAGGTATGGATTCCTTAAACTCCAAGAAAACTTGATGGGCATGCTCAACACTTCTTTCCTTCACCAATGCACCCATGAGAGTGTTCAAAGACAGCACGTCTTTGCTCACGCCGAATCGCTCGATCCCCCGAAATGCATCTATTGCCTCCTTGTACCGACCAGCCCTTGCAAGCCTCCTCATCACCTTACTCATTGTGTCCAAAGTAACATACCCTCCTCCAATTTGGACCATTTCTTCAACCATCTCCCACATAAGCTCAAAATTCTCGGACTTGCCTAAAATGTCAACCATTGAGTTATATGCCTCCGGCGGATGCCTATAACCTGTTTGTGCTTTTGCCCAAATGAAGAATCCAAAAGCAGGAACCCATTCATTGCTAAACCTCCTCAAAACCCGTTCCACCAAACTGTTTGATAAATCCAAAACACACCCATCCAGAGCTTGAGCAGCATTTTCCGGTGATGGGTACCCATTTTTCAAGATTCTACAGACTTTATCGATGTCGTCGGTATCAGCGGTCTCGCTGAGCCGGCGCTTGACAGCTTTTCTGGGGTCTCTGAGCTTCTGAGCCTCGACCCAACTGGCAAGAGAAGGGATAACAAAATCCTCATCAAGATCTGCCTTTTCTGGGCGTTTAGTGTCGAAGAATTTGACCCAGTTTGGAAGCTCGGGAGACTCGGTGACTTCACTGACTGGGGTTGGCTCAGTCAAGGTGCACAGAGGATTGCAGAACAAGTGACGCAGCAGTTTGATGTTGGTTTTAGAAATGGAAGAGAGGTTGGGATTTTGGAACCTTGGAAGCATTTTTGGGCGAGAGACAGGGAAAGACTGCCAATCAATGTAACATTTTCTGTCAAATTAAATCACTGTGAGCAGTACATGCAACCTTTTTAGGGGTAAATAGGACTTTTGACAGCTATTCCAATTCTAGATGAGAGGTTGAGATGGAGAGGACGACGAGGAGGAGTATGAGGTTGAGATGGAGAGGGAGAGGGATAGCGGAGGAGGAGAAGAAGGGTTGAAGAGATTAGCGAGAGCGATTGAGAGGTTCGGGGAGGTGTATCAGAGAGTGGAGGCCGAGAAGTTGAGGCAGATGATGGAGTTGGAGAAGCAGAGGATGCAATTCGCCAATGATTTGGAGGTGCAGAGGATGAATATGTTCATGGACACGCAGCGGAGCAACCTCGGCAAAGGATCGGCCTCTAATGGTGAGCCAATTTTTTCCTCTTTCTTGTGTGTGTATTCAATTAGATTGAATATTTTGTTTTTGTTTTTTTACTCTTGCGCATTTCAGTTTTTAGTTTTTTTTAAAAAAATTTAAATTTTCTGATTTTTATAGTATTTTTCTTTATATTGTTAATTAATTTATTAATATTTTAGTGTAAATTGACAATTTTACCCTCAAAGTAATAGCAATATTGACGGAGTTAGACGATATGACTAGTTTGCAAGAGTTGAACGACTATTAGAACAAATAATTTAGTTGAAGAACCAATATGGAACTCCACATTCCATGAATAGCGGGGACATTGAGGAATATCCAGAAAGGCATTTAGGAAATCAGTCTGATTCTATCTCTATTCGTTTCGTTTCGTTTGAAGAAAAAAAGGATCCCAAAGAATCGATCTTTCTTTTAGTTATTGAATCTCTCTTTGATTCATCAATGTGTGATATTCTGAATCCTCATTACTTCAGGAATCATTTGAGCCCTAAAATGCAAATCAAAGTGTTTAGTTTCTGAGTTGTACAATTCTTTAGCTCTCTTCAGGTGGCGTTTGGCAGCGCTTAAATTTTGTAAAAAGCAGCTTTAATAAAAATTTGGCATGAGTCTTACTGAACAGAAGCCTCTTATTTATGGTCAAAGGTAGAGACGGCCCTCTACACATTAGGGTCGGGTCGGGTCGTGTCTACCTATGAGTTGTAGAGCTAAAACATTGAGTGGACGGGTCTCGGGTGGAGCCCGCAACGGAATTCTCTCTCTCCACTTTGTCCTGTACAAATACGACCCGAATTGGTAAAACTAACTGAAGAAACTTCGACAGCAGCAGAATTACATCTTCTAATAATAATCGTTTTCCGTTTGCTGTTTAAAGGTCAGTCCCGTTGCTCTCTTTAGTGATCTTTCTGCAATTCATTTCTTTCTTTCTTCTTCTTTGGGCATTCTAATTTCTACAGTTAATTGTTCCCGAGGAAGGAACTAAATTTCTGTTCTTTTCTTTTTCTAATTAAGCAGTTGGGTGATTTTGTTCTGCCATTTCTGGAAAAGTATGAAGAGTCAAGAATGTAAATAGGAATGTGTTTGTTTTGTGTTTTTTAAGTGTTTAAAATATCATGCAAACAAGTCAGGCAAATGGGTCATTGAAAATTCACTGGAAGCATGCTGTGCAGAATTGACAAAATTAATAGAATTCAGTGGTAAAAAGGACAGAGTTGATGAAATCAAAAGATCTGTTTGCATGAAATCATATTGAAAGTTCATGTTTGGTTTGCTTCTAGGAGAACCCATTTGTACCCTAAATAGGGTGTATCATGAGAATTGAGTGACCTGTGATTTATATTTAAGAGATTAGCAGTCCAGCATGCCTTATCTAGGTGTGCAGTTTATTGCATGCCTTTTATCTGTTATTCATATGTCTAATTTATCTGGTTGGCCTTAGTTCTTGCCTATGGATTCATTTATGAATTAATAGTAGGCAAACATTATTCGCAATTGTTCCCCTGTGGTCAGCCATGTTTTGGAATTGAACAGCCTGCAGGCATTGTCTCGAATCTGATTTTATCCGAACATTATTGTCTTTGTATTTAAAGATTAGAGACAGAATTGGTGATAGGATGTTTCGTGTTCCAAATGCCACCAAATTCTGTAATTTTCTCTAAGAACCTCTCCAGTAGCTAATTTATCACACTAATGCTTTATGGTGGGTGGGTGGTGTGTATGCTGCACAAAATGAGTAACTTATGGTTCTTTTGGGAGCTTTAAGTTTTTCATCTATTTTATATCGGCTCTCTGTTGTTTTATTTCATATGAGTGCTGAATGAGTTATCCTATGCAGGTTACAGTCCATATACCATGAAGAGGGCATTTCCATGGGATGAGCAGGTTGATGTTATATCATCAGATGACTCTTCTTCCTCAGACATGGAGATGGAAACCAATATTGAGTCTGATAGCAAGCAATTAACCAATAATACCACATCTGATCAACCTGCCAAAGAAAGAACATCTGAAGGTAATTGCACAATCAAGATTTAGAGCCTTGTTTTACTGAAACTGGTGAACTAATGTATGTTGAAATTATAGTGTCAATTAAGATTTATTTATAATGTTGCAGAGCAAATTTTATGTTTTCTTTTTCTTTTTTCTAAAATAAGATATTAACAAAAATGTCGTCCAACTGAAATGGTAAATTTCAAGTTCAAGAAACTTAATAGTTGTGTAAACTTATGCACGCTCTATCATGTTTAGACTACATTAACGTCATCGAGAAATTATGAATCTGTGAAAATCTCTGATCCAAGCGATGTAATACTGTTTGTTCCAGTAAATGAATTACCAGTTTTTACCAAAATGCTTATTTGCTAAGATTAATAGTCCAACAAGTTTTATTTTTCCTTATTTTGCACTGTAATGGGTACATAATTGGCCATTCTTAAACTTGTCAGTGACAATGCTATTAACTAAGATGAAGAATATGTGTACTCGTAAATGTCATTGTTGGGGTTGTTTGAGCTTTTTTTCCCGGAATATAGTAATCTCAATATGTGATAACCTCTTTAGGAAAATGAGTGGCTAATAGGTTGCTGTTTATACCCACTATGGCACTTTACCATATTTCTTTCCTGGTACCTTAGTAGCCTTGATGACTCCTCCAATGCTGTTAGGGTGGTTTGCTTTTTTGGTCACTTTAAGTCCTCTAAACACGCTTTAAACTATAGGTGCTTTGGCGCGAAGGGCAGAGATGTATCAGGAGTACATGAAGCAGATCCCGATCCCAGCGCACCGTGGCTCTGTTATTCCATTTACCTCATGGATGGGGTTAGGCAAATCCATTAAGCAGTTATATGGACAACCTTTGCATTACCTCACCAATATTCTCCTAAAACAGTGGGACCAATTGAGGATGGGCAGTGACGAAGAGTATAGGCCCTTGGATACCATAATTCATCCGTGTAAAGCCGAAGCCACCATCTGGCTCATGGAAGAAGTCCACCGGCACACCTCATCTCATTATCATATAGCCAATCTCTGGCTATCAGATCCGATGCACCATGCCTTTGTGGATTCCATCTTTCCGCAGTTGAGAAGCAAATCATGAAAGGCCTTTGGGTTTTACCAACTGTTACATTCTGCTTGTTAATTTTGTCGTGTAAAATGTTTGTTAAATTCGTAGGTTTTTTTGGTCAATAAATTCTTAGATTTGGTCTTTTTTTTTGTTTTTGTTTTTGTAGTTCCTGATGAAATGAAAGGCATATTTTGTTTTCCACCCTTCTCTTCCTACTTTAATGGCTGTAAGTGTTTACTCTTAGCACAAAATCGTTGAACACTAACCCAAAAAGAACAAAAGATTATCAATGAATTCAAAACACAGTCTTTAGAGTGCCACTTTGTAAGAAGATCCTCAGCACACACAAAAATAAGATCATTCTGATGGAATAGGCTTTCATTTCTGAGAGTGACAAACTACCAACGATTGGTTGCCCAAGATAAGAGACCAAGCCACTAAATCATTGGTGAAGTTGAGTGGATGGTTGCTCCTCAACATCCCTCTGTTTTCTATGATGCCTTCTTTCCTCATTATGCTTCCGTTTTCGAGGATTCGTTGGTTCCAAAGACAAGTTAAGCGGTTGCTCTTGAAGATGTTCGATGTTAGTATCATCGATTTTCATGAGAACTGAGGCTCTTTGTTGCAGGTTCCGCTTTTGAGGATTCATCGGTTTCAAAGACTCTGAAAGCAACTCCTCTTGCTGATGATTGACTGCCATGCCGTAGTTTAAATCATCCTGGTCGCATACTAGGAGTAGGTCAACACTTGAGCTTTTCAAGAAAACTGGTCGTGCGCCGCTCTCAAAGTAAAATCTAACTTGACAGCTATGAGGACGAAACCGAGGCTGTGTTTCAAATATCTGTGACTTCTCCCAAGTCCTTAATGGAATATACTTGAGCCACACATGAGCAGACGCTGTCTTTCTTGAACAAGAAAAAAACTTATAATCACGCTCTAAGCATACATCACTGATGGAAATTGTAGCTCCAAAATGCCAACCAGTAGAACTATTTTGTACAACTTTAAAAACAGCACAGAAAGCCAATCCTGTGCTCTCCAATTGGACTGTTGCAGGAATTTCAAAAGAAAATTCACATATACCACACCTACATCGAGGGGTTTCAATAAGAAGTTCACATTTACGATAGGGGAACCACTTCGGAACCTCATATCCAGGAAGTACAACGTCAAATGCAGAGTCATGATCAGAAGATGCCTGTAACACAAGAATAACAATGTTAACTACAGTGTCTGTGTGTGTGCTCGCACATGTGTACACATATATATTTGTGTAGAGAGAGTGAGAGAGGATATAGAGACCTGATTCAGAAAAACATTTTCAATCTTTGCCACACCATAGCCCAGATTAGAACGCAATCTATAACAATTAGACAAGTTCATCCAATAAATCCCTCGTGATTCTTCTTTGTGTTTGAATATCTTTGACAATTTTGAAAACCTTTCCAATGATTCGCAATCACTCGCAACTAGCCAACGTATCTTTGGTGGAAGCTCTGGAATTTCTCGAAGGCTCTTGCAGCATTGCAAGTCAAGAACCTTTAGATCTTGCAACTCATAAATGCTACACGGCAGAGTTGTAAGATCTTCACAATTTGATAAGTACAACTCTTCAAGCCCAATGAGATATCCAATTGATGAGTGCAATTCTTTAATGGCAGTGCCTTGTAGATTCATATATCTTAAGGATTCCATCTTTTCTACAATTACTGGAAAATTCTCAAGCCTAAAGCAATTGCCCAGCGCCATAACTTCTAAAGATTTCAAGCTTATTTGTGTTGGAAACTTCATGAGGTTAGAGCAGCCCCTGAGACTCAACACAACAAGTTTATCAAGGAATCCAACGGAAGGATGAACCTCAACTAAACTTGTACAGTAATCTAGATTCAAGTTCTCTAAGTTTGTGACTCCAGTGAAGTCAGGGATTTTCTCTAAGAACTTACAGCCTTCAAAATCTACAGATGTCAACTTTGGCAAATTCTGTGCAACAAGAAAGAGAATCAAATGAAGCTTCAAAGAAATCTTCAGCATAAATGTTTGAGAAAAATAATGGATGAATACTTTAAAGTACCTTGAATCCGTCCGGTAGTCTGGTGATGCAGCTTTGAGGCATATTGAGCACAGCAAGCTTCTTTGGATGAAAATTAGATGGCAGAGACTGTAAAGAAGATCCAGGCCAGTCAAGCCACCTCAACTCGTTTGAGAGATAATCAATGTTCCCAGAAAAGTGCGCATCATAGTTCACAAATAAATTAAGACTTTTCATCTTTGAGAAGCTTTTAGCATTCAAGCATATCTGATTATATGATTCGGGCATCTTTATCATAATGCCTTTAATTGTATCTGTTCCCTATAGTAGAAACAGAACAAAAGAAAAACCATTAGTGTAAATTGGTTACACGTGTTTCCAAATTATAAATATTTTGCTTCAGAATTTTGACAAGAAGAAAACTATAATCATATGGGCTTGCTTCTCAAGCTGAATAACACAACAGAAATTATACTTACTGTATTTTCTGTTAGCACGTGATAAACATCCTCGTGAAACCACAATCTGCTACGCTTTCCTGGATTATTGGGCGATTCTTGACGAACTATTTCTTTACCCATTTCTTCTAGCAAGTCATGCATCAAAACCCGACATCCATCTGTAGTTATGAGAGCCTTTTCTACAAGTAGTTCAATACCAATCATAGGGTTGAGGTCACAGCATTCTAGCATTTGTGTCACGTAGTCTACATATTTACCTTTAAAGAAACATGCAATGTGAAGGAAAATTTCTTTCACAAGATCTTCCAATGCATCGAAACTTATTTTGAGAATCTCTTGTATCTCTTTGTTAGGAACTCTCTTGTAACTATTTAATGACGCTTGCCATTGATCTATGCTTCTACCACATAGATGAGAACCTAAAACTGTCAGAGCTAGTGGAAGGCCTTGAACATAGTGTACTGCACGTCTAGCAACTTCCACATAATCGCTCGGAGGTACATTTCTTTTGAATGCATTCCAACTGAACAACTCAAGAGCTTCATGATAATCTAATTCTTTGACCTTGTATATAAAATATACTTCATGAGCAGTTAGCAAATGTGTATCTCTTGTCGTTATGATAATTCTACTGCCTGATCCAAACCAATCAGACCTTCGAGCTAAGCTGTGTAGCTGTTCCAATTGATTCACATCGTCAAGAATCAAGAGAACCTTTTTATTGCTCAACCTCTTCTTTATCATATCGACTCCTTTATCAACATTAGTCAGCTTCAACTTTTTAACCCTCAGAATATCAATTAGAAGAGTCTCTTGCAATTGGACTAGGCCTCCATGTGGCATTGAGTTTTCTCTAACATTTGCCAAGAAACAACTACCATCAAACTTATGGGCAATTGAATTATAAACAGCTTTAGCAATTGTTGTCTTACCAATTCCACCAGTTCCCCATATCCCTACCATGCGAACACTTTCTTCCCCAACTTCTAAAATTTTATCGATTTCTCCTACATAAGACTCTATTCCAACTGGATGTGCAGCCACATCTAAATATGCATGGTATGATACTTCAGCTGAGACATCTTCAACAATCTTACGGATAAACTGAGATTCATGCCTGTCACTTTAAAACAATACAAAAGATTTCATAAACCAACACGACACTTTAAAAGAGAGAATATTTTACCTCAACAATTAGTCAACCAATCGACCCAACTGTTTAAGTCAGCTTCAACCTGAGTTTTGACTCTTTTTACCTCACTTATGTTAATACCTTCCAATTAGAATGTGTCAAAACTTGTCCTTCATACGATATGTGTTCTTAAAGATTTAACAAATCAATATCCCATTATATGTTAACCAATTTAACAAAAAGAAAAGGCTTAAAAAGGAAAATAGCCCTGAAATATACACACACACACACACACAAAATGCACTATAGTCGTCAGAAATATACATACCCATCTGAAAAAGTCCACCCAGACAAATTGGCTGCTTCTGAAAGAGCTTTCCTCCATCTGTGCACTTTGTGAATATTATTCTTGAATTTGCATTCATGTTTAGCAAGCGCTTCACCAAAAGATCCTCTTTGGTGCCTTACATCCGAGGGCTCCACCCTGTAAAAAATGGGCCACACTTTCTGTTTCCTCAATTTTTTACACACAAGGATCTTATCGAGTTCATCCAGGCACCACTTGGACGCTGCATAGTTTGTAGAGAATACGATTAAAGAAATCCTTGACTTTTCAATTGCTTTGAGAAGTGATGCTGATATTTCTCCTCCTCTTCTGAGCTTATCATCTATGAAGGTATTGATTCCCTTCTGAACCAAAGCATTGTACAAATGATCTGTAAAATTATGGCGTGTATCTTCACCTCTGAAACTAAGAAACACATCATACGTGAATGAATTGGAGAAAGAAGAAGAGGAAGAAGAGGCTGCTTGATTGGCCATAGAAGCCATATTCATGTCAGAAACTCTCTCTTGTTATATTAAGGCCCTTTGCTTTATCACATATAGGAAGCAACTTCCTGCTGCCTGCAAAAATGAATGTTAAGTCAAAAGTGAGGAACCTTCGGTTTGATATTCCTTTGTCACTGACGCGTTCACATGACTGAACCAAGTCGACAGCTGGTCTATCACTGTTTTTTTATATACTGAATTTATACTTTTATATTCCTTTTTTGTAATCTACAAGACCTGAAGTGTTGGGATCCAAAACCTAATTTGGAAAAGGTAAGGAAATAGCAATTGGAAATAAAAGGAAGAAAACAACTTTTTCATTTCATGCCTTCCTCAAAAACCACGAGAAGGATATATACAGACTCTCAAATGCCAGATGGCCACAGCCCAGCTAGATGACAACTAATTCCCTACAGATAAGGAACACTGCTAGCCTTTATTCTTAATGGAAAAGATAGGTGATAGACTAGTGATAGGGTCCTAACATGAAGATGAAGATAAGAATGTCTTACGTACAAATGCGAGCCTTGAATTATAATTTTATTACCAGTAATCACTACAAGAGCAAAGCCCCTGATTGAAAAAATGAAACCTGTTGTTATCCCGAACTATAATTTCCCGGTTGTATAATCTTGACACTAACTTGGCAAAGGAGTGACAGTCAGAGCACATTCTGAGATTCTTAACCACACGAATCGGCACGCCTCGCCCTGTACCGATTAGCCCAAAAGCTATGGCAAGTTTCTCGCTATGCCGACTGAGCAAGTACTCTTTTTCCTTCTCATCAACATCAAGCAAGACATTGTCCAAATCAGGAACATGGCCGGCTTCTCTCAGTCTGCAGTTTATTTCTTGTAGCATCAATGTAAGCTGGCTCTTCTCTGTGTTTGTATCACCACCAGAAATAAACTCATGGATCATTCCATTGACCTCTATGGAGCTTGATCCGGGCACCTTGTGTATCCCTTTCTCCTTCAAATGTAGCCTCACTTTTGCAACATCATCCCATTTCTCAGCAGATGCATATATGTTTGATAGAAGCACATGAATCCCAGTCCTCTGAGTAGGCAACTTGGATAACCATTCGGCTGCGTATGATGCAATTTCAACATTTTTGTAGGTTCGACAAGCAGCCAAGAGAGTCCCCCAAATGACGTCATTAGGCTCCATTGGCATGGTCTTTACCAGATCAAAAGCTTCTCCCAAGAGCCCGGCTCGGCCTAGTAGATCAACCATGCAACCATAGTGAATAATATGAGGGGAAATTCCATGGACTGACTTCATTGACCTGAAAACGTTCCACCCTTGTTTCACAAACCCAACATGGCTGCATGCTGTTAATACAGCCACAAAGACTACTTCATCTGGTTTCACCCCTTGCCTAATCATTTCATCAAAAAGCTCTAGAGCCCGTTCCCCATTTCCCTCCATGGCCATTGCTCCAATGGCTGCAGTCCAAGCAGAAACGTCTCTTCTCGCCATGCTACTGAACACTTTCATTGCACTTTGAGGATCTCCACATCTAGCAAACATGTCAACTAAGGCTGTGCCAAGCCGCATATCACAGTCAATTTTATTTTTCTCAATATAAGCATGGGTCCACTTTGCAAGATCAAGAGCTCCTAGATATCCGCAGGCAGATGCCACTTCCACCATGGTCACCCTATCTCCTTTTATTCCGTCAGCCTGCATCACCCGAAAAAGCTCAATTGCTTCCACAAACATACTCTCTTGGACTAAAGCACCAATCATGGTGTTCCAAGAGACAAGATCACTCTTCGGCATCTCATTGAACATCTGCCAAGCTGAGTTCACATCACCACTTCTGATAAAACCAGCAATCAATGAATTCCATGACACTACAGTCCTGTTCAACATATTATCGAAAATTCTGCAGGCCATCTCTTGTTTTCCACACTTCATGTACATGTCAATCATGGCATTACAAATAGCATCCCAATCTTCGAGTCTATTTCTGATCACATAACCATGGCAGCACTTTCCAGACAGAGAATCGCCTAGTTGTGCACAAGCTGAGATTGCAGACAGCAGTGTAACCTTGTCTGGTCTTGGACCTTGTCTAAGCATTTCATCCAATACAGCAAGTGCCTCCCTAGCCAGTCCCTGACGCACATAATTGGACAAAATTGTATTGTAAAGAACCAAGTTTTTATCCCCACATTCGTCAAAAATCCGCTTTGCAGCATCAGTAGCTCCACATTTCATATACATATCAACAAGTGCATTTACCACAAGCGTATTAACCTTCACTCCCGACTCCCCAATGTAAGCACACACCCTCTCACTCAATTCAAGATCCTTCAACTTTGCACAAGCAGAAATGACACACACCATGGTTACCGAATTTGGTTTAATACCAGCTGCCACCATCTCAAAAAACAAAGAAACAGCCTCCTTTGGAAACTGCCTCCTAGCATAACCACAAATCAAACTAGTCCACGACACGATATTTCTCTCGGCCATTCCATCGAACACCTTTCGGCTATAATCCAACTCCCCACATTCAGCATAGAAATGGATCAAAGAATTCTCAATAAATGCATCTTCCTCCAAACCCATCTTAACAAGTGCTCCATGGAGCTGAACCCCTTCACTGAAAGCCACAACCTTGGAGCAAGCGCTCAGCACAAACGGAAATGTGAACTTATCGGGCAAAATACCCTTCACCACCATCTGAACATAAAACAAAACAGCCTCATCACTAAGTCCAGCACTAGAGTAACCCCTTATCAAAGAATTGTACATGAACAATATATTACCCTTTGTTTCTTCGTCTTCAAGGAACAAGTTGAAGGCTTTCCGAGCATAATCTAAGCTTTCAAAGGTGCCCATTTCGGCACATGTAGTAATTAGCTTGGTAACAGTAGAGGGTCTGTTTCTGAGGCCTTTTTTAGTTATTTGACAGTGAAGTTGCTTGACTTCGTTCATGGTTTTACAGTTTCTGAGTGACCCAGTTGGGGAAGTGTCCTTGGCCCTGGTTTTGGGTTCCCTTTGGTTTGTGGGAGCTACGAAGCTTGGGGTGGCTGAGACCAGAGGACTTAGTTGAAGCGTTGCCGCCATTTTGGGATGCGTCTGTTTTGCCTGTTTGGGGTTTTGCACCAACTGTCAACTAACTTAACTGAAATGCTTCCTTTTGCATTGCGGTAGGGCTTGAACCATATTGAATTACATCAAACTTGGTACGCCGACTGTTCAAAGTTCAGAACTTTTTTTTATTTTATTTTCTTTCTCTTTTAGAAATTTTGAATTACCTCTTTTCCTCTGTTTTCCAGTGAAGGGAATGACATCTAAAATATCCGTCATTTAGTAGTTTTTGAACCCAAAAAAAAAAAGTTGACAATTTCTTCAAACATTTAGAAAAATAAATGATTGATTTTTAAGTTGAAAGAACAAAATACACCAAATACCTCTACTTAAATTGAGATAGTGGAGATAATGGTAACAATTGCAAGGTGGAGATCTCAGTATTTAGGTATTTCGCTTGAGGGTGGCTTTTTTGCTCAATACGGGTTGCACGCGTATATGTTAGACCATCTCCAACTCAAATGAGGCTAAATCCAAATTTTCCCATTCAAAATACAACTATTCATGTATTACAGGACTCAAATATTTTTTTTCCTTAAACCCTACCAGACTCAAAATTTGAGTATGTAACTTTATTAATTATTTAAGAATCGTTTAACTCAAAAAATATTTTGTGTTTAATTTTTCTTAAGTTAATTTTGGTTTATACCATCGTGATTTATTAATCTGAACATTTTAACATTAAAAACAAAAATCTAATTTTGAAAACAAAAATTTAATTCATAAATGATAAAGGACAAACACACATACTATGAACAAACAAGTGTGTATAACTTTAGGATGATATTAAGGTTAGATTATTTAATTAACATTTTGGCCTGGATTTCGTTTTGGGCCGTTGGATCTTTTTTATAAGGTTATATTTAATCAGAAAAAATCATGGGCATTTGATGGGAGGTAAACGTTTAAGTTCGGATTTAAGAAGGAAAAAAAAAAAAAAAAAGCAAATAAGCAACATGTTCGAAAATTTAGGTCCGACTCAAAAGCTGAGCGGAATTCCACCTGGATTAGTGCCTGGGCAGAAATTATGACCTGGGCTATATTTGTATTGGAGAAGAAATTTGGGGCTAAAACTCAAAATTTTACGTTTTGCCCTCCGTTGGAGATGGCCTTACCTCTTCTTCTATCTCTCCCATCACGGGAGAATATTATCAAAATGAGTCATTTTTTAACTATTTCTAAAAAAAATGGAAAAAGGATTTGAAGGCCCTTTTAAAATGAGTCATTTTTTTTAATGATTCCCCTGTTTATTTGGCTACATGTAAGAATGCAACAGAATAAACCTAAACCTGAAAAAGTGCCAGAAAATTTTACCCTTGAAATTAACACGTTTATTCTGGAACAGGCTCACCACGGTGACATTTTCACTACTTCCTCTGAGTTACAAAACAAGGAAAGGAAGGGATATAAAGCTTTTATTCTTAGCGAATTAGAGAAATATTTACATCTCAGTTTTGGAATTCATTTAAGCATCCTCGTTAATTGCAGAAGACTTGTTGTTGGAGAGAACTCTAGATATGGCCCTTATGGTGTTTGGAGTTGTCCTGCAGCAGCCTCCGAATAGAGAAGCCCCCGCCTCACGCCACTTGCCTATCACTATGTCTGCAAACTCTTCATCGACCGCCCCGCTTGATTGCTGCAATCGAAAATTAACATGCATTCAGAATGTTTCAAGACCATGGAACAATTTCAGACCAGATTTCATATGTTTGACAAGAACTTGCTACTCTTTCTATGGTGAGTATTTTCAAGCAACAATCAACATGATCAATGGTTCAGATTCAGAGTCTTGCAACACAAGTATTTTCTGTAAAAAGTAGGGAGACTCACCACCCATTGCTTGGTCAGACCATCATAAGTCTCACCACTGTTGGGGTATATGACTATTGGTTTGCTTGTAACCTGCAAATGATGGGAACAGGATCATTTTATCAGAAGTTCAAGGGGCTAATTGAGTATATAAACTAATAAATTGACCAAAAATCAGACCTTCCGAATCGATGAAACCAGTCCATGGATGAATCTAGGAGGTGTGCAGTTGATTCCAACAGAAACAACTTGCTTGCATGAATCTGCAATAGAGGCGCACTCTGAGATCGAATCGCCACTGACCACATTGATTCCATCCTTAGAATTGAAGGAAAACCAGGCTGGAATGTCTATTCCTTCTTCCTCAAGCAACTCAGCATATGCCTGCATCACATTCAAGCAAGGAATTTAGCCAAAACCAGACTGGAGTTTTCCATGTTCTTGTCTGAACATGACTGAAACACCCTCATGAGTTATATTTTTCCCATCAATAAACAGGGCATGAGCCTAATTCAAGATGCATGTGTCATTTGGACAACAATGGGGCATGATATGCCTTAAACATACTTCACATACATAGGCACAACTAAGGGAAGAAATGGCATCTACCTTTGCTTCTATCTTATTCGGAGTTGTCTCGAATGCGATAAGATCAGCACCCGAGTTGGCCAGAATCTGTACCCTTTCCCTGTGGAAATCCTTCAACGTCTCTACAGTAACTGCATCACCGTAGTTCCCACTGCAAAACGAAAACAGCAAATTCACAATGTAGGAGTTCAGCTAATCATCTAGGAACATAGGAACACAACCAGGCCAAAAAAAATGAACCACAAAGCATATAAAACAATGCACAAGAAATTAACACATGCAGGGGTGCTTCCATATTCTTGTTCCAACTACAAAATCATATGCTGAAACATTCAGGAATTTTTTAGGGTCCTATAAATTACCATTGCTCAGAAATCTAGCTATTGCTTTGTAAATTAATTTGGGTCCAATCAGTGAAAGTTTCACGGATCAGTGAGTTCACTGACCTATACTCAGAGCCATCAGCCAAGTATGCCCCGTAGCTGCCCACAGATGCTGCAACTAGAACTGGACGTCTTGATTGCAATTTGTCATAATAAATTTCCCTTGCCTCAATTGCAATTTCTACACTTTTCCTAAGCAAGGCTTTGGCTTCTTCTTTAGAGAAACCTTTGGCCTCAAAACCCTGAATGGTGGCCTGTATCACAGAAAATATAACAACATAATTAACTTTGTTATTAAAAAACAATTATAAAGTAATGAGGTGGGATAAACAAAATTAATTACCTGATAAGACGCGGTTATTATGACGTTTGCGCCAGCATCAAGGTAGTCCAAGTGTACCTGTGTGGTTTTGGGTTTTTTTTTTCACTAAAGTTAATAGAAGAAAAACGAAAAAATATTCTTCTAAAACACGGCACGAAAATGAATATTTGCAAAGTTTGTAGTTCAAATAGTTAAAAGAATTTTCAGAAAAAAAAAATATATATTCACATTCCCCTCTTTTAATATCTTAAAACAAGAATAAAAATTTGATGGGCCTAAGCTTTGCCGTGCCCAGAAGGATATGACATGGGATTGGACTTTAAGATGGCCCAATATTTTAGACCGTCATTAATATTTTTTTATTAATTGTTGCATGAAAAGACAGGTGTCAGGAGAAAATGAGACGATCTGAGTTGGATATTTGTGCTTTGCCACGTTGCTGTCAGAAGCTGACGATCTGAGTTGGATGACTCAGCTCTCATCTTTAATCGAGATTATAATACAGACACCCACTAAAGATATATATATATATGCATTAAAATACATCTCAAGACAGAAAAAAACATACTTTTAGTTTTAGAATATGATTTATTTTATTATTTTGAAATAGCAGCAGATTAATTTGCCTTATCCACAAAATGGAAAAAGAGGAAAATAGAAAGAAATTATTCTGCATTTTGAAGAAAAAATATTGTCTTTTAGTAATCAACAAAGGGCATGATTGAAAATACATACGTCAAACATGTTTACTTATCAGAAATGAGTATTAAAAAGAGCTAGAATTAATTCAGTTCTTAATTTCCCCACGTTTACTCACATCAAAAAATGCATATCCCACTCTCCTTCCTCCGAGTAAATAAATCCCTTCCAAGTAAGTAAAAACATGTCATGAATGCAATATAATATACATAAAGTAGAGGATATTATTGCGCATTTATTCGTATTTCTTTTTAAGTTTTTCCCTTTACGGGATTCTATTTTAGAAAGAAAAAAATTAAGCAAGCAAAAGAGCAGAGAAAAGATTTAACCAAATATAAAAATAAAAAAGTTGAGAATAGGGCAACTGAAGAAGTACCCTTCTGACGAGGTGAGGAGAACTGATAAGGCATTTGGCGCTCCAGAGAGGGTCGTTGAGGTCAGCTCCATGTCGTTCAAGCTCAGTGGCAAACCCACCGTCAAGAACAGCATAGCCACCACACTTTTCCAGAAAATCACTCACAAACGACGACGTTTCCTGGCCTCCTCCTAAGCCCATGGTACAAGGAGTAAAAGCGGAACAGAGAAGCACTTTTGGCTGCTTTGCGTTGTAGTTGAACTTGAAGGGGCAGCAGAAGTTCTTTGTGAATCTTTTGTTTGTAACTAATGAATGTGGTCACCTTCTTGAAGCGTTTTGTAGAGGGAATACAATGAAGTGGAATTACTAATATGCCCCCACCTCCCCCAGTGTTGTTTAACCAAATTTATGATATTCTTTCTAATCTAATCTTTATCGTATTTTTTCTTTTTTGGGGTCTGACTTTACAACCGTGACTCTGTGATATTCCCATAATAAAGGGTCTAGGATCAAGGAAACGTGACATAAAGGTTAGAGTAGATATTACGTAATGTGGGATATGAGTAGATTTATTAAATCAATAAAAAGAAACAAGGCTAAAAATATAAAATAAAATAAAATTTTATTATTAAACTGTGAATCTGAATCGCATATTCAAACAAATTTCCGCAACATAAGCAAGAGCTTAATTTCATTGAAGGATTAAGATATATATGCTAAGCGTTCCAACTAATACACTAATCAACTCCAATCGTACACTTGGAGGTTTCCATCAAATCAGGATTAGGCAGCACCATGGCGTATGGGGTACTAGAGGACAACCAAGAAAGCAAGGAAAACAAAACGAAAATAAAGTTTGTTGGCAAAGGATATCGACATTTGTTCTTATCACCACCTGACAGAACATTTCGTGTAGAAAATTCTAAGTGATCAATATGAAGAAGCACTATCCTCACGTTCCTGTCTTACATTTTCAAACATCTAATTGTAACATGTTTTGATTGGACTGAACACAAAGCGTGATCGATAATGGGGTCCTTGTATGATTAAAGTGGACAAATTTTTTTTAATTGCATACTTTTTATGAAAACATTTCTCCATATTTCTTCTTTGCCTTGTGTTCTTGGTGGGTTTGTTTTAGAATTGTTGTGGAGCTCCCTTTTTTATAATTCTCGACAGAATTATTTTCCCACTAACGAGCTTGAGGGTATGACTAATTTGTCTATGTAGTCCACGAGATTTATAGATCTTTATTTATGAATTGACGCATGCATGAACTTGGGATTTTGGAGTCTTTGTCAACATATATATTATCTCTAAAATCTGGACACAAACAAATTGGAAATCATTATCTTATTTAATCCGTTCAATCAAAATAAAATTCTCAATGCAAACATGGTTTTAGTTAGGTTGGCTAAAGCAAATATGCTCTTCATTATGTATTTGAGTTCAAATTCCACGTTGTTTATATCAAAGAAAAATATCGCTCATATAAAAAATCTCAGTTTTTTCCCTTCTATTTTTTTTTTTTTTTTTGGGGAGGGGAAGTGTTCTGAGAATATGCATATGGTCGATTTGACGTCCACATTCTTGACAGCATAAAATAAGGAACAATTCTACAGCTGCTGTTAGCTTTTACACTGTCGCATGGAACCCAATAGAAGATAAGAGTCTGGGTTCATTGTGGTGCTTTATTTAGAAAAAATATAAATATACCCTACCTCAAGGATCTTAGGTTGGATAAGGTGAAGTGGCAGAGGGTGCGAATATGGAGAATGACAATGATTTAACTAGTGCAAGTGGAGACACCCACCACTTCCAAAAGGGTACGGTGAAAACAAACAAATATTATTCGATTAGGTAAATAATAGGACGCCGTATCGGCAGCAAGGACAAATCTTCTTATCATGTTTTTAGATAGTGGCATTGACAACATGAAGATGAAGGATGATTTGTTTACCAAATGAGAAGTTAGTACAGAAAAATATAGGGACTGTTTTCTGTGCTATCGTAAGTGCGTTTAATTTTCTCATTACTTATCACACGAAGAGAAAATGAGAATTTGAATTTGAAACCTCCTCTAAAAAGTAGAAAAATACCAATAAATAAATAGTTTGTTGGTATTATAGATACATCGTTGATTTGGTAAATAAATTTAATGAATAACTTTGATAAATAGGAGTGGACATGGTTCGGTTCGATGCACTCCACCTCAAAATCACCAACTATTGAACTTAGGAGTCGTAATTTTATACAAAGGGAATTGTTATTGGTACTCCAAAATAGTCATCATACATACACTCTTTCAAGTGAAACTTTTCCCTTATATTTTCATAATAAAGACGTGCAATACGACTTTTTTAGAGTGTAAACAACAGCTCCCTTATAAATTATACCGATAATTGGCATTGGTTCCACTTCCACCACTACATAGGAACACAGAAGCAACCACAGGCGACAAATGAAGGTAGGTTCATCCTCATCCATCACCAAATTAATCCGACTACAATTCCACTTGCGTTATATGACAAGCGCATGACATGAGAAGAATACATAAGAGATATGCTGTCACCTGTGAAATGATGATCGTACAAACAAGCTCTTTTTAATTGGTGTTCAAATTAATAATATGAATCCCACTAAGGTGGTGCATCTCTTCATCTTTTTCTCTCTTTTTCCTTCTGTTAGCGCTTGAATTGTTTTTTTTCCTTTCCTGTCACCCTCTCCACCTCTAAATGAACGGGACGTGAGCCAAACATTTGCTTTGCTTGTGTGTTGCTCAATGCCGTAGAACTACGTTGTGTCCAGATAAGCTTTTAAGTTTCGTTGCTAATTAGTATATGTATTAAATGAAAGGGCAAAAGGCCCAACAAACAAATGCAAATCGTTTAAAAATCAACAACATACAAAAGGCCAATCAAGTATATAGGAACATAGCAATGCTACAGAACCATATATAATACAACCCTTAAATACGTTTCAATAAGCTGCTCAACTTGTTTCCATCCAGTCACTGCTTGTTTGTTCCTAGGCGACGATTCCCTCGGCTCTTTATAATGTGCAACAACGCATTCAATCCCAACTTTCGAAGCTCACTATCGAAACAGACCAACATCACACATACAAGCTGGAAAATCAGATTGATGCACAATTCATAAACCTTTCTTTGTTCATTCACTAAAGAAACAACTTTGAAACTAAGAGGCAAGGCTGCAACTGCACGGGTATCTGGAAAAAACTTTACCATCCTTTTCTTTTCCTTTTTCTTTTCAATCATCTTTCTGGCAAGAAAATAGCCGATCAATTTCCTTCGGCAACAGGAACAAATCAAGATAAAAAGCTCAGGGACCACGAGTAGGGGCAAAACAGAAACAGCCCGGAGAACGGTCTTCAGGTATCATCCCACCTCCTTTACTTGTATCAATTGCTTCCAACATTCTCACCACCTCACCCATTTCAGGACGTTTATCTGCATTTGCATCCCAGCACTTGCGCATGATGTTTGAAAAAGCACTCGGACAGCATCTGGGGATTTCTGGCCGTAAGTTCTGTTAACAAACCATATAGTACGTACAATGAAACGCCCATGAAGAGTTAGATGTCAAATCTTCGACTAGATATACAACTTCAATCTTTACAAAGACCGCCACAAAAGTCCATTCATTAAGACACTGGTAACTCAACTAACTAAGCCTCGATCTTTGGAGTCTTAGACCCAACCAACAGGCAGAAAAGTACAAGATATGAGCTAAATCATTTCAGATTTTTCTTATTTTGGTCATTGTCAGCAGAGAAGAAAAATAAATAAACGTTGCTCATTAAATGAACAGTAAGCAGTCTTATAAAAGCAGATAACTTTAAACTGGGTGACCTAACTTAGACATTTGGATTTTGACAATGAAGCTACATTTTATTGGAAAAGCAACAAAAATATTGAATTCAATTTATTTCGAAAGGCAACTATGGAACATTTTGAATTTGAAATTATCAGATACAATGAATCGTCAGAAATATATATGCACAATGCAAATACGAAAATTCATGTATCATGCAACTTTTTACATATAAAACATAAGCCAAAATCCCTAGATTTGAAATCCCACATTTCAAAAGGGCCTTTAAAGTTAAACATTGACAAGTCAAACTCTAGATCATGCCAGTTTTCCTTGTATTTATATAATGTAAAGAGATATTTATTTATTTCTTGAAAAAACTGACCTGTCGGACAACTGCAGATGATACATCAGCAAAGCTAAGGTCTGGGTAAGGCATATCGCAGCAATAAACTTCCCATAAGCATATGCCAAAGCTGTAGACATCGCATCTTCTATTATAAGGCTTACCATCCAGAACCTACATATATATCTTGTCAGCTTAATGATTTACCACTTAAAACCGCACATGCTATCACACGAATTAAGAGAAATATAGAGAGGAGAGAATAAGAGAGATTTTTCTTTTCACGCCCAATAATGTACATAAAATTGATTGTTTTTTTTCTTCTCTTTTTTGTAGGTATTTGTAACAAGCTAACAGCACAAATGATAGTTTTACCATATCACAGGGGGAACACAATATCAGAGTCCCAGATAAAACCAACCCCAAGCTCCATAAAGAAGAATCATCTTTAGCACCATATGCAAGATGGAAAACATAATTCAACTCAATAGTATCTACCGTTGCTTCTTTCCTTTTTTGGGAATATATAATTAACCCCCATAAACTTTAGGCTAGTCCCAATGTTCTCCTAAACTTCTAATTCTATCATTTAACACACGTTAAAATGGATGGAAATCTCATGTGCCTTTCACATGACATTAAGGAAAGCTCTCATACAGACTCATGTGACGAGCCTCTCCTTCCAACAAGCACCGTAAGGCAGGTCTCCTCATGGGCAACTACGGTGGCCACATCATCCCACACCCACATAACAGGTTGTTTGCTATGTCAGTGGCAAAACCAACATTGTCATCAACTGCCGCACGTTCTTCTTTTCTTTTATCATAGCCATAAGCCCCTCTCCCTCTCTAGCCAACTTGGTCTAAAACCCTTCTCAAAGGTTGGCCCTTCATGCTCTAAGTATCAGCTCCAGCCAATGACCTGGACTCCTAAATCTTTATCATCGGCGATAAATACTTTGATAACATGATCCACAATTACTATCCTGCAATCCTCAATTCTTGAACTAAACCCTCTCACCTTTGCCGTCTCATTTTTTCATCTAAGGCTCAATTTAACATATTGATCAAGCAGATTCCCAGTAACATGAAAAGGTCAAAGGAATAGTTCTTAAATGCTTAGTGTTGTTGATGTGTGTCGAATAAGAGGTTATCATACTTGACCTCAATGAATTACTTCTCTTGATGCCTGGGAACAGACAGAATTCCGAGCAAGGTGGTGCGCAGAATATTGATTTCATAACCAACTTTAAAGGCTCAAAACAACATCCTCATTTGGGTCCCTGTCTTCATCGCCTTCACAAGCGAATTCGGTGGTTAGAGTAAAGAATCAGAAGCTGGGGACTGAGAAATAGTTTGTACAAATAAGTGTTGTGTTGGTATTTTTTGGGGAGAAGCAAGAGGAAGGTGGCTTTGTTATATGTTGCTCTGGTTTCAACATGGATGTTGAGAACCCTGTGAGAGCATTTTTGCTGAGCCCAGGTGCCTTTGCACATGCTCACAGCAGCATTATGAAATTTTTGGTGTTTTTAAATATGTTAGTGTGGTTTTGGCAGGTAGTTTAGGCTTTCTCACATGAAGGGCACACGCTTATTCACATGTGAAGGGGTTGCGTGCCATTTCCATCCATTAAGTCCAAAGCTATAAAAAAAAATGCATGCACAATTAAGGTGTGAACTGATGAAATTAGAAGTGTAGGGGAGATTTAACCTTATATCCCCCGCTTTTTTTTTTGTTGATTTATTTCAAGCTCATAGAGCACCAGACAGTTACTTTTTTAGTGTGGAATAATATTCCAGCTACACAAAAACACATGACAGGTTTTAACTAGGCATAAATACCTCTGGGGCCATGTATCCAAGGGTACCAGTTTCACCAGTCATGTCCCTTGGATTCTGAGCTTCAACACGAGCAACACCAAAATCGGCTATTTTAAGGTTTCTGCGAGTATCAAGCAACATATTTTCTGTTTTGACATCACGGTGTACGATTTTTTGAGAATGCAGATAGCTAAGACTGCAAGAGGAAGGGTAACAATCCCAGATCAATAAAAATTTTAATAGAAAAGTATGTAGCTGAGAAATGTATAGAACAATCGAACTCACCCTCTAGCCAGGTCCAAAGCAAGTTGGATCACAACATTAAAGGCAAGTTTCTTTTGCCTGTTTCTTATCAAGTATTGCTTTAGTGTCCCACCAGCGAGATACTCCACAACAACACAACATGCTCTTGCAGGATTAGAATCTAGACCATCACTTGAAGAGCCTTTTGAAGGAATCTTAAGATCTGAAGTTCCCATTGAAGCTCCAATGAACTGAGATAAAGAGGAGGGGTGGAAGAATCGTTGAGTGATAATCTCCACAACTGTCACTTTACATTAATAATGGAGATTGCAATAAACTGAATATTAAAAATCAAAAGAAAACTGGTCTGTACCTTTGTAACATTAGGGTGGTCAAGCTTGTGCCAAACAGCAACTTCTTTTTGAAAAGATTCCCTAGCAGCATAAGTGTCATTAGCTGTGGCATAACCATCCTCCCCCCAGTCCAACACCTTAACTATAAAATTCAGCACGAGATTGCAATGAGAATTTGATATGCATGCCAACAAAGTGGCAGAGCACTACTGTGCCACCACTGCAAACAATTGCTATCGATCTCATTTAACATCAGTTTTTTTTTTTCTGGTACTCTAGAAATGAAATGACTAGTGTTAGAACAGATTAAACAGTCATGCTTCAATTCAAACTCCACCAGGTTCCTGACAAGACAATACTAATGCAACAAAATATACTAAATCGACATCATTTGCAGGGTTCTAGAACTATATGCAAAGTTATCATACTACTATAAATAATCTCAGAAGTATGACGTTTCCTTTTTCATTTTACAGAAATTAAGCTCTAGAATAATAATCCAAAATAAAATATCCATTATTAATTAACTGGCATCCTGGCTCCTCAAGTTTTTTCTTTAACTTTGACTAATATATATTCTTTAATAGATTTGCTTCAACATTATAATGTAACTCAAATAAGATCATTCATAATACGAAGTGGTAGCTCAATTTATATTGCATAAATCCAAAGAATTTCAGAATTATCAAAGAGAGCACATATGATATGAGGTTAAGCACCGACTTTTGCTAATGATTGATTGGAAACAGAGTGAAACAAAGCGATTGGAATCACATGACGGAAAGTGCCATAAACAACATCAGTACAGAAGTTTTAAAAATTCCTATAAATTAAGACTGGCTATGGTTTTCTATCAGGATTATTAACGGTTTTAATGTCTTGATCAAAATTCTACTAAGGCCTGAAAGTATGACAGGACTTGTCAATCACAACACTCTTACACCAATAATACAGAATATAAAGATAAATATATGTAACACTTCAATATCATGCCTTCAACGTTGAAGTGGAACACATAATTCAGTTTCACCTACAGACTTGATATATGCCAAATTAGTGTTTTAACATGACTCACCAAAAGCAAAAGGAAATGCTAAAAACATATTGTTATTTTTATTCATATAAATCCCAATTCAACACCAGAAATGGCTGAAAGGGATTCAGAGTAGCAGTTCTTAGAATTAACGGCCAAAAAAACTAGTTATTACATGCCAAATTAACATAAGAGATACATAGAGAAGATAGATGTATTCAATACAATATGTAAAGAAAGCTCCTTCCTTTTTTCTTTTTTTTTTCCATCATGTCCTATACAGCCAGAAAAAATCAAAATCACAATGGAAATGGGATTATTAGTGATTACCTGCAACGTCTCGTTCATCGTAGGTACCCCTGTATACAATACCATAGGTCCCTCTAGCTACAACATATCTTATATCCAATTTAGATAAATCAATCTCCCACTCTTCCTTAGGCCTGGTTCTCTCAATGTTTTTGGACCAAACCCTGCTCAAGTGCTTCTCAAGCTGTATATCTATGTGCTTCAAATCAATTTTATCAGCTCTGAAGATCATCTCTTTGCTACTAATATTTCCTGTACCCTTAATTTTTGGATCCATCTGTTTGTTACTAATGCTTCCTGACCCCTTAATTTTTGGATCCATATCTTTGAAACTAATGCTTCCTGTACCTGTACCCTTAATGTTAAACTTCATATCTCCTTCCTGGTGATCCACCTGCTTTGATACAATGTCAACTTCAAAATTCTCACTTGTCCTTGAATCCATTGCTGACAATCAATACAGAAAAATCGACAGAGAAAATCCAAACTACCAACGGTAACGGGAACAGCAAAAAGAAATGAAACGAAGCTAAACCCAGAAACAATCTGTTAAGCTGTTATCTTAGAAAACATGATCAACAAAAGACTTCAATTTTTCATCATCATAATCATCATCTTTGCCAGATATGCATGCAGCAACCCATCAACGATAAAGCTCAAAACAGATAGATTTGGAAAACCCTTCTTTGGTTAACAATAGAACTCACCAACAAAGCTTTCCTTAAATTTAACAAATGAAATAAGATGGAAGATGAAAAAGGAATATATGATCTAATTGAAAACCAATCACAGCACCCCAAATGTCTCCAATGTTGACCTCATAACCCAAAAAACAGTTTCTGTTAATATGCACCAATAAAAATATCAAGAGCGACTTTCCTTTCTTTTATATTCCAAATGAAAACAAAACAACCTTCAAAATCCCAAGTATTTCATCACCAACCACTTTTCTTTGAATTTCTTTTCTATAAATAATAAAACAAAAGAATGAAAGTAAACTCTAAGAAAACGACACAATTTCCACAACTGTGTGACCAAAGACCAATGACCCTCAAAAGATATAAAATTCAAACACAAGCCCAAAAAACAAACCCACGGAGAAGTACCAGAAGAATCACGCGTGCGAAAAATCACAATAAATCCCGAAACTGGAATATATTATAGGGAGACGAAAATGTTGACTTTGAACACCAGAGAATCGAAGAAAGACAAAGTCGTTGGAGGGCAATGAAAAAACAGAGAATGGAACAAACTTTAACAACAATAATGAGCAGAAGACAACGTTATTGGGGTGTTGGGCAGTTTGGGGCTTATGGGTTTTTTGTTTTCCATTTGGTTTTTCCTTTGTGGATAAGATTTCGAAGAGGATGAACCAAAAAACCAGAGCAGGAAACCACAGCCCAGAAGGCAGAGGCGAATGAATGAGAGTTTTAGAGAGAGGGAGAGAGAGAGAGAGAGAGAGAGGCGCGGGTTTGCCTAATGTACGGCTTTGAGGGAGAGAGACTGTTTCAAAACTCAAGGAAAAAACCAGAAGAGAGGTACAATTGACAGGTACATACGAGAAAGGTGGCCAGGAGAAAATATAAATTTCGTAACAATTGACCCAAAAAAGAATTCGTAACAGAAAAACAACAATTCTGTCTGATAAAAAAAATAATAATAAACAAACAAATCTGTTCCACGGCGCGGGAGGACCCAAACTCTTGTCTGTTTACCTAGCTTACGTGTACTTGTTTAGACGGACCCAACCCAAGTCAAGTCTATATAATAATAAAAAGTGGGAATTTTTATCACTAATTATTAACCCATCTCAATTTGGTACTTTGAAAATTGTTGGGTACTTGAAACTTTTCCAACTTTCGAAGTATCCTTAATTCAAATTAATTTTTATACCTAAACTTTTAATTAGATCGATTTGGTACTCAAATTATAGCTTCGTACGTGCTCAAATTAGGGAAGAGATGAATATGCTTTGGAGGGTTATTAGAGCACTTCTACTCATTTGCTATGACAAAGGGTATGGTATATGTTGTAGCAATTTTGAAAAGGGTATGGAATGTTGTAGCAATTTTTCTTTTTGTGCTTTTTTACCCATTGCCATGGCAACCCAAGGGTAATCACTATTCATATGGGATTAATTTGAATTATATGTATGGGATTAATAAATAAAAAATTGCTAGATATGTGTTAAAAAAAAATTCTTAATTTTTTTGTAATTTTTTTTTTTTTTTTTAATTAAAAAAAAAATTATTCGTTGACATTAGCGCCCTCAGGCAACATCTCAGGCTGATAGAGCCTTCGAGCCTGTCTAAACTCATGGCATGTTTACTAATCCTGAATTGAATTAGGGGGAATTGAATTGAGGATGAATTGAATTGAGGAGGAGTTGGATTGAGGAGAATTAGATTCCGGATTCCTAATGAAGTTGTTTACTAAACCATATGGATTGAGGGGAGTTAGATTCCGAATTCCTATTGAAGTTGTTTACTAAATCATATGGAATTGAGGTAGGAGTGGTATTAATTACTAAAATGTCCACATTTTTTTGTTAAAGTAGATGGCATATTTGGAATTTTGAAAATTGTGTGAGGATATAATAGGTAAAAAAGATGAATTCATAATGGGTGAATTCTCTGTGAATTAGAATACCACCTCTAATTTTGGAATTGAATTCCTCCAAAATCAGGAATTCAATTCCTAATTTTATGTGGGCCCCGTTTACTTTCAATTCCTTGATGTGAAGTAAACGAGAATTCTCCATAGGCAGAATTCAATTCTGAATGAGAATTACAATTTCTGATTAGTAAACATGTCATCAATGGAATCCACATCCTATAGGGCTTGAATTCATTGGTGGAGAGGTTTTTTCAGCCCAGGGGCCTTTTCCCATGGTAAAAGGCCATGAGTGGAAATACTCTTAGGGTATTTCGAGTCAGATAAAAATAAGAGTAGGTCAGATGCATCAAATGCCATCAATTTTTTGTTTTTGTAAAAGTTAGAAAAGAGGAAGGGTTTTTTTTACACACACTACCAAGATGTCATGGAATTCGAACATGAAATTACTCCATTGGCCAAATGTCATTAGACTTAACAAGACGAGCATACTTTTCTTAATAAATATCAAAATTGAAAGTTCAAAACAAAACTCACAACTACAAGTCTAGGTCTTCTTCTCTTTTTCAAACTACAAGTCTAGTTCTAGAAACTCAAAATTGGCCATCATTTACTTTTCTTTCTTTCCTTTTTCCTTTTTTTTTTTTTTTGGGTAGATGTGATGTGGAATGTCACTTTGATGCATTGTAAATAGTTTGGGTACCAAATTATTATGGATGAGAAAAATAGGACTCTAGTGCTAAAAAAAAGTTCTTAAGCATAGGACTCTAGTGTTTATGTCCAAATTGAAAGTTAAAAAAAAAAAGAAAATGTTGTTTACAACTATGATTAGACCATGAATTTCTATGGGCCAAAATGTTGTTTTTGATGTAAAAGCAAGAACAAGGCATCTATCTAACATTGGAGCAGAATGAACAAAATCGAGTCAATCAAATGCTATTCTTTGTGATTAAAAAAAAAAAGGGTTTGAAATGTAAGTCTTATTAAATTATTTGTTGGGCCATCTATTGTTTATGTGACAACAACTGTTTGGTTTTCAACTCGACTATTTGTTGGGCCGATATCTTAACATTATTTAGGTGCAGGGTAGATTCTGGTATCCGAAAAGGCAAGGGACAAATTATTTGAGCACACTGTTTTTCTTTTTTTTTTTTTTTTCTTATAAATAGCAACACTTTTCATGCTTTTATTTTAAATAGTGATGGTCGATATGGGAAGCAGCTAGATACATATGGTATATCCCCAACATTCGGTTAAACATAATCATTTGTCTTTCTTAGAAAAAAACAAAAACAAAAACAGAATCATTTCTTATAGAAAATCATCAGATACACCTAACGTACTCATTTGTGTCGTTGTCACTATGTTTTTCTTATACAATCAGCATTTTGAGCGGCGCAAATGGACATGCGATGTGGTTACAAAATCATAGTTTCAATGTGTCATCAAACTTTGTGGCCGGCAAAAGAGAGAACTGTCTTAATTAATCTTCTTTGGCATTTTAATTCCACATTGTGTTTCAAAGCCCCCTAAAACAAAAATTCGGTGATTACAACAATGAAATGGAGTGCTTGCCAAGAAGAATGACATATTTATATATATATTTGTTTACTTGTTAAGTTATCATTGAAAGAGCATTTCTGCAAAAATTCACTCAAATCAAAGAACGTTTAGTTATTTATACGTGGCCTAATAAATAGACGAACACGGCATTTTTAGTAAATAAGGAAATGTTCATGAAAAATAATTAAGTGACTAACGAATTTTTATTATGATGATATTTTTCAAAAATGATCTTTGATTTGAATGATGACCTAATAGAGTGGAGAACAAAGTAATGCATGTTTGGCAATCTTTGTCGACACTCGAAACTCAAAAGGGCCAAGTGACGAGAAACAGGTAATCCAGCGAGCTGTGCAATGGTGTTGACATCCAACAGCCTGTCAACCTAAATGAATCCAACTAAAAAAGTAGCTAAGCGAAGCTTCATGGTGCATTGGATTCATGAAAGCATTTGCCTGGCTCATGTCTGTTTTTTTAGGTGAGGCATTTTGCAGTTTCCTTCAGTAGCCTCCAAGGAATATGACAATTTGAGATCTTGGGAAGCACACACAGAACAGAAGTCAGAACACAACAATAAGTTAACACTGGGGAAATAGTTAATCAGAACATGATTATTAGACCAAGATATTCTAAACATAGAAAAAAGTCATTGACTCCTAAATCATTGGACCAAAATATTATATAATCATAATTAACATATCATAAAATATCCAAAGATGTTAGGATTGTTGGCCCTCCCAAATGGGCTTTTTCAGCTCAAAGTCATTTTTTGTTTGGCTCCACTTTGTTTATTTTCTACCCAAGTTTGCTGTTATTATTTGGGCCTAGCCTAACCTCACCGAGTATAGGTTCAAATCCTACATAGAGATTAGAATATCAGGTGAATGAACATATACATCTTAATCATTTGAGCAATGAATTCCTTTGCAATTTTAATGGTAGAGCATTTATTCCTACAATTACGGCTAAACTTTGGCCTTCCTCTTAGGGCTAGTTTGACATTGATGTGCTGTGAAAATAATCGTTGTCAGAATTTGCTAGGAGAGAAATTCAGTTGTGAGAAAAACAGTTTGGTGTTTGGTAAACTTTTTGTTAAAAGTATTGTTGGTACTAATTCCTGCATAATCATTAAACTCAGCTGCCTTTCGAAGCTAATTCCGGAATAATCAAAAAATGAAAGCACCTCATTAACTTGATTTCTCTAATAACTTTCTCTTACAACAATTTTTAACAATAAATTATTTTCTCATAATTTACCAAATGGGACACTTGATTGAACCAAGGTAAAAAGACGAAACTCATGGAATGGAGAACGCAAGTGATGAATGCATGGCTACACTAGTACATACAAGGGCACCATAGAGGTCAAATGAAATCCATCCACAATTTGAGCTAAAAAGAAGGATGACCACAACCCATTGATATGGTAGGATAACATGCAAATATATCCTCCCATACCCAAACTCCAATATACCTAGTAATTTTTTATTGGAATGCTGATTTGGTACAGAGAGAGAGAGAGAGAGAGATTAAAAAAACTAGATAGGCAAATGGTGTTACGTGTTTGTCGGCAAGAAAACTTGTTTGTGCAACATTAGACAGAGAAAAACAAAAGGCCTCCAGAACCCATAAAGGCTAAAAGGATATCCCATCCCAGCTCAGCTGACAGCCTTCTTTCTTTCCATCCCATCCCTCTCTCTCAGGATATAATTAATTAATTAAGAAACAATTCCTAAAGCTGAAACCAAAGGGCTTCAGAGACTTTACAGAAATCCAAATCGCACCAAGTCATCACGCTCGAAATAATTAATCACATGTATGCTCTCTTTACCTAATACCATTTGCATGTGTAGTCAATAATTAATAATACAAAATTCACCCAAAATAAATAATACAAAAGAAATATTAAAATAAATAAACCCAAAGAAGCCTCATTCCTTATTGCAGTTGGATGCAGAATGTGTGCTGGTGTGCCACAAAGTACGCATGTAGTAAGTAGACACTGTGATTTTGCATGAACTTCCTCTTTTAGAGAATGTGGGGAGTTGGGAAAGAGCAAATTGTGTCATTATGTGCTTAACCAGCTGCTAGGTCTTCTGCAAATGGCCAAACCCAAAATTAGTGGGGTGAAATCAATAAATCACCATCGAATCCTTTTCCATTGAGATGTTCAAGCCTTTCATGATTTGATCTAAAATTTTCCAGTATTTATTCAATTTATCTTTCTCACGCAACAGTTCTTCTAAAAATCTATTTGCCACATAATAAAACTATATGTTAAAATTACAAACCAACTTATTGACACAACAACTAATTTTATTTATGCCTGTCTCAAAGTTCTTGTTGAATGTATAGACGGGGAACATTAAGGTGTTTAAGTGAATAACTTCTTTGAGAAATCCCAAAAATAGGTGTTTCCACTACATATATCTATTAAATTATTTTAGACATAAGTGGAGCCACCTTATTTTGGGATTTTTTGTGGGAGTTTACTTAAACACTTTGATGTTACCCATCTTTACATTCAACATGAACTTTGTGAGAGGTATAAAGAAAATTAATTGTGTCAATAAGTTGATTTGTGACTAACATATAGTTTTATTATGTGACAAACAGATCTTTAAAAGAATCGGTGCGTGAGAAAGATAAATATAATAGGGTTACATACTGGAAATATTTTGATCAAATCATGAAAGGCTTGTAATATCTCAAAATGGGTCATAATTTACTTTTCTTTCTTTCCTTTTTCCTTCTTTTTAGATGTAGTGAAATGTATTGAAATGGAAGTCTTATAAAAGTATTGTTGCACCATCTATTCTTTATGTAACATCAACTGTTTGGTTTTCAACTCAGGTATGAGATGTTTCCTGCTGGTTTGTATTTTCTTGTCCTTGTCCCTGCACAATATCTTAACATTATTTATTTAGGGGGACAATAAGATTCTAGTATCTGAAAGAAAACAAAAGAAAATCATTTCTAAAAGAAAATAAGCAGATCTACCTTACTCATTTACTCATTTGTAATCCAAAAAAGGCATACAATACAATTTGCATTGTGTGCAGCGCAAATGGACATGTGATGTGGATGTGGTTACAAAATCATAGTTTCAATGTGTCATCAAAATTTGTGGCCGGTATAAGAGAAAACTGTATTAATCTTCTTTGGCATTTTAATTCCACATTGTGTTACAAAGCCCCCCAAATGAAAATTCAGTGATTACAACAAGGAAATGGAGTGCTTGCCTAGAAGAATGACATTTTTTATTCGCTAACTTGTTAGGTTACCATTGAAAGAGCATTTTTACAAAAACTCGCTCAAATTGAAGAATGTTTAGTTATCTATGTGTGACTTAATAAATAGATGAATACAACGTTTTTAGTAAATAAGAAAAGGTTCATGAAAAATAATTAAGTGGTTAAATAATTTTTGATTATGATGACGTTTTTAAGAGATTATCTTTGAATAAGGACCTACATCATAAAGTCGACATTAATATTAGAGCAAAGTAATGCATGTTTGGCAATCTTTGCCAAGTGATGACAAACATGTAGTCCAACTGTGCATTGCAATGGTGTTGACATCCCACAACAACTACAAACATATTTGAAGTGAAACAGGAAGCAGCCTGTCAACCTAATTGATCCAACTAAACAAAGTAGCTAAGCTAAGTTACATGGTGCATTGGATTGGATGGATTAATAAAAACATTCGCCTGGCTCATGTCTGTTTTGGGTGTAAGGCATTTTTCAGTTTCCTTCAATAGCCTCCAAGGAATATGACAATTTGAGAGCTTGAGAAGCAAACACAGAAGACAGAACACAACAACAGCACTGAGAAAGAATCATTGGGCCTCCTAAATGGGCTTTTTCAGCTCAAAGTCTTTGTTTGTTTTCTACCAAAGTTTGCTGTTATTATTTGGGCCTAGCCTAATCTTACCAAGTATAGGTCTTTATTATTTATCTTTTTCCCGTACAAAAACTGAAAATTGTACATAAAATCTCGGGTAAATTGACGAATTATCTTAATAATTTGAGTTATGAAACAGCTTACAATTTTAAGAGTGGAGCATTTACTCCTACAATTACGTCCAAACTTAAGCCTCCCTCTCAGTTGAACCAAAGTACAAAACAAAACTCATCGAATGGAGAACGGAAGTGATGAATGCATGGCTACACTACATACATAGGTCAAATGCAAATCCATCCACACCCATTGATGACCACAAACCATTGATATCGTAGGGTAACATGCAAATCTATCCTCCCATACCCAAACTCCAATATACCTAGTAATTTTTTTCTTGGAATGCTTATTTGGCAGAGAGAGAGAGAGAGAGAGTAAAATAATAGATGGGGAAATGGTGTTACACGTTTGTCAGCAAGAAAACTTCTTTGTGCAACATAACACAGAGAAAAACAAAAGGCCTCAAGAATCCATAAAAGCTACTACAAGGATATCCCAGCTCAGCTGAGAGAGCCTTCTTCCTTCCCGTCCCAGGATAAAATTAATTAATTAACAAACACTTCCTGCCAAAAGCTCACTCCACAAGATCTGATCTGCGTTCTGCACCAAAAAAATAAGAAAAAATTAACCTCACATAAAATAAAATGGAGTAATTATATCATTAGTTTAATTTTCTGAATCTTCTCCTAGTCACTTGCCAATTACAAGAGCATCCAGGTCAATAATTAAGAATTAAAATCCTAAGTATTTGGGTCAACCCAGCTTTATTCTAATAACCCACAATCTGACAATTCACTAAGGTCTGAACCAAAGGGCTCTCCAAAGACTTTACTCGAATCCTCCAAATCACAACAAGTCATCATCATACTTGAAATAATTAATCACCACCTAATTACTATTTGCATGTGTCAGTCAATAATTAATCAACAAATAGTAATAAAAAATAAAACCCAAAGAAAAAAAAGAAGCCTCCCTCCTTATCGCCAGATGGATGCAGAATGTGTGCCACAAAGTACGCATGTAGTAGACACTATGATTTCGCATGAACTTCCTCTTTCAGAGAATGTGGGGAGTTGGGAAAGAGCAGATTGTGTCATTCAGCTGCTAGGTTTTCTGCAAAGGGCCAAACCCTAAAATAAATAAATAAATTTAAATATAAAAAAACAAAGGAGAAAAGGCAAAAAAACCCAAAATTAGTGGGGTGAGGTGTCACGTGACATTGCCCCTTTTATTTTTCATGGGACCACATGCTTCCTAATAAAGGTCCACCCTATTGCGTACCAAACTTTGTAAAAGTGGTAAAGTCCAAAGGTGAACACATTATGAGGCTCCTCTAATCTTATAAATATACATTTTAGTTTAGCTACCTTACTTGCAAGTGTGACCTTAATGTAAAAAGTCATGATAGGGACCTTGATCGCACCGTACACGTGTCATCATGTCTCACCGATCGATATCGATATGCTTCGTGGGACCCGGAGAAGGTTTGATTTTCCCTTTGATGTGAAGGGCCAACGAACAATGCAATGTCTTATGCTGATGTTCCTTTATGTTTGGGGAATATCGGCATATATATTTCAACTAAAAACCGCAGGGAAAGTTTCAGGGTAGGATCCATGGAGTGTGATGGACCTCAAACCTAGCGAATCACCTACCTTTCGAAATCTCCGCGCGCCAAAACTACATTGCCTCTCGCTGTCGTTACGCCAGGCACCAAAACTAACGGTAGAGTAAATGCTAAGAAATATTAAATTACTTCTACATTCTCCAAAAAGCCCTTTTGCATATATACGACAAAGATTTGGCTCCCGTGTTATCCATAGGGGTAAGAAAGTAATATCGACTACCGTGATGATGAGAACATAATGACAAAACGTAAATAGGGACCAATAATAAGTCTCATTAATAAAATTCACGGGATATTTCATGGTCACTGTTTACCTTATAAATGTTGCATCGGTTCAAGATTATTGCTATGAAATTTATTAACCAATTTTGATAGGGCCCTCCCTCCTCCATAATATTTTAGGGCATTACATGGCTGCATTGCCTTTGCTGTTATTTGTTTTATATTTATATTAAGGGTTATTAGTCATGGTTATCATCCAATTGTTTTTGTAAGGGGTATACATCATTTCCTTTTAGCCTTAAAACAATGATGTATACCCCTTATAAATCGCCTTAGGATATGAAATTATCTTGTGGGGGCCCATTTACTAATCGCCTTAGGATATGAAATTATGAGAACCGGCCGTTACAATCCAAACAAATCACTTTGAGATACGGCAAATATTTCAGTAATTAATAGCAATATATGAGAAATTGCATATAGACTATAAGTTCACATTCATTGACTTTTATAAATAGACAATTTTAACCATGTGTTAGATGTTGAAATAACGATTTTAACCCTTAATGAGCATGCAATTTGCACAAAAAATGGAAATATATTGTTGGGTTTAACCTTGTGAAAACAAAATGGTTGGTTATTCTCTTAAGGATGTGATATAGACACTCCATTCACATATAAAAAAATGTAACAAGTTAAAGTAATTCTATTGGCATAGACTGCAACCGAAGGCCAAAAACCACTTAGATTTGCCAATTTACTTCAACATAGGCAAAATAGTCAAAGACTCAAGGGACAAGTATTACACTTTACAAAGTCAAGTAGTAAAAAGAAAAAAGAAAAGAATGCAAACCAAAGCAATTAATATAAAAAGGATAAAAACCCAAAAGGCCAAAGACCAAAGACCAGAGGAGGAGGGAAGCGGAGGTGAATGAGTGACAGCAGTACAGAGTCTACCCTGTAAGTAAAAAAACACAGAGAGAGAGAGAGAGAGAAACTGAGAAAGAAAGAGAAAGATTGAGAAAATCCATACACAGTAAACTGTACGTTACCTTTTTTTAAAGTTGGGTGGGTGTGAGAAAACGCAAACATATATACATACGGACAGCTGTGTAGACTGTGGGGCTTTGGTGGTAGGGTCAAGGTTATCCCCACTAGAAAAATCCATAGCTACTCCTTTCTAACTCTCCCGCCTTCACTTCTACTTGAATCTCTCAACCTATTTGCAGCAGAGCAGACCCAGTCAAGTGACCCACCTCACCATGTCTTTCCTTTTTACAATTTAGAGAGAAGAACAAATATTCACTGCCAAAAAGTAGAGAGAGAAAGTAGTGGTAGTGGTAGTGGTAGTGGCTGATGAAGTAGTAGAGGTAGAGGGCTTGTGGTGGAGCTGCCTCTCTGGAAATGGACACCCCAGAGAGGAACCAGATCGGCACTCCCAAAGCCAAATTTGAGGTCAGCCTTTGTGCCCATTTTCTTGTTCTCCTTATTCTTCTTCTTCTTGTTTTATTTTTCTTTCAAATTTTAAGGTTGTTGCTGAATTGGGTTTTGTTTTGTTTCTGAAGTTTTTGCCTTGGTATTTCTCAATCTTGTGCAGTTTTGAGAAGGTTCTAGGCATTTATATATATATATATATATATATTTTTAAGGTTGTTGCTGAATTGGGTTTGTTTTGTTTTCGAGTTTTTTGCCTTGGTGTTTCTCAAGCTTGTGCATTTTTGACAACGTTGACCTAGGCATTTTTTTAAAGCAAAATTTTAAGGTTGTCTCTGAATTGGGTTTGTTTTGTTTTTGAGTTTTTTTGCCTTGGTTTTAAAACAAAATTTTAAGGTTGTTGCTGAATTGGGTTTTGTTTTGTTTTTGAGTTTTTTTGCCTTGGTGTTTCTCAAGCTTGTGCATTTTTGAGAAGGCTAACTGAGGCATTTTTTTTCCTTCCTTCTTTTTGGTTCATGGGGTGTTGCTCTGCATCACTGCATGTGGTTTAATCTTTGATTTTCAGCTGGATCAGGGCTCATATATAATTTTTTTAGGTGGTCAATTGGATGTCCTTAGAAAGATTACAGTGATAATTCATTTTAGATAATTTGTTGTCCTCTTTTCCTCTTTTCATTTTGTTTTGGAAAATTGGTTTGCTTTATGTGGGTTTTGGTATCTTGTGATTTAGATCTCAAACTGAGTTTAATTTTCACTAATTGGCTTCAGCAAGTCTCTTGTAATATGATTTGTTTAGAAAGCTTATTTTGAGACTTGAGATTGTTGTTCAGGCCTAATTTTTATCAATTTTACCTTTTTGCTTGTAAACAGAAGTAATGGAATTTATTTAGAAATGTTTTTCTTTTATTTAAGATTCAATATATTGCTAACACGATTTCTTTTAGACCCACTTAAAATATTTTAAAAAAAATTTATGATTTTTGAGCCATTTATTACTTCATTCTATGTTACAGAAGCCATAATTTGGTCAACCAGACTCAGAAAAGTTATTAACAGATCTGATATATGCATCTTCATGAAATTTGCAGATAATGATTGTAGAGCATTCATTTTTGCCAGATTTTGTGGTCAACTATTTGCTTGATAGGTGCATGTTTGTTTTTCCTATTCTCCTATTGTTGATGCTTGAGGATATGCGGATGGTTCTTTTACTTTCTTGGTGGTGCAATAGAGTTTATATATTAATTTTGTATTGAAAACCCGTTTCATTTTAGTTTCTATTTAGTCAAGATATTATGCTGTGTGTATGTAATTCTTTTCATTAAGAAGAATTGCGTTCCTCATGTGCAGGATTCTCCTGTGTTCAACTACATCAATAGTCTTTCTCCTATCAAGCCAGTTAAGTCTGTACATATTACTCAGACGTTCAGCTCCCTCAGTTTTGCATCCCTTCCATCTGTTTTCACTTCGCCCCATGTCAGTGCTCACAAGGAATCCAGATTCCTCAGGAGGTAATTCACTGCTGTATTTCTTTGTACCTTTCTTTTTTACCTTATTGTTTGAGTAAATTATACTTTTTTTGGTTTTCAGGCATAACACTTCAGATCCGTCAAAACCTGAGTCCTCTCTGGAAAGTGGAAATAAAGTCTCTGCAAATGAAGATGCAGCTCAACTTTATATTAACTCAGAAGAGCTACGCGAAGATTGTGTTCCAGGGGTTTCTACAGGAGAAGATTCTGTAGAGCCATGTAGTGAACGCTCAAAGTTTGTAATTGAGCTACCACGGAATTTGAAATATGATTGTGGTAGCCCTGACTGTGACCCAACTCGTTGTGTTACTGAGGCACATTGTGAGTTGGAAGTGGCCGACTTGTCCGCTCCACTTGTTCCATATGTTCAAAAGACCTCTGAAGAAGGTTCATCCAATGACGAAGCACATCTACAGATTATATGCCAGGCTGTGCAAAGAAAAGAAGGGACAGGCTGTGATTGGGAGAGTTTGATTTCTGATGCTGCTGACCTGTTAATTTTTGATTCCCCCAATGGCACAGAGGATTTCAAGGGGCTAATGCAGAATTCTCTGGACCCTGTAACAAGATTTTGTACTTCTCTTGAGCCGCAGCTCACGCAAAATGATGTTAATGATGAGCAAAATGTGCAAGTCCTTGATATAGTTGGTTCTGGCGGACAACTTGAAACTGAAGAGCCTTCCTCTCAATATGGAGAAGCTAGTCAGCTGGAGGACCATTTAAATAATTGTATGGTTAGCAGTCAAAGTGAGAAAGAAGATAATAAAGTGGAAACACCCATGCAGTTCAATTGTAAGGTATAGTATGCAACAAGGTTCCATCACCCACATTTCAGTAACATTTGCATAGATATAATGAATAAGTAGCCTACTCCTGTTCTGACCAAAAAAAAAAAAAATGTAGCCTACTCCTGTAGGCTGTACGTTTGTTTGTACTAATTTTATGTGTATTTTCTGGTTACCCTCCTGCAGAACATTTATGCCATCTTGATAGTCCTCTTTAATATCTATTTTCTGTTGATTCTAAAGAGTTGTGACTTGTTTTTTTATATCGTTTTCATTACCTTTTTATTTTACTTCTTCGGTTGTACTAATAGTGTTTTCTCTGTTTGTGTATCAGCCTGCTGTTTTAAATTTGCAACGTGGCTTGCGAAGGCGCTGTCTAGATTTTGAGATGGCAGGAGCTCGCAGGAAGAGTTTAGATAATGTTTCAAACAGTAGTTCTAATATGCTATCTCAATCTGATGAAAAAATCACCACAAATGATAAGCAACTAGTTCCTATGAAACCTGGTGGTGAATCCTCACGGTGCATCTTACCTGGAATTGGTTTGCACTTAAACGCTCTTGCAAAAACCTCAAAAGACTACAAAATCATTAAGTGTGAAAGTCTGGCTTATGGCAGGCAACTAAGTTTGCCCAACTCCACTGCAGACATTCATTCCCCCACCGGTGGTCAAGGACCTGGTCATGAATCTTTCTCTTCAGCTTCTTCAGAAAGAGACATGGATGGCACTGAAAATGGGGTTCAGCTGGCGCATGATGCTTCCCAAGAACCTGCATTTTTAGCTAATGAAGAGTTCAACCAGAATAGCCCCAAAAAGAAGAGGCATGTGCTGTTGACTAGATATTCTCCATTAAATTGTTGTCATGTTGATTTTCATTTTTCATGTAATTGGTTAGATTTTTTGTATATTTATCTATCATCTCATAATTTTCATTGGATTTGCAGGCGCAGGTTTGAACATGCTGGAGAATCTGAGTCTTGCAAACGTTGTAACTGTAAAAAATCGAAGTGTTTGAAACTGTAGGTTCATCTCCCGTTTAGTGAAGCCTAAAATTTTTGTTACGTCGCTTGCATTGAGATATATGCATCTGGTTGAGTAGTCCATTAGAAGTCCTTTAGTTTATTATTTGACTCGTGATACAATTCATGTAGTTACTGCGAATGCTTTGCTGCTGGTGTCTACTGCATAGAACCATGTTCATGTCAAGAATGCTTCAACAAGCCCATCCATGAAGATACTGTTCTTGCAACTCGTAAACAGATTGAGTCTCGCAACCCACTTGCATTTGCTCCGAAAGTGATTAGGAGCTCTGATTCTGTTCCTGAACTTGGGGTTAGAAAATAAGTCAACTCTTCTCTGTTCTTTTTGCTAGTTGAACTGCAATCTAACCTGTAAAAGTTGTTTTCACTAGCAGGAGGAATCCAGCAAGACCCCAGCTTCTGCACGACATAAAAGAGGATGCAACTGCAAGAAATCAAGCTGCCTGAAAAAATACTGTGAATGCTATCAGGTTTTCCCCTCAGCATATTCTGTTTGCTTATAAAATCCTATTTAATCTTATTAACATTTGGTTTTCTTTTAAAGGGGGGTGTTGGATGCTCTATTAGCTGCAGATGTGAAGGCTGTAAAAACGCATTTGGTAGAAAGGATGGTGAGTGAAGTGCTATGCTTGACATGCCTTTGATTTCTTATCATCTTTACATTTGTTCCTATGAAGTTCTTCAAGCGTGCTTGCTGATTATCTTTACAATTTGCTCCTTATTCTTTTGGAATTCAGGATCTTTTATGGGAACAGAAGCTGAGCTAGATGAGGAAGAAGCAGAAGCATGTGAAAAGAGTGTGGCTGAGAAACATCAACAGAAAATTGAAATTCAGAAAAATGAAGAGCAGCGCCTGGATTCTGCTCTTCCCACTACGCCTTTACGGCTTTCCAGGTTTAATTCTTAAACTATTTGTGGGTTGAGAAGTTGATGTTTCATTGTTATAACATCTCTAATGATACAATTTGTGTTCCAGACAAATGGTTTCACTGCCATTTTCATCAAAGAACAAACCGCCGCGATCTTCTGTTTTTAGCATTGGAGGATCCTCTTCTGGATTGTATACAAGCCAGAAACTCGGAAAACCAAATATTCTGCGACCCGAATCCAAGTTTGAGAGACATAGCCAAACTGTTCCAGAGGATGAAATGCCGGAGATTCTTCAAGGAGATGGATCTCCTAGCACCGGCGTCAAGACTGCTTCTCCCAATAGTAAGAGGGTGTGCCCTCCTAATAGTGACTTTGGGCCATCACCTGGTCGAAGGACTGGTAGGAAATTAATTTTACAATCCATCCCTTCGTTTCCGTCTCTCACTCCCCAGCATTGAGAGCATTGAGATGGTCAGATTTTCGTTGTGGAAAGTAGAACAAAATCTTTTAGTTTGCTTAAAGATAAGTTGTTTAGTTTCTTTCTGTATGTCATTTGTTAAGTTAGTTTTCTGTACTTGTATAATAATATGTGGTATGGTGTCCTGCTCTCATAATACCCAACTCTTCGTTGTATAATACGGAATTTCAATCTATAGTTCATCTTGTCCTCCCTTTTGTTTCCATGCTTCCCATCTTTCTCTGGCCACTTAACGAAATAAACATGTTTAAAAAAATTCTTGATCCTTTTAGCATAAGATTTTCCCTTAAATTTGGCTTTACTTGATTTCTCTGATCTTACTCAACCACTGCCCTGAAAGATAAAAGGTCAAAAGAGAAAGATAAAAGGACAAATCTTTTGACGAACCATTTCATTTCACCAAGGATGTGGGATTATGAGATGGAAACTTGGAAGGTGAATGTCTATTCGCACAAAAAAAGAAAGTGATTTCCAGATCCAAACTATAATTTAGAAAAGGCCAAAAACATTTGCTCAACACATTCTGCAATACTTCAAAATTGACTCTTAAGAAAGTGGATTGAATGAACATCCATGATTAAGTTCAATTTATGATTTGCGAGATAAGAGCATCTCCAACTAATGTGTTAAAAGTGTCACATAAACATTTAACGTTAAGAAAATAACATCTCACATCTCGCATCACTTAAAGATGCTCCAAGTGGATTCCAACCTATGTGAGACATGTTTTCTTTGTTGGAATGTCGAGCATCACTTTATATGATAATTTAACTGAGTAACAGGAAACATATAATTAAATTGCAAATAAATGAAGTCATTTATGTCATAACATAATTACATCTACCAAAATTCACATACACAAATGCATACGTGCATTATTATGTATCTGTAAAAAAATGCAAGAAAAAAAGAAGGTGTTGTGATATAAAATAAGGTGCTGCATAATGCATATGGAACACAAATGCTTGCACGTAATCACAACACACTTTGCAATAAGTAGATGCTTTCCACAAACTTTGCACAAAAAATTCACATGAAATTTATTACTTGGTAAAAATGGATAAGCTGGCAATGGATAAGCAAGGCTTCACATGTTTTATAAAGAATGATAGTGAATTATACTAAAGTGATGCCTCAGGTCTAGACATGTTTTCTATGCTTAGACCAGCTCCCTGGGCTAGGTTTAAGCTACGTTAAAAATTTCAGAATCGACAAAGATAACCTATAATAGTTGTTAAATTTGGGGCCGCTCAGAAAACACAAAATTTTTGACAAATGTAAACTAACAATTGGTCTGCTTCGGTTTTGTTTGGAGGGAGGGAGGCTCATGGACCTTTTTTATTGTGAAAGGGCTGCAGGTTGACCTGTGTGGTCAACATATCTGTGTTTTACTACAACGACCTCCTTTATTTTAGAATTTTAGGTCTTCTTCTTCCTCATGTGGCGCCGCTCGTTTTTCTTTTTCCACCTTCTCTCTTCTGTTCTTCATCTCTCTCTCTACCTCCCTCCTCACACGCGTCCTATATTTTCTTCTTCTTCCTCCTCTCCTCTCCTCTCTTCTCTCTCTTCAATCTTTCCTTCTCTCTCTTTGGCTTCTAGCTTCATGGACTCCAATCCAACGCGTATCGGAGCGATGTGTATTGTATCCGGCGTATCGGAGAAATGCTGGTACCTTTTCCTTAACCTTTCAGATTTCAAGATTCTTAAAGATTTATGATGATTTGTTTTTATTGTATGAAACCTAGAAATAGGACTTGGAAATATAAGCTGAAAATCTTGTATGAAACCTAGAATTTCAGATCCTTTTTTAAATTCTTTTCCAATTTATCAGAAATTTAGCAAAAATCTTGTAGTTTAGGGAACCTTGATTGTAAAACCTGTAAGATGAAGAGATGGATGGCCCTGGCCTTTCTTGAAATGGCATCTTAAACACTTTCTTTCTGTCTAATCCGTAGCCCTTCAGTGGTGCTGGGCTCCCAGCAAGATAAGCCACGGTATTTCTGTTACAGCAGAATCCAGATTCGAGTGCTTCTGAAAGTTTTAGTCCTCTCATTTGTGACTGGAAGAGTATCTTAGTTGTGCCAAAAAATCCAGCTGATCAAACCAAGTCTAGAAATTGTTAGAATCTCTGTGATCAAAATTTCCAGAAATACATACTTTGACTGTTTCTTACCTGATAGGATTACGAAATCAGAGGTGATATAGTCAATCTCATTGAAGTAAACAAGCCATCTTCTATTTTTTTCTTCCAACTTTTCCTTCATATTCGAAGCTTTCATGTAGGTTTCTAACTACACACTGCACTTGGCATTCTGTTTTAACAACGCATCCTGCCTGCTTCACAAGAAACACTGGTTTTAGTGGAGAGGGTGACCAAAAAACTTAAACAAAAACGTCTCTTACATCCTAACGATAAGACATTCCTGGATTGCGGAACGTAGATAATTTTTATCGGTAGAACTTTTGGCATTATAAGGACATCCAGAAAGACAGTTTCCATAGGCTAAGCAGGTACCCATTGCATCGGCTAGTGGTTCTTCAGGGTCAAAATTCACACTTAGCTTCACTGAAGTATCAAAAGTTTCTCCAATGTCTCCATTAGAAACTTCTTCCATAACTTTCGCAATAGGAAATTTGACAGGAATACTCTGTGCTTTCAGCATGGCTGCAGCAGAAGCTTCACAGTTATCCCAATTTCTTTCCCATTCCTTTGGCCACTTTGGATGCCGTCTCGCACGAACTGGTGTTTGAACCATAACTCCTGCATTCACTGGTGAACCTCCACCAAGCCCACAGGCAACTGCTGCTAGAGAATCATTTTGCTCATCCTACTTCCATCATAATAGATGCATTTTAAGTAATCACATAGGTTTTAACTTCCACGTGACAGAGTTAGAATCTTTTCCAGATGACCTGCCTAAGGTCATATAAAATGATTATTCCCTTATAAGATCCAGTAATCACTGAATATGAGTTGTTCATGGTGTTTGACAGCTCCCAAATCCCAAAACAAAACACTATAGTCACTTTGTATTTACGTTTAATATATGAGTTGCAAGGTGCAAGGTTTTGGGAAAACTGTATATGTTTCTAAGTTGTAGTAAAAACATCTGTATATACACAATAGTAAGCAAGTAACATCAGAAATTAAAGGAAATAAAGACCCCATGACTAGTGGGATTTAAATTGAAAAAAGGAAGGACAATATAGCGTGGAGATATTGCCCAAACTGCACTCTCTAAAACAATGAGATAACAGCATGAAAAAGAAACAGAGGAAGAGAGAATAACCTAGAACAAAGCATCTTTTAGTCCAAAGCTAATGCCTAGGTTCTGGTTCTCCATCCTCATAGCAGACAAGATTTTGGAGCTATCAGTTGGAAAGTCCTTAGATTCCCATCTCCGGCCTTTCTCAATTAGACATACCTTTATGCCTGCCATAGACAACCGACAAGCAGCAATAGAACCACCATAGCCAGACCCCACAACAACTGCGTCGTAACCCTCTTTGTGCCCATCATAAAAAATCCTTCTGTTGTTGCTTGTTTCTCCATTTTCTTTTAAGTCTCAAATCAAGAAGTCAGGCAAATTTCTTATTTACGGTCAGTCTTACGAAGGGTGAAAGGGAAGTAATGGAGTACCAAACGACAGTCTGAGAGATTCAGTCTCAGATTCAAGATACCTTATAGCTGAGTATACTGCCAACATGGAAAGTACTGGATATAAAATTTTGTTTTTTAGAGCCCGTTTTTAATAGGTGTAATAGCAATTTCAACTTCCTTTTTTGCTAGCTTTGATTAGTTCCTTTTTTAGCTTTGAAGAAACCAATGAGTTTAGTTAAGACAAAGTTGAGAGAATGATTACCTAGTAATAAGCTCCTAGACAATATCATCCCAATGCCTTGGCCTGTCAAACATATAACATCCAAGAAACAGCAAATATAATGTAGTCTAGCAGCACAAAGGACATAAATCAGAACAATATAAAATCAGAGCTCAACAATATAATGTAGTTTAGTGTTGTGTATGCATGTTAAAAAGCACCTTAATGGTGTTTCTGGACAATCCCAGTCCTTTTTTGCATTGAATGTTGCAGAAGCAGACACAGTTGTTAAAACTTAAGAGGGTTGCTTGGAAGGTGGGGTGTTTGATTAGGGGGCCATTTGGGTACCTGAAAATAGGAAAATCCATCATCTATGACCTAAGTGTTGTACCTGACATTTTGACGCAGTTTAAAATAACCTAACCAAGTTTTCTGAATTTTTGGACAGATAACTCATGATGTGAATCTTGGCCAGCCTATGGCTCCACTTGAGGTGGCTCCATTGCGCCCTCACCTTCCAGTGCGCCCTCACCTTCCACCTTAGCTTCCATTGCGCCCTCACCTTCCACCTCACCTTCCACAGGTGCATTTTTTGTCTTCTTTTCTAACCTTTCTTCCCATTGATCAATTTATCTTGAAATAAGCTAATTCACTAGATGGATATTTGGTACAAATAACCAACTTCTACATATCAACAGCTGCAAGTTTTCCCATCCTGCACACAAGGAATGCTGAAGACGGAAATGTGCAACACATGGATGGCTGGTGGTATTTGCCCCTACGGACGTGTATGCCAATTTGCTCATGTACTCCTGGAGTTGTGTCCTGTGATTCTGGCACCCTCTCTACAAGACGAAACCATGTTTCTATTTCACAAGTGAAGGAGGATGCATGTATGGCGGTAGGTGCCAGTTCTGCCATGATCGAAGCTAGTGAATCATGGTTGTGTTTGACCACTATGTTGATAGCAAGGTTCCCATAGTATCAACATAATGGTCAAACATTTTTCTCAGCAGCCAACTATGGGAACCTTGCTATGAACATAGTGGTCAAACACAACCATGATTCACTGGCCTCGATCATGGTCGAACTGACACCTACTGCCATACATGCATCCTCCTCCACTTGTGAAATAGAAACATGGTTTCGTCTTGTAGAGAGGGTGCCGGATCACAGGACGCAACTCCATTGGTACATGAGCAAATTGGCATGCACGTCCCGTAGGGCAAATACCACCAGCCATCCATGTGTTGCACATTTCCGTCTTCCGGCATTTTCTTGTGTAGGAGGAGGGAAAAACCTGCAGCTGTTGATATGTAGAAGTGGGTTATTTGTACCAAATATCCATCTAGTGAATTAGCTTATTTCAAGATAAATTGATCAATGGAAGAAAGGTTAGAAAAGAAGACAAAAAATGCACCTGTCCATTTTTAGCAAGTAACAAATTTCATGTAAAATTTTTGTGCAAAGTTTGTGGAAAGCATCTGCTTAATACAACTTACAAGTTGGGTCTAAATTTAGACTGTGGGTTGTGATTACGTACAAGCATTTGTGTTCCATATACATTATGCAGCACCTTATTTTGTATCACATCACCCTTTTTTTTTTTTTTTTTTTTTGCTTTTTTTTAACAGGGACATAATAATGCACTTATGCATCTGTCTGTCTGTGAATTTTGGTACATTTGGTGGTCTATTGCTGTAATTATGTTATGACATAAATGGCTTCATTTCTTTGTAATTTAATTATATGTTTTTTAGTATTCAGTTAAATTATCATATAAAGTAATTTCTCAACATTCTAACAAAAAAAAACATGTCTCATATAGGTTGGAATCCAGCAAATCATAAATTGAACTTAACTATGGATGTTCATTCAATCCACTTTTTGTAACCAAGGCAAGCCATTTTGATTCAAATTCTGAAGTTGTATCTATATCCCATATGCAAGCATTAAAATTTGAGAATCTCTTTCTGAGCGTGGGTGGATTTACCTTTACAGAAAATTTGTTCAAAATATGTCATATGCATAATCTATATATGTAGTTGGGAGAACTTGCACGATCGCCTTTGTAATGGCTCATCAACATAATTTTATAATTTTTTTTTCTTTGGTTTATTGCTAACATATACCTCATTTAATCTATATATAATATATGACTATAAATAAATATACACTCAAAGTGCATAAATTGCAGACAGCACCACATGAATTTACTGTCCTAAAAAACATTCTACAATCGTTTTCATTTTCCTCCTCTCTCTCATTCTCCCTTACCCTTCTTCTATTTTTCCCAATTTTCAGAGACAAATGGTTTCCCCTATTTGTCTTTATTTTGTAATGATTTTCCTCCACTCATCACAGACGGATGCGTCTTGTCATCGGATCTCCATCTACGTTTCGGTATTTTGATCTCTACCACCATCCTTTTTGTAGTTTCTTTATGTTTGGAATAAATCGCATATACTCTTTGGGTTTTGTGTAGTTTTTACCTTTCTTTTGTGAGAGTTTTTCACCTCTCATTTGTGAGAGTTTTATTTCTTCAATCCTGCGTAATCGTTAGTGGAAGAGCCCTAGATTGTCTTAATTTTGATGTTAGATCGCTCAGTTATTATAATGGCTCTTTGTAGTTATTTGTTTTTTTGACTGAATTATGAATGTAATTCTATAATTTTTAAAAAATATATATAGGCTAAAATGTAATAATATTATCGAACTCAATGAGCAGTCATAACTTTAGTAGTAGAGTAATTTCATTCATAGCTCCTGCAATAGTTTAGAGCTCTATGATTGTACCCACTAGAAAGCGAATAGAGCACTAGTTATTAGGAGGGGTGGTTCTGTTGATATACATGTAGGTAAACCAAGCATAGTAGGTCGTGTGAAATAATGTGACAAATATTGGTGGCACATGGGTGAGCATGAAGAGTGGTAGCCTTATATCCTTGTCACTTAGCCCAATGACCCCGTCAAAATATATGCTTGTACGTTTGGCCAACTTTGAGGGAACATGGGGTGCCTTAGCTGGCTTACAATACTTGCGCTAAAACACAAAAACAAAATCTCAATCTGATCATCTTTTTGTTGGGGTCCATTTGCTAAATTGCCTACCCTAATCTAATCTCCACCTCTCCACATTGCTTTTCAAGATTTGGAGGACAATTTTCTATTATGGTTGGTGGGGGAGGAGGGGGTGTTAGTTTTGGAAGCGGGATTTAAGAGAGGTCATATAAATGGGATTTTACTTTCACCATATATATCCAATTTCCATATCCAATAATTTGAGAGAGAGAGAGAGAGAGAGGGATGAGTGATCACATCACATGGGTCGGTGACCGACAAGTCTAGTGTTTTCAAAGCATTGTGGCTTTGGTCATTTGGTGGGTAGTAAACATCAAATAGGACGCCGGAAAATGAAGGGGGATTGGCAATATGCTCACCAATATACGTACAACTATAAAAGCAGCTGTCTTAGGAGGGGTCACAACAAGTAACCCTAGCTCCAAGATCAGTCACAAAATCTCATCTAAAGTGGCAGCAAGAAATTATGGCTTCAATCCTTTTTTCTTTGGCAACTTTGACTATAATGCTTGTTTAGATGTGTGCCAGATAAAAGAAAAGATGTGGGACCAAATTCATGGTTCATATTGATATGTGCTTGATCATTATTTCAACGGTGCTGCGATGTGCTCTAAATGGTTTCATAATATGTGATCTGTAGCATCATGCTAGACTTGCTATACTAGTGCAAGAGAAGCAACTTTAGCTGTTGTTTTGTCACCTCTTGACCCACACAGCCATAAACAAACTTCTTTGGCGTTGGGAGGCCTTAATTTCTTCTTCGACGTTCTTAATTAACAGCAATGTTCACCAATCTCCTACTAACTATATACTAATTAATTCAAACATTATGCAAACATAAGTTAGGCCAGTTGGTCAAGATAGTGTGTCTGCCCTCTTACACCCGTATTCAACTCCCTTCTCGTACATTAAAGTAGTTTAAAATATCATTTTAATAATAATAAAAAATTTAAATTCAAGCATTATGACTGGAAGAAGGAAGAAAATTACTTATACTTGCATTGAAGGGACCAAGGTGGTCCATGAACCATGATGGCCATGACCAATCTCATCACATTTTGCATGAAATGGTTAGGGTTCTTGACTCGTACATAATCACCCATGTACCCTTGAGACCCAGAATTGTCAATGTGATTGCAGAGTGAAAGTCACTCGCGTGTGGCATGTGTGGGCTGGATCATTAATAATTCAACGGTGCTGATGTAAAACCTAGCTACTTTCTTTATAATAAAAAAAACTATCTATTTAATGCATCACTGTCATTACCAAACAAACACCAAAATGTAAATAATAATCTAATCATCATTATAGCACCAATTTAGTATTTGATCTTCATGATCAAGCAGCACTTCAATTTCTTCCCATCTCCGCAAACATGATATTCCTTTATATTTTCCAATTTTGGTAGGTATGCGTCTCCTGTCATGCCACTTACTTTCCTTGTAATGCTAAAAACTGTGATGGTTGTGTTTCATCACTTTACTTATATAAAATTTGAGTAATTTTCTTTCATTGTAATCAATCAGTGATTCAGTGTCAATCCACAATACCTGATACATTGCCGATATTTACACGAATGAAGTTATCTATAGGCCGAAAGTGGCCTTGACGTCTTTCATTTTCTCAAGTTTTTAAATATATATAAAGTGTAGTCATAGATTGCAATGTGGAATCTTATGATTTTAAGTTTGTGGCGTACTCAAACATAAAACTCTACATCCGTGTTCATAGATAGATGTTGATATCTAATAAATTGACAGCGTAGTTTTCAAATATTGTAAATTGATAGATGTAATCACTTCCCATTTGAATGTACAAGCACCATTCTCTGTTGTATAAACAGATTTTTAAACACGAAAATGTGGCCATTTAAGGCATCAAAATAAAATAGTTGTGCATGACACATGAAGGGAGGAATGGAGGAATTTTTTGGGGTTTCTCCCAAGCTTATACTATGTTAACCATGTAGGTTGTAGCTGTAGAGTTGTAGACTTGTAGTTGTTGGAATGATGAGAGGCCAAGGGATGGCTGAGGCTCCACCGTCCAGTCCAACCGGTCCACCATGAAAAGGTAACGACCCAGCAGAAGAAAGGTGACTGATATCATCCACATTAATCCAAATTAATTTCAATAATTTCATATAAGAATCTTTGCTTAAAAAATGAAATAAATTCATACAAGAATCCAACTGTGGTAGGAGAGACGTCTAATATTAAGTTAAGTGTATCTAAATTCCAAAGTTTCAATTTGGTGGTGTTTTTAGAAGAAAATATTGAGAGTTTGCAATTGCTAACGTAAAGCTTAGACATGTACAGCTCCCCACTTGTTCATTCTTTATATATGGCAGCTTTGTGTACCTAGTGTTATTATTATATACAGTATTGAATTCAATGTAGATAGAAATACATGTGGAACTTTGCTAGATAAATTACAAAATATTGATTTAGTATCATTTGGTTTGCTAAAATTAGTATAAACTATTAAAACTTAAGAAGAGCCGTAGCAATGAAATCAGATCAATACATAGATTCCCCAGCCATAATCGTGCAAACCTCCAACCACACTGTATAATGCATTTTCTTAAATAAAAAAGATGAGACGTTATTGACACTCCAAAAATCCATCATACACTATCTTATCAATATATAGAGAAAAAAATATATTGTATAGAAGGACTACTTTAGAGTAGTAATAACATTTCTTTAAAGAATCAAGATTTCTTTTTTCCGCCAAAGTTAGGAAGAAAGAGGCGGATTGTGTCACATACACAAACTATCAAGGTGTCATGAGGTTTTCGAACCTAAGACCACTAATATGCTAGTAGTCAAGGTCATTTTCCATTTAGCTAGACCCCCTTGGCTAAAGAATTGAAAATTTTTAATTTTTTTTATTACACAAAGGCGATAGTATTTTATTGATAATGAAGGATGAAATAAGTACAAAAACCGAGCAATATGCTAGAGGATTAGGCGAGTATCTCTACACCAATGGGCTTTTATAATAAACGATAGTTTTTATTTTATTGATAAAGCAACTATGTGAGGAATATGAGTAAATATTCTCCCGTGACCAAATGCAACAACAAGTTGAATATATATAGAGAGAATCATGCACAACCAAGAATACTAATCTTTCGTTAAATTGCTAATCTAACATGATGACAACTGCACAATTAAAGGGCTCCGTTCATTCTACTCCTTTCCATGAATAAGCCTAAAGGTATATTTGGCATAATTATTTAGTACAATCCGTGGTATCTAATAAGGGAAAAATATGTATAATTGGTAGGTTTATTCAAAGTAAGATTGATAAATCGGCGAAAAATAGGAAAACAACATATGTACGAACTTGATACGTTAGTGTGTTATATAATATTATTTTGTAACAAAAAGTTATGGGTCCAAATATGTAACTATACTAAAATTTAATTTCCATTAGGGTTTCATGGTTGTCCTTGTTTTGAGAGAAAAGAAACAAAATGTAAAAGGTTGATTAACAATGGAGTTCCTTTTTGTTTTGTACTTATATATGCTAATCAAACACACGTATTACGATCCCTTAACAAAGAATTAAAAGAAAAGCCAGCAAAACTATGTAGCACGAGCAACTCAATAGGGCCACGGGGAAGAGACATAATGAAAGATTACCAAAGCAATGAAAAGGAACAGAAATTATTCCTTGAATCCAGAAATATGCAGAACCCCAAAAAAAGAACATTATGCAGATCTTAAGCAGGGGTAGATTAGTCATTTGGGTTCCCTTAAACACTTTTCTCCTCCCTCCATATCCACACACCGAAAAGTGAAAAATGATGACAAAAGTGGGCAAAATTTCAAAAGTAACGACAAACGACAGCATAACTCTCAGAATATTATTACTTAAAATGTCAATGGATTTTTCAATTCACAATAGTTTCCAAGACTAAGAAAACTTTACAAAATGAGTTTTTTTAAAATTATTTTTGTTGCTGGGAAAATTACAAAATGTGTTACTTTTTTACTTCCTCGTTCACTTTCTTGCCTTTACAGTTCATGAGTCATCAAATAGTGACAGTTCCAAATCTGTCAAATATACTACACAAAACCCAATAAAGAGAGAAGAGTAGTGGGAGTCTCCTGTTTGAGGAGAAAACAGAGTAAAAAGAGAGAAATGGGGTGAAACTGTAATGTATGCAGCTGGAGTTTTCCAATCATAGCTGCTTGATCAGAACCCCATTTCCAGTTTTTCATTCCTTTGGCATGTACTTGATCCAAACGGAGCAGAAAGAATCAGTCTTTTCATTGTCTATTGAAACTCATTTGCTTTACATGTGAAAGCTGTTGTGTGTACCCTTGAATGGTAGCTTTGCATTGTCTATCAGAACCCACCACTGAAATCATTCATTGAGTAAGGTTTTAATCTTATGGTTCATAAAGGATTAGCTTTTGCAGTTTTTATGAAGACCCATCTGCTCAAAACTACTGCATTTATGTTTCTTTGATTTGTAGGTTCACTTGTTGATTGGAAATCCAGCACCGGCTGTCACTCAATCTTCTGGTAAGTTCCTGATCTTATGTTTAATAAAGAGTCAATCTTTTTTTTCTTCTGTTTTTTTGGAATCCATTTGCAAAATAAAAAGCTCATCTTTAAGTGGTATGTTCGCTTGCCCATGAACTCCTTCCTGTGTTTGATCATTGTGTTGGTTTTTTGTTTTAGTAGTTCAAGTATGGCTTCTCATTTTGCGAAGTGTTGATTAGGTGAAAAAGCTCCTTTATTCTGAGTTTTATTGGGGTCAATTTCTGGATCACCTAGTTTTTGTATTTTCCAATTTGTAGCACATATATGAATTTTGATTTCTCATATATCAAAGACAACCTCAGTTTGCCACATTGTTTGTTTTTTTCTTGATGTCCTCTTGCTTAGTGTTACTTATTTTCTTCCCTTGGATCAATTGCATCTGTCTAATAGAGCAGGCAATCTGCAATTTCCTATCATTGGTTTTGTCTTGATAACTTCTTGCTGGTAGAACTTTATGCCATTCCGAAAATCTCTTTATAGTTTTCTTGCACTTACATTTTCTTTGGTGATTTTGGTGTCCAGGCAGGAGTGAGATATACAGAACTGTAAAGCCTCCTTTGGAATATTGAGCGGTGGAAGTTCATTGAGCTGATAATCTGGCCTGGATCCATTATCTGGGGGTTTATTACTGGTACAAGGATCAGGCCTTTCCCAAGTCAAAACCAGTTCTGTTGTTGTGCTGCGCTGGAGTCATGGCAACCCTGTTACATTCTGAGTCCAGACGCTTATATTCTTGGTGGTGGGACAGTCATATTAGCCCAAAGAATTCAAAATGGCTTCAGGAAAATCTTACAGGTGTTGATATTTTCCTTGCATTTATTTGGTACTTTACTAATTACCGGATAGAAACTTCCAATTGTTTCTATCTCACTGTGTATTAGGAACTTTATTTAGTAGGGTTTGGATTGAAATCAATTTTATTCAGATGCATATATAAACTCTGCACTAATTATATAGCCTCTAATCACATATGATGGCGAGTCATAACAACAAGACATAGCATTTTGGTAGTGATGCATGGATACCAACATAAAGATCTTAAGTAAAATATGCCTGTATTCTTCTCTTTTGGATGTTAATTTTAAAAACTAAAGATCCCCTTTCTTAATCCTTCTGTTTTCAAATGAATAGAAAAGGAGAGATGAGAGAGAGACAAAAGAGATGTGATAGTGGAGGGGGGAGAATAGATAGAACTAACACAAAGTACTGAAAACCATTTATGATTATCTTCAATTTTTATTTTATAAACCATTCTATACGTGGCCAGCTGTGTTCACACGCCTTGTTAGGATCTGTTTGTTCGCCTATGTATAATTTTTTCATGACTTGTCACTTTTCGTCAAACTACGATCAAGATCATCCATGTTAATTTGAACATGAAACTAGATTGTGTTCAGCTAAACCAAAAATGAATGGAAACAAGATATGGTGGATCTCAAGTTTTGTGATGTATGATGTTAGGATGATACAATGTCAAGTATATGCAATATGTTTTAAAAGGAATTTTCAGGTCATGGTAGATGAGGAATAAAAATATATATATATATATCTGAACTACAAACACTAGTTTGGTCACCCTTAAAGGCTTCACCTCTGGACCTTGATCATTATTTTTTATGTTCTATGCATGCTGCTGTGTATATTCCAAACCAGAGGGGTCTTTCTGATGGATATGTTTTCGTGTGTGAAGAAGTCTAAAAAAAGAAGCAATACAAATCTTTTCTCATTTTCATTGTAGGAATGGGAAATGTGTCGGCTTTAGAAGTACAAGAAGTTAATGGTCCAAGCATGAACCATCTAAAATGGTGTCAGAAACATAAGAATGATAACATGCAGTTCATATTTGCTACTAATTAAAGAGTTATATTGATCCAAATTCTTGCTCTCTACCTGGAATTCCTTGAAATTTTAAAGAGATTGTATAGTTGCTTAATCAAATAATACTTGTCTGTTGGATTTCGTTTTATCTCCTCAGCATGTGCACTTGAGCATATTTTTGCATATGGATGTCTTCGGAATTTTCAGGCTACATTCTTAATCAACCCTAAATCTTATTATGCAGACATGGATGCCAAAGTCAAAGCAATGATCAAGCTCATTGAAGAAGATGCAGATTCTTTTGCAAGGAGGGCAGAAATGTACTACAAAAAACGCCCAGAGCTCATGAAACTGGTTGAGGAATTCTATCGAGCTTATCGTGCGTTAGCAGAGAGGTACGATCATGCAACTGTGGAGCTGCGCCAGGCTCATCGAACCATGGCAGAAGCATTTCCCAACCAAGTACCTTATGTATTGGCAGATGAATCACCCTCAGGCTCTTCTGGCCCAGACGTTGAACCTCATACACCAGAAATTCCACATCCAGTTCGTGCCTTATTTGACGCAGATGACTTGCATAAGGATGCACTGGGACTCTCATCAACTAACTTACAAGCTTTGCAAAGGAATGGTTCAGTAGACTCTGAATCAGGAATAAGCAAAAGAGGTCTGAAACAGGTCAATGAGATGTTCAATCCAGGAGAAGTGCCAAATAATTTAAAGGTTGCAGAGGGAAGGACGAGAGAAGGCTTAAGTTTCCAAGAAGCAGAAGAGAGCAAACAAAAGTTGCAAAGTGGGTACTCTCAGTTAACAAGTGAGAACCAGAGTCTCAAGACCCAGGTTCTTTCTCAATCTGAGCGTGCTGCAAAAGCTGAAACTGAAGTTCAAACCTTAAAGAAAACTCTACATGAGATACAAGCTGAAAAAGACGCAGTCCTTCTTCAGTACGAGCAGAGTTTGGAGAAGTTATCTGAAACTGGGGAGAGAACTAAATGATGCACAAATGGCTGTTGGAGGGCTCGATGAACGAGCGAGCAAAGCTGATATTGAAACTACAATATTGAAGGAAACTCTTGTGGAATTAGAAGCGGAGAGGGATGCTGGTCTTCTTCAGTACAATCGTTGTTTGGAAAGGATATCTAGCCTGGAGAGCATGTTATCTTTTGCCCAAAGGGACGCAAAAGGACTTAATGAGCGAGCTATTGAAGCAGAAACTGAAGCTCAAAATCTCAAGCAAGAACTTTCTAAACTAGAGGCTGAAAGGGAAGGTTTTTTTCTTCAGTACAAGCAATGTCTTGAGCAGATATCTGTTCTGGAGACTAAAATCTCAGTTTCTGAGGAAAATTCACGAATGCTTAATGAACAAATTGAAAGAGCTGAAGGTGAAATCAAATCTCTGAAGGAATCTCTGGCTATACTGAAGGAAGAGAAAGAAGCTGCAGCTCTTCAATACAAGCAGTGCATGGATACAATTTCTAAGATGGAAAGTGAAATTTCTCATGCTCAAGCAGATGCTGAACGACTGAAAAGCGAAATTTTGACAGGGGCAGCAAACTTAAAGAGTGCCGAAGAACAATGCGTTCTCTTGGAGAGATCAAATCAGTCTCTGCGGTTAGAGGCGGACAGTCTGCTGAAGAAGATTACAAGTAAAGATCAAGAACTTTCAGAGAAGAATGAAGAGATGGAGAAATTTCAGATTTTGATGCAAGAGGAGCACTTGCGGTTTGTGCAAGCTGAAGCCACTCTCCAAGCTCTACAGAAGTTGCACTCACAATCTCAAGAGGCACAGAAAGCTTTAGCACTGGAGTTCAAAAATGGCCTTCAAATGTTGAAGGAATTGGAGATACGCAAACAAGGTATGGAGGATGATATTCAGCAGGTTAAGGAGGAAAATAAGAGCTTAAGTGAATTGAATTTTTCTTGCACTATCTCGATAAAGAATCTTCAAGATGAAATATTTAATATCAAAGAGATGAAAGAGAAACTTGAACAGGAGGTTGCGCTAAAATCAGACCAAAGCAATGCCCTCCAGCAACATATATTCAACTTGGAGGAGGAAATTCAGGGATTGAACAGAAGATACCAGGCTATGGTGGAGCAGGTGGAATCAGCAGGTTTAAATCCTGAATGCTTTGAGTCATCTGTGAAAGACTTGCAAAATGAAAAAGCAAAGCTAAAAGATATCTGCACAAGGGACAGAGAAGAGAGAGAACTTCTTTATGAGAAATTGAAGGATATGGGTAAACTTTCAAAGGAGAATGCCGTTCTGGAGAGTTCGCTGTTGGGGTTGAATGGTGAGTTGGAGGGTTTGAGAGAGAAGGTCAAAGAATTGCAAGAGTCTTGCCAGTTACTCCAGGGAGAAAAATCCATTCTTGTTGCTGAGAAAGCTATCCTGCTTTCTCAGTTACAAATTATCACTCAGAATATGCAGAAGCTTTTTGAGAAGAACACCTTGCTGGAAAATTCCCTCTCTGGTGCAAATATTGAGCTTGAACGGTTGAGAGCAAGATCAAAGAGCTTGGAAGAGTTGTGCCAGTTACTCAATAATGAGAAGTGCAATCTTCTTAATGAGAGAGGCACCCTTGTATTTCAGTTAAAAGATGTTGAACAGAGACTGCGAAACCTGGAAAAGCGGTTTACAAAATTAGAGAAAAAATATTCTAAGCTGGAGAAGGAGAAAGGCTCCACACTTAATGTTGTAGAGGAACTATGGGGTTCCCTTCATGCAGAAAAACGAGAGCGTGCAAGTTACATACGGTCAAGTGAGGCTCGGTTAGCAGGTTTGGAAAACAATTTCCATGTCATGCAGGAAGAAAGAAGGCTGGGAAAGAAAGAATTTGAAGAAGACCTAGATAAAGCTCTAAATGCCCAGATTGAGATCTTTGTCCTTCAGAAGTTTATAGAAGATCTGGAAGAGAAGAATTTTTCATTATTAATTGAGAGTCAGAGACATGTTGAGGCATCCAAATTTTCTGATAAGCTGATCGCAGAATTGGAGAATGAAAATCTTGAGCTACAGGTGGAAGAAGAATTCTTGGTGGGAGAAATCGAAAAGTTAAGGCTGGGAATTCGTCAAGTGTTCAGGGCTCTTCAAACTGAACCAGATAGCCATGAAAATAAGAGTGGACAAGACCAAGTACCTGTGCTGCACATTTTGAATACTATTAAGGACTTGAAAACTTCTTTGTTTAGGAGCAAGGATGAGGAACAACAGTTGCTGGTTGAGAAGTCAGTGCTCTTAACTTTACTTGAGGAGATGAGATTACAGGGTGCAGAGATAGAATTAGCAAATCAACTCTTTGAGCACGAGTATGAGATTATGGTAGACCGTTGTTCTACGCTACAAAAAGAGAAGCATGAGCTTCTAGAGATGACGAGGCAGCTGAGGTTGGAAGTGACCACGAAAGAGCACAAGGAGGAAACATTAGAGGCTCAATTGCAAACGCTTCAAGCTAAGCTGGAAAATTTTCAGGATGCTTATGTGATTTTGCACAAAGAGAACTCCAAGGTGCTTGAAGAGAGAAGATCTTTGCTTAAGAAAGTTTTGGACCTGAAAGAGGAAAAGCAAATGCTTGAAGAGGAGAATAGTGTTAATTTCCATGAAGCACTAGCTTTCAGCAACCTCTCTTTGGTTTTAGAGAGCTGCACAATTGAAAAAGCTGCGGAACTAAAAGCACTTGCTGAAGATCTCAACACCCTCTTTGTAATTAACAATGACCTTAAAGAGGCTGTTGGAATATTGGGGGAGAATTTAGTGATGAAAGAAGTAGAAAATCTACATCTGAATGAGACGGTCCAATTGTTGGACAAAGAACTGAGTGAAGCCAACGACTTAAATGGTCAACTAAGCTATCAAATTGCAGTTGGAAGGGATTATCTGAAACAGAAAACCATGAAGCTCTCAGAGGCAGAAGAGAAGCTTCAAAAGACAGAGGAATTGAATCTGCAATTATGTAGAACATTTCAGGAACTGAAGATGGAATATGAAGAATCAAAAATTGTGAGAGAAAATTGTGAGAACCAGATTCTTGAACTATCTGAAGGTAGCACAAATCAGAAAAAGGAAATCATTGGCCTTCGTGAAGCGAATGAAATTCTGGAGAATGAAATCTTGTGTAAAGCAATTGAAAAGGAAATAGAAAATCTACATCTGAATGAGACAGTCCAATTGTTGGACAAGGATCTGTGTGAAGCCAAGGACTCAAAAGCTCAGCTAAGCCATCAAATATTAGCTGGAATGAATTCTCTGAAACAGAAAACCATGGAGCTCTCAGAAGTTGAAGAGAAGCTTAGAAAGACAGGGGACTTGAATGTGGAATTGTGCAGAACCGTTCAGGAACTGAGGATTGAAAATGAAGATTCAAAACTACTGAGAGAAAATTGTGAGAAGCAGATTCTGGAACTATCGAAAGATAACTCAAATCAGAAAAATGAAATTGATAGCCTTCACAAAGCAAATGGAACTCTGGAGATTGAAGTGGGCATCTTAAGTGAAGTAATTGAAGAACATAGAATTAGAGAAGAGAATTTGAATTCAGAGCTGCAAGAAAGAAGCAATGACTTTGAACTCTGGGAGGCTGAGGCCGCAACATTCTATTTTGATTTTCAAGTTTCTGCTGTCCGTGAAGTTTTTCTTGAAAATAAAGTTAATGAGCTTTCTGAAGTTTGTGAGAGTCTTAAAGAGTGAAAGTGCTACAAAAGGTGTGGAGGTTGAACAAATGAAAGAAAGAGTTAGCTCCTTGGAAGGTGAAGTTGGAGGACTGATGGCCCAGCTGTCTGCATATGTTCCTGTTGTAGCCTCATTGAGAGAGAATGTAGCATCTCTTCAGCACAGTGCCGTTCTTAGAACAAAGCTTCTTGTGGAAAGCAATCAACAATATAAGGTAATATTTTCCCTCTTTTGAGAAACATTAATGATCATGATGATTCAGAAGTTCCAATCTGAGCTAGGTAGTTGCTCCATTTTGGTTTTGACAAATTAATTGGCTTGAATTTCAAGGGAATCTTCAAGAACATAGAAGTGTATCTGTTTAGTGTGTGTTTTTGGCTCTTGGCATGGAGGAAATGTGTATCTAACTGCTATCATAAGTTCACATGAAATTCCAGTTAGTTCTGAGAGTCCTGTTTATATTAAACTTAAAACATTCTTGTTCTGGCAAAGGCCTTCACAACAGAAACATATTTGCGAAAACAAGTCTGCAAGTTGTCTTGAAGTCTTGATTTTCTCAGACTGTGACATGTAGTTTTTGTGTGCATAAGTGAAGTCTTAGTGCTAAAACCTAAGACTTAATTAACATGCTTGTGTCTGATTGCACCATTCTGACCATCGCCATTGCTAGCTGCTGCTCTTCTTCTTTCTTCTAATTAGCTTTTTGCTTCTAGGATATTGAACCACAAAATTATCTACATCAAAAGAGCTGTCAGGATTCCAGAGAAGATCGAAGCACATTGGTACCAGACGGAATTTCAGAATTGGAAAAAATGCAGACTATGATCAAAGAAGTTGAAGAGGTGTTTGTAGAAGAAATGGAAAGGCTTGCAATTGAAGCAGTTGAAAAGGCAATGGTGGAAGAAATGGAAAGGCTTGCAACTCAGGAAAGTACAAAAAACAGCAACATCAAAGTGGAGGTTTCTGTGGAGATGGAAGAGCTAAAATCAAAGGGTACCTCACTTCAAGGAAAAGGCAGTAAAAGTGAAGAGCTGAAACTTGTGAATGAGTTTACTGATGAAAATCTCAAGTTGCAGAGGATGAAATCTGATAATGGGACTTCAATGAAAGATATTCCACTTGATCATGTTTCAGATTGTTCATTTTATGGAAGAAGCAGGAGAGATAATGGTGGGCCGGATGATCAAATGCTTGAGTTATGGGAAACTGCCGAACAACACTGCCGTCAGGATCCAGTGACCAGTGAGATAGAAAATCAGAAATCTGCACCAAGGGAAGATGTGGCTTACCATCGGTTTGCAGATTCGCAGCAGATCATTCCAAATTCTTCTTCGGAAGTTCAGGTTGAGAAGGAGTTGGGCATTGACAAGCTGGAGGTCTCCCTTGATATTCAAGGGCCGAGTCATGAAGGCAAGAAGGAAAAGATATTGGAGAGACTTGCTTCTGATGCTCAGAAACTGATAAGTCTGCAAACAATTGCTCAAGATTTGAATAAGAAGATGGAGACAAACAGAGAAGGGTAGAAAGGCAAATGGCACTGAATATGAAACAGTCAAGACACACTTGCATGAAGTTGAGGAGGCAGTTGTGCAGCTAGCAGAAATAAATGATCAATTGAAAAAGAATATCGAAGAGTCTCCGTTGAACGAGCAGACGTCCCAGGGAGTTGGAGGAGGCTGGAAATGTCCGGAGAGAGAGAATACTCGAACAGGCAAGTAAAGGGTCTGAGAAGATTGGAAGGTTGCAGTTTGAGTTACAGAACATTCACTATATTTTGCTGAAATTGGAGGATGAAAACAAAAACAAAGGGAGGAATGGATTTTACGTAAGTAGAACAGGTGTTCTCCTGAAGGATTTTATTTACAGTGGCAGAAGTAGTGAGAGGCGCAAGAAGGCTCGTGTGTGTGGGTGTATGAGACCCTCCACAAATGGAGACTGAGGAAGTAACCACTTTAGAGGGAAGCATATTTTATTTGCTTTTAAGTTTTCATTCCATGAAATGGTCCTAATATTATTACCTTAAGCGAATCATTTCCTGGATTAGTTGGTGAAAACTGAACTGTATTAGCTCAGATTCTCTGTAAGATTTAGGCTTGATCTAATCAAAATAAGATGCTTCCTTCTGCTTTTCATCTCATAATAAACTGGAGAAACTCAAAATAATACAAGCTTCTTTTTTTTCTTCAATTCATGTTTTCCAATAAGATGGGAAATGGATAGAGTTGAATATTAACCGGATTTGAACCAAGACCTTGGGTGTGGTATAACATCTGAAGCAGGAATTTAATGGATGTAATGCTTAATGATCCTCAATTTCAGATTTCTATACATATCTTTTTTACCAAATTATTATTATTTTTTATAGTGGTGATTCTGTTGGCATAATTCAATTCAACCGATCATATATTGGCAACGACAATCAGGGAGAGACAAATGCTCTAACTCTTTGAAACAACACTTATTCATAAAGAGTAACATTATTAACCCGAAGTACTCACCTCACCTACCCACTTATCCACTCTAAAATATTTAGAGAAACCCATCTGCCAAAGTCTACAAAATATCACCATTGCCTCGCCCAGTGAGCCCACCCTCATTGCATCTAAGTTTGAATCCAAATCCTCTCACAATATTAGACCATCGATTGTATTTTTAAAAAAATTTACTGATATGGAAGTAATGCCCATTGCCCCTTGAGTTGGGAGCTACCTTAGACCTTGGAAGCGATGCTCTAGGCCTTAAGTTGTGGGGCCTGGTCATGAAGCAACGCCAACACCCTTCCGGTATTTCATTTCACGGAGCATCACTCAGACAATGTGGCAGTGCCTCAGGCAGCCAATGTCTTTTTCTTTTTCCATAAATCATAACTGAAATAGGCGACTGCCTTCAAAATTGGTGAAGCTGCAAATGAGTTCCCCAACACTTCGAACTGACTTAGGGAAAGGATCAAAAGACATCTCCCGTCGAGCCTTTCTACATGTTTTGCCAGTCAACTTTTTATTTATTTAGGTGAGAGCCGAAGGTATCCACGCCGAAAAGCGTGACTAATCCTTTTGCAGAGCGCTCCAACAATGGAGGTAACGAACTGGCCACGAAATGTACTCCATTCCATGAGCAGAGAGTGGAACCCCCAACTACATAGTTAAAGAATGAGGTGAGCTACCACCACACATCTCATGGTTACTTTAATTGTACCGATTGAATAAGGAAAAAAACCTTTTATGAAACAACATGCAGAGTGACGCTATTTGACCTGTACTTTTGGTACACATACATGGTAGATCAAATAGGAATAATATTAATAGAGAATGTAAAAGCAGGATTCAAAGATAATCTCGGATTAATTATAATAAAAACTTAGTATTTGGATTAAAGCACAAAATTTCGGTCAAGCAACTTTCTTTTCCTCACAGCTAGAACATAACAAGCAGCAAGTAATACGGTCTTCAAGTTCACAAAACATAAATCGAGCAACTCTAAAATAGAAGAAAATGAACAAAGGCTGTGTTTAAGCTCCAACGATTTCTGGTGGGGGCTCAGTCACTGCTTCTTCAGCAGGTCTTTCAACCTTCTGACCAACATCTTCATTACCACCATGGACCTACAGATACAAAGTACATTATACTTCATCAATATCCAGCTACTGTCAAAATGCATTAGCGTGTGACAGATCATGATGCAAAAATGCCACCAATAATGATTGATATAAAGCAGATGTAAGGGAATGACGGGTTTCAAACTATTTTCTGAACTCCTAATCCTCAGAATGAATATAATAATGACAGAAAGGCTGTTCCAGAAGTACTATGGTCAGGATTCATTTATATCTTAATAATGTTACAAATGCCAAAAAAATAAACGTTTGCACTTGTCAGTCAACTCTGCATGCTAAAACAGAAAAAGGGCATACCTCCATTAGCTTGGTAAGATCAAACTTCGGTGCTTTCAAGATCTTGACTTTCCGGATGAAGACATTTTGCAATGGATAGATGCTCATGGTTGCCTTCTCAATCTCTTTACCATACTCTCAGCAATGAACTTGCGAACCAAGTCCTTTAGATCACTAGATGTCGCCTGGGCAACCATGATCTCCCTCATCTTACGGCGGATCTGACAGAATCAGATGCAGCATTACATCATGTTACAGCTAAACAAAGACTTCCAACTATGCCTAAAAACATATATTTCATGGTAATATTTCTAATATAACCATGTAAACTCTAAAGTCAATATTACCTGTCTAATCTGGCTACATTGTGCATAACAGGTCCTCTTGACCTGATTTGGACGTCTCTTGGTGAAGCCAATGCAGAACAACCTGAGAGTGTAGTTGTCTGTGGTCTTCACATCCACATGAGCTTCAATTAAAGTTTGCCATTTCCTCACCAATGACCTCAACTTGTCAGTTGTGAAGTTCATTCCTGAATAATCCAATAAAACATCAGTAGAGGTGGAAATAAATTTATATTAGAAATCATAAAAAATAAATTTAAGAAACATATGGACATTATAATTTTCTACTCCAGAAATTTGTAAGAACATTCCTCCCCTGGACATCTTCAGCTCTCAATCGCATCTTTCTGTAAGCATGTTCCTTCATCACCCTGAAGGTCAGCAAGCGATACCTCAAAGACTCTATGTTTGAGTCCTTCTGAAGCAATCTGTTAAAATCACAGACACTTGTTAACAGTATGAATTATGTGAACAATTAAAGATATGCGGAGAGTGTTCTTATGTCAAAAAGAAATGTACTTATGCTCAACAATAATTACTTTACAAGTGTGCATGAAGAAAGATGAATTGACTATATAATAGCTTTACAATATTGCATGCCGTATGCAACAACAATAGTACTAAAAGCAATTATGTCAAATTCAAATATCCAGCTTTAAATTCCAGAACAGAATGGAGTGAATAAAAAGTTTTAATCTCAGAACTGGGGAAAATATTCTCAAACTAACAAGAAAAAGAGGTACTCCAAACATTAGAGCTGGCATTAAAATTCCACTGAGTATTTAACTCAGAAGCAAATGCAACAATGGCTCAACTTCACGCTAAAATACATCTGAACAATGCTAACAAAAAAACCCAATTTTCATTAATCCCAGTTTTCCAAACAAACAGATAACAGGGTAATCCTAAAACTCTGAACAGATGCAATCCATACATTCAAAACCAGGACATAACAAGTTCACAGATTATGGTTCAGCAATAACCACAATCTAATCAACAGCAGCCTAACCCACGAACTGATCCAGTGAAGCCAGATGCACGCAACTCTACAGACATAGAAGAGACTAAATCTATATTCTCAAGTGAAATTAGAATTCGGCTAATCCCACAACTACTTCCAGCGTATACCACAAATTCACGAAAACACAACTACTCAAAAACTAAAACAAAAATGAACCCAAATATATATATATACATACAGATAGAAATAATACCTTGGTACCCTGAGTACGGGAGACGAGGGTTTTACCCACATTCTTGTTCTGGAACAATGACAGGGCCTTGATATCATACCAATCCTTCTTGGCAAACGGATCAGCCCTTATTTTTAACAAATACACATACAAATACAAATGAATAAATCAATATTGAAGCAAAACTAATACGTATAAACCGAATTGTATGAAATGAAAACTGAAAACAAAACTACACAAAAGAAACCCAGATCTGTAGTAAATCATGCGTAGATGTAAAAAAATAAGCTTACGCTTTCTTCTTCCTCCTTTCTTGGATTTGGAAATCCTCTTGTTCTTCCTGTGCAAACAAAGCTCAATGTGTCAGTGACCCGTTTAGCAATTTAACAGCTGAATATACGCATGCAAAGTATGGAGACAATACCCAACGGCCATGGTTGGAGCTTGGAAGATCTTAAGAGCTAAGAGGTGACCTGCGAGACAGACGAAGTGAAGTCGAAACAGCTGTGAGAGCAAACCCTTTTCAAATGACACAAAAACCCTAGCCCTCTCTTATATAAATTGGATAGCTCATGCCCTTACTGAGCTGGGCTCAGGTTATAGTTGGGCAAGATTTTGTAATTTGTTAAAATAACATGATGGCTCAAGTTATGATTGGGCCTTATATGAGAAAGCCCAAGAAAATGCCTAAGTTCTGGGCTCTGGCTCTGACCCAAACCCTATTATGTTGTTATAATGAGGCATGATGTCATGTGTTGAAACGTAGGCATCGAATATCGTTCAGGTAAAGGGAAAAAACTATTTACGCTCACTTGTAAGTTGTTAAGTCCTTATAAGGGGGTAAAACTGATCCTCTTATTTGTTGGCAAATTTTATTATTATTATTATTATTTTAAAAGTGAGTGGGTAGAAAATGAATTATGATTAGGTTAGGTCAAACGGTTAAATTTCCTTTCATTGTAACCAAAAGAAAAAACAATTTGGATCAACTTGGAAGTCAGATCCAAGACCCTAGTATGGGTTGGGGGTCTGTAGTTTGTGTTTTGAGTCTGAGAATGTGCGTTGAATGTTTGAGGTCCAAAGCAACAAATTGATACCAGAACATGACATACACTAAAGTTTTGAAGTCATTTATGACTATTTTTTATACTAGAAAACATCAGTCGTGTGTCAAATTTCATATAACAAGAGAGTCAAAAGAGCAAATTGATTGAAATATTTGTTTTGGATTTACAACAAGCCCTCAAATATAATTTCAACAAGGACAAGCAGATTAAAGAAAAAAATCGTAATTCTGGTTGATCATGGATAATGAGATGCCACATGAGGCGGAGGTGGAGGCGGCGATGGTGGCAGTGGACTTCTTGGTGTGCCCCAAAGGCATCACAATTGACCAAATGGGCATAAAATGTGGCACATTCCTGTGGTGATCGCTGCAATGGCCTATATGCAATACAATTCTTCCTATCATCTTGTTCTGGCAACTTGATGCATATTGGTGGTTCACCACAGAAATAGTTATATGAGTATGTGAAGTTCTCCAACTTAGGCAACGAGCATATGCTAGCAGGAACCTCCCTGACAATTTGTTATGTGCCACATTTAGCTGCTCCAAATTCTTCATCCCACCCATAGATTCAGGCAATGCACCCACCAGCTTATTCTTGCTTATATCAAACACTCTCACTTTGTCCAACAACCCTAAATTTAATGGCAGACACCCTCTTTAAGTCCACTGTTTATGAGTATAACTTCGTTCAATGTGTCCTTCAAATTAGCCAAGCTTGAAGGAATGCAACCCTTGAGGTCATTATTTGCCAAGACAATCACTGAGAGTGAGGGAGTTGCCAATGTTTTGAGGCAATGAAATTGAAACCTGTTATTGTTAAGGAACAATGCATATAGTTTAAATTGAAAAGGGCAGAGGAACTTCACCATGAAAATTGTTGTATCTGACATCTAAGTATTTGAGTGATGGAATGTAAAGAACAGATGAAGGAAATTGGCCTGTGAATTGATTGTTACTAATATCGAATTCGTGAAGAAGGCGAAGGTAACGAAAGCTATAAGGAATGGTGCCGCAGAAGCGGTTAGAGTTGATGTGGAAAATGGCTAGATCAGTTTAAGAGGCCAAGTTCTTCGGCAAGGAACCGGCTACGTTGGCATGGTTAAGGTCTATGCCAGCCACTGTGATGGTGTGAGGGTCATCCAGGGCTGGTGCACAGTAGAGCTCCGGTGTAGTTGCAAACTTGCAGGCCGCACCAATTGGCAGTGAAGTTGTTGGGGTCAGAGGTGATGACATGTTTCCATGCTTGGAGTGCTGTGTAAGCCTGTAGAAGTCCAGGGTTGGAGAGCTTGGTGAGAGGGTTTGAAGAGGAAGATGATAGAGAAGATGACACCGAGGGACAAAGTGGGACTCGGGTTTTTCCTTTTGAGAGCATCGCCACAGAAATGTCCTTATCTGTTGTGTGATGTTCAAGGATAGGGATTGAAGTTTATACATATGGATTTTGAGAAGTAGGCTAGACTCTGTCACTCTAGGTAGGAATATATTATTATCTTGTTGGGGTAGCACAGAAGGGCCTTTTGAATTTGGATTAATTGACTTACAATTGGTCAATTAGTAGGTAACAAGAATGTTCTATCAATTCATGCAATGCACTGGCATATGCATGGCAAAGGATAGAGATGTTAATTTTGTTTCTTGTAGGGAGTCTAAAGAAGAGGGTTGGCATGAAATTGGCAACAGATGCTACCAAACACACGGTTTTTACCAGCCCGGCTTTAAAATTAATATGTTTGCTCAAAAGTACATGGAGAATTGTTCAACAGATTAAGATATATATATGATATATATTTGCAGTTTTTTCAAAGGTCTATATTTTTACTGATACGCTTCCGACAGTGGACTGGATTGCTAAAACAGACTCGTCTGTGTAAAGCCTTGAGGAGGCAGATATCAAAGTCACACACACGGCAGAGCAGGTAGATTTAGGAAGAGAAAGTGTGTGTAGGTTGCAAAGTCCATTCAAGCATGCTTCATTTTTATCTTTTTTCTTTTGGGATTGGATTTTGCTTGTGATATTAAAATTTTGATTAAATTAAACCCCAACTTTTGCATGGAAAATTGTTGAGGAGAGGAAAGATAATCCAAGTCAAATACCAACACACAAACCAAAATCTGTATAAAGCAAACAATGATTGAAAAGTCCAAATCCAAATAAAAAAGCCAACCATAAAGCTATAGCCCAATCTGATGTCCTAATTAACCACCTCAACCTACAATAAGTTAGCAAAAAATAGGAAAAATCATAGTACTTTTAGTATATCATTTTTCGAATCAATTGTTAGAAAAATAAGATAAAATAAAGGAAATAGAGGGAAAGACAGCAGCACTTAGAGGAGTTAGAATGTAACAATACTAAACTCATTTTATTGTCTATCAACTATAAAAATATAATAATAATAATAATAATACTAGCTCAGCAACCTCAGCCTTATCTTAAATATGAAATGGCTTAAAATGAATGAGGAAAAGTGGAGTATAATGGGGTGAAGATGAAATTTAAAATTTCATATTGCTAAAGCATTTTGTTAAGAATTTAAGGTGGAATTATAAATTCATGAAGAGAGTTGTGTGTGCGTTGAACACTTAATCCTAAATATGTGGGATTTTAAGCCCTAAGTCAAAATCCAAAAGTCTACACCTAAATTATGAATCACGAACACACTTCATATTTGAATTCGAACTTGGACTGGACTCTGGACCCTAAACCCTAAACTCTACGTTACATAAGTATTTCGTTTTAATTACGTTATAGTGTGTGGCTATATTATCAATCTTTTATATAAAACCAGCAAGTCTAGCCCTAGAGTGTACAAAAAAAAAAGTATATATTAACACAACGTACATATTTTTTATCTTGTAATATAAGTGGTTTTTACAATTTTTTTTAAATACACACAAAAATTCACTATTATATACATGATTTTCACATATTATTGAATAAAAATACAATATATTTAAATATTTAAATAGTATAAGTCTAGTGGCTATATTGCAGTGTTTTTTTTTTGTTTATTAATAGTATAGCCGCGGCTATAGGATTTTAAAAAAAAAACCACAATAAAGCGGGGGCGATACTATTTTACAAATAGTAAAAATACCCAAGTATAAGCCCGCTGGCTTTTCTATTTAATTAAAAAGAGACCAACCTGTCAAAATAGTATAGCCGCTTAAAAAACCAATACTATTTAATTAAAAAGGACCAACCTGTCGAATATAGTATAGCCGCGGGGCTATACGATTTGTACAGAAATACCATCACAATGGAAGGAAGAATAGCAGCAGCTGGGGCTGTATGTATATGATTCTCAGTTAAAGAATACCATAGTATATAAGAAATGCCGTAAAGTATGTATGTATATCTATCGGTTCAACAAGAATCATATATATATATATATATATATATATATATATTTCCTTAAGGAAAGGTTCTTTCGATCAATTCAGATTAGTTAATTGCATGGTTGAACAGATGTTCTAGCCTCTTCTCTTTTAGATCAAGTTGACAAGAACCTGCTTTAAAGCTCTAAATAAGATGCCTTGCAGTTATCCCAATTTGTATTTTGCGATAGGTGTGCCACTGAGCCCAACAGAAAGAGTTCGATTTATAATGAATTTTGAGTCTTTTGCCTTTGTAATGTGACTTCTAATATTTTGTGCTCTGAATGGAAATTGGCTCAAATTTAACTGAAAGATAATAAGATAAGATATGAAGAACTTCTGTATCAATCCATTCGAATGGAAATTTTAATGGAATACATCTAGAAATCTTTATTAAAACTATAAGTAAATGAGAGAAGATAAACTACTACAATTAGCAACTATGAATCGATACCAAGTGTTGGCAAAGCAATAATCTAAAAGATAACTGAAGTAGTTACTGGATAACTCAAGCAACAAATGATCCAAAAGTCGAAATCCAAATAGATTAAAAAAAAAAAGACCCAATCACAAAGCTATACCCCCCACTATGATGCCATAAATCACCACCTCTCAACCTACAATTTCATTGCCATGTCTGGTTGCAAGTTAGCAAAAAATAGGATCATACTGTATTAGATATAATTTTCTAATCAATTGTTAGAAAAATAAGATAAAATAAAGGAAAGAGAGGGAAAGTCAGGCAGCACTCAGAGGAGTTAGAATGTAATAATATCAGCCCATTTTTATGAATCAATCAACTATAAATAATAATAACACTAGCTCAGCAACCTCAGCTTATCTTAAATATGAAATGGCTTTAATAAAATGAGGAAAAGTGAGTAGATTTGGGCTGAAGATGAAATTTAAATATCAGTATTGCTAAAGCATTTTGCTTAAATAATTAAAAGATAGAATTATCAATTTAAAGGGAGAGGTGTGGACATGACGCTTAATCATAAACTGTGTCCACTTCTAAACCCTAATCCTCGAATCTAAAACTCTACACATAAATTATGGATCACGAATACAACCTTCATATTAGAATTAGACTTGAGTGTAAATCCAACCTAAATTGTAAAACATTCGTTACAACTAGCCAGGCTAACGACAATGTGTGTGATTGGGCACACAGGGCTAAAAAATCCTGCTTATAAAACGTATAACCAAAAGAGTTATAGGAGCAAAATACCTCTATATGTGTAGTTGATGCTTTTTGGGCCTTATTCTAAAAAAAATTGGGTCTTTTTTTTTCTTTTTCATATAGTGGATCTCTTTTACATAAAACTAACAAACTAGCACTAAGTTTGAAACTTTTATTTAATTTTTTGTTCAAAATGAAGCAAGTGTTGATTAGAATCTAGATTTTTTTTTCTACCCAGAAACTCCTAAATAATGGACATTGCCATGTAGTAGTGTAAATCTTCCTTTGCATGAATTTAAAAAGATTTGTTTTCTTCATTTGTTCAGATCGTTCGGCTGGGCCTAAGACAGGAGATAACATGTTTTGGGCCTGAGTTTACTCCAGAATCCTGTCCATCCAATTAGACATGAACCGATAAAGGCCGAACCCATATTTCAATTTTGAAGTCCTTGATGAAACGAACCATGGCTCAGAATCACGTTTTCTTGGGTCAGCAGCTCAAAAACGTATGAAAGAAACCGGGGTTTTATTGGAGGAGACAGGAACTTTACCGGCAGTGAGTTGCTCTCTCTCTTCTCTCCCTCTTTGATAAACCTAGTGAGTTGTAAGAGACTCAAGAGTAAGCATAAAAGAATGGCGGAAGCAGAAAAGGATCAGATAGGCGGGCGCATACTTAGCAGGTGGAGTCGAGTCGCTGAAAGATAAAGGAAATGAGCATTACGAAAGCGGGGACTTATCCAAAAGCCCCTGCACTCTACACTCAGGCCATCAAGCAAGACCCTGACAACCCCACTCTTTATAGGTACATATATTTACCGCCTCAAAATTTATTTTTGCTTTATTTGTCGGTTTTCTCGTTTCAAACTTGACATGGGTTCAAATGCCATTTTTGATTGGTTGGCCACACAGTTTACTTAACTTATTCACCTGGGTTCTATTTGGTATTGAATGATTTTTGTTAATTATTTCGGTATGGAGATGTTTTGTCATGAATTTAATAATAGGAATTTAAAGTTGTGTGTTTTCGTTTATGTAGAAAAAAAGATGAACTTTTCTCCATTGTTCAAGTTGTTTATGTGTGTCCTTTTCAACGCTCCCAGGAGATAATTACCATCTTCATTCTGATAATTTGCACATTGCTTATTATGATGCCTAGGCTGCATGAGTATTCTTTTATCCTATTTTCCGCTCCACCGCTACGGCAGCATTTTTCTTGTAGCTTGAATGAACTTTTTCAGAGTTTACATGAGTTTCAGAGTTGATATCCAAGCTTGTTCTGCAATTTCAAATAATTTAGATTTAACCATGGTTATGGTCATTTACAATACCAAAATAAAAAAATAAAAATTCCCTTTCCATCTTACCAGAAGAAATTCAGGCGCTTTGGTAATATAGATTTATATACTATGTTTTTTTTTTTTTTTGGGTATAAATTTTTAAGTGAACTAAGATGAGATGATGGGTGGTTTCAACAGGCTGGAATAGACGCCCTATATTGCCTGTACTTAGGTGGCATAAATTTTACGTTCTGGAATATTTGAGCTAAGAACTGGTACCGTTTCCTTATAGAAGGTTAGATTTTGGCTTCTTTGTGTGAACGTGTCTATAAGATCTTATGTAATTTGAACATTTTTATTGAAGAAAAAAAGGCCATCTAGGAATAAAAAAGGGATACAACGATTTGTATTAAAAAAACTTGTTGGGGAATATCTACTTTGGAACCACATTCGGCTGTCAAAGTCTGATTATGGCCTTTTTATTTCCAAGTAATGGATTTGGATAAAACCTGCTCCATTATTTCAAATCCTATAGTTGGTGTCAGCGTCTGCACTGTACAATTCCTGCTTCTATTGCTACGCATTCATATTCTTTAGCATTAGTTAAAACAAAGGGCTGCTTGTGAAAAAATGTAGCAAGAAAGTTTATAAAAGCTAGGACTGATTTGTGAATGGGTTGGTGCGCTGCTGCTTCCCCAATTGCAGAATCATAATCAGTCGACTTCTTTATGTATATTCTTCATTATTTTGTTTATATGCTAATATTGTTTCTCTTGCTCACTGGTATGTAAGGGTTTTCATTGTAAAAATGGAAGGTTGATCATAAAAATAACATAGTAACATTAATAAACAATTTACTTTTCAAGAACAAGCTGTCTTGGCTGAACTTCCCATCTAACATTGTATGCATGCTGCACTGATTCATCTCCTTTCATTTTTAATGTTCCATTGTTGGCCAGCACAATTGTGCGAGCATTTTTGCAATTGGTTTTCAGCAAAGCCCTCGTGATGCAGAGCCACAGTTAAATTAAACCCCCCCAGTGGGAAAAAGTTCTGTTGTTTTATTTTTTCTAAATCCTTTTCTTTCTCAACAAACTTTTACTTTTAGAAAGCAAATATCTTGATTCATTATTTCTTCCTTTAAAAGAACCTTTTTCTGATGCATCTACAGGGTATATTTCAGGAAAAAGAAATGATATTTAGAGGCCATGGAACAATATAATGATGAATGTCTAGAAGTTCTTTCACTCTTTCCATTGTTGTTGAAGGCCTTTTGGACAAGCCACATGATTTAGTTTTCTGCTACTGATATTCGTACTGTTCATCACATGTTGTAGGCTTTAGCTGCTTTCCAAACAGCTTTGCAATATAACTCACAAAACACAGAAGTATCAAGAAAGATAAAAAGGATTTCTCAGTCGCGAGACAAAAAAGAGTCTAGGAGGTTGAAGAGAAAGGAGTAGGGATCCAATGTTGATATGGCAAAGAATTAGATAAGCATGAAATCTGAAATGGTGAGTGTATTGGCCAATGAAAGGATTCATGATTCTCTATGACTTTTGTTCCATATTATTACTGCATTTTTATATGGCGTATATTATCTTGTGCTTAGTGAGAATATAAACTACTAGTCATTTTTCTACGTTTATTCTTTGTTTGTATCTGTGCTTTTTTCTTTGCCCTGAATGATGTAATTGCAACTTTCATATATCAAGTTTCCTTAAACTCCCTGAACTGTATGCAGGAAGATATTACTCATTAATTTCTCAGCAGCTTATATAGAGACTTTTTTAATGGATCACCTGTTGCGCACTTGGATTGCTTTCAAATATTAATCAGTCCTAATAAGAAGGATTAAGTCACTCTTTCTAATTGCAGTCTGGGAAGCGTGGATCTGAAGAATGTTGGGAAGACATGTTTTCTTTCCTTGTTGAGACAATGGAGACAGCTATAAAATCATTGGCGCGAAACTTGCTAAAGTGGAGGCTAGAGTTTACTTTCTCCTAGATAAGGAAAAAGCAGACACGGAGAATATGCTCAGCTGTGAATGCTGATAAGGTATTAAATTTAGAGTGTTTTCTCACTTTTCAAAATATCCCTTTTCTGATTGATTGAAATATAGTTTCAATATATTTGGTTTTATGACCCCTTCTTTGCTGTTGAGATAAAATCAATTATTGCAACCTCATCAGATTACTCCTAAGTATTAAGTTGTGTGTTTTTTGAGCCATAAACCATTTTTCTGAAATTGTTTTTTCCTAATCAATGCTTACCCATTATTCCAGGCCTTTGAATCACCCCATACGCATGGCAGTTGTTTTTCATTTTCTAGGCAGTATGCTGAGGAGGCTCTTCTCCAGACAGCTTGTTTGGTGACTCCCAAAAGTATCATGTATTTTACTGTTCACAAGGGGTACATTTAAGGTTTCAAGTTGTGTGTTTCACATGCCTAAGTATCTGTATCCCTGCGTGCATTGTATTTGTTTGTGTTAGAGATTTGAGTTAATCTCGGAGGTTTGACCTCTGGCGTGGGTTCAAGAGCTCAAGTCGTGCCTTGTGTCTCAAAAGGCTTTTGCATAAGTGATTTGCATGGTGCTTTTGGGCAGTTTAAGTAGTTATTATTGGTCTCTCTCAAAAAAAAAGAAAGGAAAATAGTGGATTGATCTTTTTCAGATTTCACTAGCTGTTACTGGTCCTCCAATGTGATAAATTCAACTTAAATTTGCAAAATAATTTGAAACTCACGGGGGCCGAGTGATGACTTTATTGAATAAAGAAAGGAATTTGTAGTTAACAAAGAGGTTTTAATCATCAACAAATACTTTTGCAGGTTTGGAAAGGTAAGGGATCAAGGAAATGGAAACATGGGCAACATGATGGTTTCTTTTGTTCTTGAGACCCCTTTCCTGCGGAGAAGCTGTGGTTTATTCCTAGTTCTAGTGAACTAGGCCAGACATTGTGCAGGTCTCTCTCTCTCTCTCTCTCTCATGCAATTTTAAGGGACTGTCAATTAGTAACTATGGATGACTTTTTAAACTTGATTTTTAAAACGCCAAGTGCTCATCAGTACTTAGGTTATATGTGATGATTACATTTCTTACCACCTTGAAGCTTTTGCATTCTCTAATGTTGTGTTCTCTCTTTAAAGTGCGAAGCCATAGAAATATGGTCCCTTTTGTTTTAAGAGAATGAAGAAATGGAAACTTTGAAAGCATATGGATGTGGAAATACCAGTAGGAAGTGGGTTTTTATATGTTTTAATGTTTGTAAGATGCTGGAAGGAGAATTTCAGGGAAGCAGGCTCATGAGCTTTTTTATTCACTAATGTGTAAAAATAAGCCTAGTATACAATACCTTGCTGTGATCACAGCAACGAGTCGAGTTTTTTTATTTGGTATTATATTTCCTTTAGGAGCTAGGTAATCTAAAATGTTTGTGCCTCATTCAAGGGATCCAGAGGATTTAGACATCGAGTGCACACGAATTGGAGTCCGCGCCTATACAAACAACACAATTTCATAGATGCCTGTATTTGCATTTTGGAGGAAAATCTCAGGCCCATTTTGAGCGAGAGATACAGCCTTGGTGACAGTCGTTTGCCTCATTTTGCAAGGTTTTCTTTAGACGTCATAATTTGCAGGATGGTGCTTTCCATAATCATAACATGCATTTACTTCGAGGTTCTGTTTCCTTTAAAAAAATTCAAGCCTTTTTGTTTTGAGTGGTGGAATTTACCAAGAATTATTTAGTGTGAGGTTGTTTATCCTGTTTTTCCAGTGTAATGAGTAGTTTGGCCCTTGAATTAAGTTGGGTTGTTTCCAATAACTACTCTCTGTCTGTTGTTTATATTGTGAAAACTTGAAATTAGGTGCTACCAAGTTTATTTAGTAAAATTCTTAAACAGCAATGTAACTGTTGAATAGGTCATCTGTTTTGTTATTAATGCATGAAAGTTATGTACTTGCTGCCCATTATGCTATATGTATGGATGGAATTTTAGTATTCTAATGTGAGTTACACAATTGTTCAATTTTGTTGATGGATGCATAATCCATGTTATGACATTTCTTTATGCAACAATCATTTATGAAGATCTGAAACCTAGGATATTGGACAAAAAGGATATTTGCTTCAAACAAAATCACTTTCCAGTTATAATTCCAAAGCAACTAGCATCTGTGGTGTTTCTTGTTTCTTGTATTTTATGGTGTGTAATGTTTGTAATATGTTATACTTCTATGTCAGGATTTGTTCCTTTTACTTGCAATGCGAATACCCAATTATTTTATTTAGAAGTACCTGCCACATGCCTGATTTGAGACATAGAGAAGGATTAGGAAGAGCGGTTGGAGCATTAGAGAGAAGCAATTGATTCTAGTTTAAGAAAGACATTACAGAGAGGGGCTATTAGCAACACAGAGGAAACCAAGCCACTAAAATATTCTAGAACCACTTGCCTGATTATCATCTACGTTTTCATATTCTCAATTTAGTTTATAATAATAATATTAGTAAACTTCATCTTATAATCTCCCTGGCTATGCCCTCATCTGCAAGGAAACCCTCCTTTCTCCCACTTGTGGATGGATAGAAGTGTTAGATATATAGCGGTTCTCTTTCTGTCAAAGGGGCTGCCACACATATCATTGAGGTCAGACCCATTTTCCTATCAAAAACTTTCACCCCTTGATTGATCATCACAGATTAGACATTGTCATCTTTTCTGTTACTACTATTTCTCCTGGATTGGGTTTGCAGGTGTGCAGCATGAACACACATGCTGATACAGCCTCTCCCACTGTAACATAGATCCATTCCTGACCAATTTTCTCGATGAACTTGGATTTCTCAAGCTTCTTAATCACCTCGCTTCGAGGGTTTGCTAATACAAGCTGATAGATCGGAAAGGAAGAAGAAGAATATAAAATATTAGCGAATTATCAAACAAATATATGAACTAAACTGCCCAACGACGGTAGTCAACCATAGTCCATTATAAAAGCTTGAAAGAGTTAGAAGTGAAATGCAGTTTAGTCCTTTTTGAGACCCTTTATGTCAACATTTTTCTTGACCTCTTCAAGCATGCTGATATCCACTGGTATCAATGCTGCCTACAGCTGTAATTTGATTTTAATTTTAGCAACAGATCATTCTAAAGGACAGTGCAGGAGATAAATTTCAATTTGTGACTGCTGCAAAATCATCACTTACTGCTAAGGTCTAGTATAACATAGTGTAAGCTTGTTTCTCCGGAAGATTTTAGCTTGTCTTCCTCCTCATATATCCATCTTTGAGATCCTGAGAACCAAGATTTTAAGCGAAGGTTAATACTCTAAAATGCTTGATGATAATATGTTTTTCGTAAATTTCTTTTCTTAATTGTGCACTTCAAGTTACCTTTCCCTTTAAATAGTTTGCATTGGCAAAATAGATGGGTGCATCAATTTGAAGATGAGAATTCCTGGAATGTTGTTTGCATCTGGGTATTGATCAATGCTTCTGTTAAATCAATCAGTTTGAGAAATGTTGCCTAAAGTAAAAGTGCTAGGAGCCTAAGCTACAAATAGCAGCACCCTTAGCATGGAAACTGTAACCTGCATGTTCCAATATATCAATCAGAAATGTTACGCAACACTTTTTACTTTTGACGAAAAAAAGAAAAAATATGTGTCTACTTACTGCAATGACTAGGCCAATCTCAACACTGCCAAAGACAACACCAACATATGCACCTAGGCACGCAATGCAGTCCACCTTGTCTACTTTCCAGAGGTGAATGACAGCTTCATAATCAATGAGGCCAAGCATGGCAGCCATTATAATAGCGGACAGCACCACAAGTGGAGTGTAGTGGAACAATGGCGTCAAGAGCAACAGTGTGAACATCACTGCAGTTGCCATTACAATATTCGACACTGCAGTATTGCATCCTGCATTGAAGTTCACAGCAGTTCTCGAAAATGGTCCTGCAGTAGGAAAATTGGGGTCATGAATCTGGATTAGTTGTTCAGGTGACAATGAGAAGATCCACACAGTCTAGTTCAAGAAAATATCCCTGTATACATTTCAGAGCTGTATGTACCGGCAGTAAATCGCAAGAAGTGCAAGAGCCTGCAATGTTCACATCATCCCGAAAGCGATCATTTCTTTGTTACCATTTCAATGTGGTAGTTCTTAAATGCAGAAACTTACTTTTCCAACAGCTACTCCTTCCTGCAAAGTCGCCACCAAAACCCTAACAATGTTAGCCTTAAGCCCACCCTCATTGTATTGATGGTTTGGGATGCAGTGAGTGAGTTATGAGTGAGATTTGAGGAGTTTAGGGGACTTACAGCAAGGCCTATGACACCAGTGAGGTGCTCCCCACCAGTTTTAATGGCTGTTGTAAGATATGGTGACCCAAAGGCCAGCTCAGCAAAGCAGAAGTAAGTAGGTTCAACCCTTTCTTAAGGTGTGCAATCCCAAAACAAAGCAAGCCTGTCATTATAAAAATAAATAATAAAATGGAGAATATAGTTTGCCTCTTTAATTAGCCTCAAGTGCGTTATACATATTAATAATACTATTTTATATACCGTATTTACAAAATGATCATCAATTTATTCAGTAAATATGGTAGACTGAGATACTTATTTACTTGAACGCCGTGTTTTTCAGCATGGGTTACATAAACCAAAATGCTTCCCAGGATCACAGAGCACAGTGGGGCCATTGCGTTTATCCAAAAGAAGGCTGGTCTTCTCTTGCTCTAATTGTCATCAACATAAATTCATCACCATAAGTACTGGAAGTATAGCAATGTTAATCTCAACGTAAAGAAATGTTGATTTGCTCCTTTTAAGTCCACAAAATAATAAAATAAACAAGGAGTATGAGATAGGAATGGTAATGGTGGCATAAGTTACGCAATCTTGTTTGGGAATGGAATAATTGAGAATTCACCAATCTCACCTTATTTTATATTTTTATTGCATGTCATAAAATTTTGAGTTTTTTAATTTTTTTTAAATTAAAATTTAAAACGCCAACTGGGTATGTAGCGTTTAAAAGAATTGAACTTCATTTAAATTTTAATTATTTCGCTTAATGTATTTTCGTTGAAAAAAAAAAGTTTCTACGCAAGGGAAGGTAAAGATAGGGACAACTCACTATAAGTTTCTTTAATTTTTTACTTTCTCCATGGCTCTAACTTTTGTTTCGAAAAAAAATCTATTCCATTTATAAATGCCAAATTCACTAAAAATAAAGACATCGAAATTTAAGTCCTAACAGTTGCATTTTTTTTCTTCTAATTTTCATCATTATGTTATTAGACTATAAATTTGAATCATTGGATGCAGTTGCTTATTATCTAATGTGTATAACTGTCTCATTACATAATAATTTTCTACTTTTATGTTGTCCGAAGAGGTCACAAATATAATCCCTTATATTGTGAAAACAAAGTAATTCAACAAGAATCATATATATATATATATATATATATATTTCTTTAGAAAGTGTTCTTTCGATGAATTCAACAAACTAGAGAATCAAGAATAGAGTTTAATTGCATGGTTGAAACAAAAGTAATTATAATTGTTAGTTTACGCATTAAGATAGTGTGTTGACGTTTTATTAGTTTTGACAGCAACAAGTGGGTAAAGACGACATGCATGAACAAAGTAATTATAATTCCTTTTTAATTATTTCCTTTAGTTAAGATATTATAATTACACTCTCTCCAAATCATTGGAGCAAAGCAATTTAAGCAAACACCATGGAGTGCCTGCCATCTCTTTACAAAGTATCTTGTGAGGAGGAGAAAGAAGAGGAAACAGCATCCCAGCACAGCTGTCCCACCTCCACTGCATAATAACCCAGCCTCCATGATATAATATTTTAATGTTCAAAAAGGCAAACATATATAAAAAGGTGACAAGTTTTAGATTGTTAAAATTTTAATTCTAAAATTCAAGGTTAAAAAGAGAATTTGTGTACCTGGTGCACTTGGGAAAAAATAGATTTCATGACAGATATAAAGATCCGTTCATGAGTGAAGTGAACGGACCATACCCCTTTAAGCTGCTGAAGACAGACAACAGTGGCTGCTCTCCACCCATGCCGAAAATCACTATTGTTGCATGGGACAGAAAGTCCACGACAAACCCAATCTGCAAATATAGAACATACTGTGCATCTACAAAACATCATTCAGAAATTAAAGAGCGGGTGCTTCTTGCTTGGTCTTTTTGATCAAATCTTTATGTATACCTTAAGAGGCCAAGAGAAGCCTGAAAAGCTCCAGCAGAGAAGATTGATGTGAGAGCCAGCTGGACATAGAGCTTAGGGTTCTCAGTAGGGCTAACCACCTTTCCCCATTACATAAAAATATGAGAAGCGATGCAACCACCACAGTACCAACTGCCAAATGCTTAAAGCTTCGAATACATGGCATACACCAATGGAGGTACAAAACTTTTCGAATCTGCATTTATTTTCGAAAAAATAACTGCACATTTGTCTTTTACAAACAAGAGTTTGGCGATATAAGATCCTGATGTTAATGTGAATTAAAAATTGATCATTTAGATTGAATTCTTGTAGTTTGAATGTATGATTTGGGATTCAGAGTTTTGAACAACGTAAGTATTTGTATGAGAAGAAAGCGTTGCCCTATAATATATATATGCATATATATAGCATATGATATTTGATTTCACATCAATTGGATACTTACATAGGCCAAGAATTGGGGGCAGGTTGGGGCCGAGTTTGCATAGCTTATCCCTTTGAGGAACTGCAGAGAGACTTCAATCAAGTCAATCCCGGCAATGAGATCAGATTTGAAGAAGTCAAAGGTGTAACAGAGGAGGCCCAGAGTCGAGGATGGGCACAAAGTATACAGCAAACCGAGCACAGGTTTTCTAGACGTGGGCTGGTTCTTAAATTGCCTGAAGGGGTCATCAGAAAGAAAGCAGGTTAGAGATGATTTTGGGGCCTTAGAAATGAGTTGAATGGAAAATCTCAACGCGGTGTGGGCATTCATAATCTGCGTTACCCATTTCACCTCAAAAAAAACATTTGAGCTAACAAAGGGAGCTGATTAAGCAGCTAGATGATCAAGGTTTGGCTTATATATATTGGTGGTTGTGTGCTAATATATATTTTTATATAAGTAGCAATAGTATGTATAAATATGTATAGCTTTTTGTTTTAAGGTTTATGGTATGCCAGAGAGGAATTGGAAGCAATTGGTGGTTAAAATGCTTTGATCGCTCTAGCAATGGAACTCTTCTTTGGGAGCTGGGGGTATTTATAGGAGGTGGTGAATGCGTGACTTTAGAGAGGGAAAGATGGAGGAAGGAGATACTTTGTGCGAGTGCGTAGCGGGACCCACATGCGGACTCACTCGTGGCTAAGTCCCAATATAGAATTTTCAATATTTTTCCCAATGACGATAGAAGTTTAATATCTGCAGTTAGGAGGGATCACGTCCCACTTTTAGGCTGAAGTGTGGCTCCTTCTATGTTTTTCCTAAGACAGTGCTACTGGGTTTAGTTCAAGCATTTTTTATTTTAGATATATGTCCTAATATATTGATAAAATACGATTAGTAAAAAATACAAAAGTAAAAACGCAGATGTTATACAAATCGATCACCCACATGAAATTATGTGTACTACCTGATGTATAGGTAAATAATGTTATTATTAGTAATGAAAAAAACTTAATTATAAATCATTATGTTACCAATAAGTTAGGAACATAAATTGAGAAGCTGCCTATACGTCAAATCCAAAAAATTGGGCAAATAAAATTGTATGTTACCTAAAAAAAAAAATGATTGTACAGCCATAAAATCCTCTTACATGTCATGAAAAATATGAAAAACACATACATACCTATGCAATAGGCAATAAGATAATATACACTTACACATAGGATGATATATAGGCAAGAGTATATAATATACCTCTACCATCAGGATGAACAAAAATAAAAATTGCTATTTAGTCGTATATCCAAACTAATAAATTGTCCTAAAATTATGGATTTTCTAACCAATGTATATCCTTATATTAAAATCATAATAAAATCTCATAATTATTGTCCTATAAATTAATTTCTACACAATTTATACTTCAGGGACATAATAGGAACAACAATATAATTTACAATAATAATAATAGATCTACATACAAAAATAGAAAAAGGAATGTAATCCTATTTGGTATAGGATGGCAGACGAATACGAAGAGAATTAAACCCAACTTATGTTATTAATTTTTTCTTGAACCTACCCAAATTTTCTAACAACAAAACAAATAACATGTGTGTCGAGATATGTGTCTTACGACTCCAACAACTCCATATAATTTTTTTACTCTGACTACCACCAACACCTTGTTGCTTATTAGGCTCTTGGTCAGCAGCTCCCACATCGATCACAAATTGCAGCAGCTCACCACTAGGAATGTGGTATATGTCATACACGTGGTGCATTGTTCGTTGGGTTGGAAAGTCGTAAAGCTCTACACATGTGTTAGGTCACTGATTTGAGGGACCT
>CM031917.1:1461335-1537278 GCA_018703695.1 Prunus fruticosa
TAGGAACGTGGCATATGTAGTACACGTGGTGCATTGTCATTGGGTTGGAGAGTCGTCAAGCTCTACACATGTGTTAGGTCACCGATTTGAGGGACCTGAGTTGGAGGTTTAGATTTTAGAGAAGATCTGCAAAAATAATATATAATTAGCACTTTTGGATGTTGAGGATACAATAATTCTTGAACCCCATTATCATATGATTATTAATCACTATTATTAAGATGAGAATAATACGAAATCTAGTTGTTTGCAGCTGTGCTTAATCTTTAATTAGTCGGCTACACAAGTAGTGCTTGTGCCAAACAACGCCCACCAATTTTGATGCTTACAGAATGTTTTAGATCTTTCGAACGCCCATATCACCTTCCCAATATTAATTATAATATTTTCCACGTAGCAGTGCTATCTTGGAAGGGAACATTAAGAAAAGGAAATTGGATTTTGATTTCAATGTGTCAGCAAACACTCTTGTTTTATTTTTAATAATCTTAAATTATACAAATTAAACACGACTCAGATTAAATGTTAGGCTTTTTATCACAAATCTTTTCAGCTTTACAAAATTATCACAAATCGTCTTTCAGGTTTTTTTGTGACACTAATAGTCTTTTCAACCTTATCATCTATCCATCAAAATGGTCCTTCAAGTTAATTTCCGTCAAAACTAACGTTAAAAAATCACTGCACATTCGACCAAACCAAACCCTCAGAACTCTGTCCCTCCATTTCCTCCTGGGTCCTTCCATTTTGGTGCCCCATTATATAACCCATCTTGGAAAGTAAATTCTAAAGAAATTGAAACAATCCGAGCTCAAGCAAAAAGTTAGACAACAATTACAGACGATGCACGAAATCCCATATGTGCATGAGAGAGAGAGAGAGAGAGAGAGATTACAGTGGCGCTAGGTACACCATGAAGGCCACGATGTTACTTGTGAAAATGAAAAACAGAGGAAGAGAGAGAGAGATAATTTAGAATTGAAAACCAAGCCAAAATTGAAAAAGAAAAAGGAACCCAATTATTAATACAGGGGGGGTTGGTTAGAGGAGGTAGAAGAACTAAGTAGCTAGGGTACATAGAAAGCCAAAAACAGAGACCAAGAGGAAAGCATCAGGGGCTGCCGTTCTGGGGGTTAAGCTCTTTTAACTAAGGAGTGTGTGAGGATTTGAGGGCACTCCAAAGAATCAAAGAGCTTGCTCTAATTGTTGCATTGTGTGCCTTTATATAGGAAAGCAGAAGGGGAAAAGAAGATCAAAGAAAAAAAAAAAAAAAAGAAACAGAGTTGAGTTAGCTATGAACAAACTGTATATTTGATGTCTTAAGCTTACTCTACTGTCTTCTTCTTTTTACACATGTTTTTCTTCCCCTAGGTAATCATAATGAATGAGGACAACTATAAGCAATTAGCCACAAGATTAAGACACTCTGCAAAAGCTTAGCTTGGTACTGAAGGGTAACCATAATTAGGTGTGAATAAATTGGCAGCCACGTTGAGATTTGCAGCTATAAATGAAGTCTTAGTCATCCTCTGTTCCGTACTGGATGTTGAAAACTATTGAATCACATCAGTACTCAAGAAACTCAGTATTTGATGTGCCATCGATAATGAATTTGCAGGACTTCTTCTATATTTCATATTGATCCATGAGTATGAATTTAGTCTTTCTCTGGAGTTCTCCATTGTTGGTCTTTCTCTTGAGCTTAGATTGTTTCAATTTCTTTAGAATTTACTTTTCAAGATTGGTTATGTATTGGGGCGCCAAAATGGAAGGACCCAGGAGGAAATGGAGAGACAGAGTTCTGAGGGTTGGGTTTGGTCGAATGTGCAGTGATTTTTTAACGTTAGTTTTGACGGAAATTAACTTGAAGGACCATTTTGATGGATAGATGATAACTGAAAGGACTATTAGTGTCACAAAAAAAATCTAGGAGGACGATTCGTGATAATTTTGTAAACTGAAAGGACCATTTGTGATAAAAAGCCTAAATGTTAAGCAATATTGTTAAGAGGTTTTTTCTAGCAATGCCCCCTGAACTATGAAGACATTGTTTCACTTTCACCTATGAGCTTTCAATTTGGTTTTGAGCCCCCTAATCTTTCAAAACGTGTCAATGTGCCCCCTTCCGTCAAATTTAGGCATTTTGATCCATTCAAGTTAATATTTAGTTTGACCAATTCTTCCCTTCAAATCATATTTCGAATGGGAATTTCATGGATGAAAATGGACGAAAATGGTGTCTGAAAGCTACATGGGGGCACATTGACTAGATCGAATCAATTAGGGTTTAAGGGGGTAAAACTAAATCCTAACTTGAATGGACAAAAATGTCCCTGAATTTGACGGTGGAATTAACAAACTTAATGGAATGGGGCACATTGACACATTTTAAAAGATTAGGGGGACTCAAAACCAAGTTGAAAGTTCAGAGGGCAAAGTAAAATAAGGTCTATACTTCAGGGGGTATTGCTAAAATTGTCTCTTGTTAAGACAAAGACAAGACAATACGAGAATCTCTTTTCATAATTTATTTTCTCCATATTGTCATATATATACAATATATATTGACTTAATTAGCAGAAAAAGATGTAGAGTCCATGTTAGGAAGGAATATTATTTCAACATCCTTCACCAAAGTCAGGTGGCCATCGCAATCGGCATTATTACATTTACATTGGAGGGTTCTAGCTATCATGAAGATTCCTATAGTAAACGTTAAACCGATAATATTTTTCTGAATAAAAAAAAAAAGAGGGGGGAATAAGATTTTGCTTTAGGCTTTCAAAATTTTAAGATTTATACAAATAATATTATGAAGAAAGAAAAAATATATATATTAGAAAAGACACATTGATTTATATAGTTGACTTGTGTTGTGTGGTCCAACCTTCCAAATCAAAGTTGTTCCTCCCCCTAAAATTAGAAAAGTTGACCACAGTCCTACAAGATTAGGGTAGGGGTCAGAGTCTCAGAGACACTTGTCAACATGATAATTGTGAGGCTGTTTTTTCAGGTACATACCTACCCTTTTTCTTACATTACATACCAACCTTTCTCCTTTCTCCCTCTTTCCGAATCAAAGTGAAACAAATTTGGTTCTTTTTTGTTGTCGCTATTTTTATTTTTAACTTTCGTGCACTTCTTGTAACTACAACTAGTTATTTGCACCACATTTTATTATGTGTACCATATCTCTAATAATATAATACGAATATGAATAAAATGGTCGTCTTAATTTATGATATTGTGATTATGTTACTTTTTTTGGGTATTTTTCAAACTTAATTAGATGTGAACAACACATGTGATACACTTAACATTCTTCATGTTTGCTCGAAAGTTGGTTTGACTTCAATGAGAATTTTGTAACATAGACAAATCGTTTTCTTTTCTTCTTCTTTTTTTCAAAGAGAACACTCAGTACAGAGAATAAAAGGATGAGCATGTGTTTATGTGGAGAACCGTTGTCATTAGATATAAGAAGGTTCCTCTGGATGTTGCTCCATGGAAACATTAAGAATGTGCTACTTAACTTTATGTGTTTCATGTGGGAGCTGATGATAGCCGAATAGATTTTAAGGCGGCCACATTCCACGATAGAAACTTTCTCCTTTTTCTTCTGTTTTTTTTCCACAACCCTTAATCATGGCAAGAAAGAATGATGGTGATATATCAACAAGTCCACCCGCAGAAGAGTCTCATTAGACGTCACATATCCATCTATTTTCAGAGAAGATGCTAATAACTTATCCATAACCCTAATTTCTTTTTGGGATAAAAATGTCAGTGTGCATGTCCATCGTATACCCGAAGAGTATAATATATATTATCCATTATAATTAATATCGATCTTTTTATGTTTTTAATTATAAATTATGTGTTTAATGGATACGTTGTATAAGTCTTTTTTAAGAATCATCGTATCATACGAGCAATAAATGATAAGTAGATATACGTGAATGTTGTATACAAATCATCTCACCAAAAAGGTTTTCTTTTTTGGGGTGGGAGTTCTACAACTCTTATATACTCATGGTCTGTCAATAATACAAGCTAAATATAAGTTTTTCCAACCCTTGTATTGAAGTCAAGAATATTAATTTCTTCCTAAGCACAGCAGCATTATCTCACAGACCATGAAAACAAAGAGATAAGAGAGCTGTTGTTAGTTAATTATTTCAAATCCAGAATCAGAATTATTACTCCGCGTGCATGAATCCAGAAGCAACATATGATGATTCCGATTAACAAAATTTGACCTTGATTAAGCATATATATCAAAGCCACATAAGAGTTTCACAAGTTGATGACACAACAGATGCAACAAAGTCTCCTTAATAATTGATCCGATTTCATGATTATTTTCCATTTCCAGAGCTGCAGTTAAGCTTAATGCATTATAAAAGTAAGCGAATTGCAACATGATTGAAAACATGCTCATCACATGATTGAAAAAAAATACAAAAAGTAGGGTGGAAAAATGTAGAATAGAGGGCAACTTACTTTTGAGTACATTTTCATTGGAACGGGGGTCATCATGATCAGATGGCTTTTTATGGGTTCTCGACTCCCAAATTAAGACATTACAAGTTAAGAACCTCCCCAGAAGAAACCTACTATTTCCCAACTCTCTCTCTCTCTCTCTCTCTCTCTCTCTCTCTCTCTCTCATTTGCCACTAACAAAAATCACTGCTCTACGTCATTCAACGATAGGCTCTTTACTGTGGAGATCGACCTCAAGGATGATGTGTGCAATTTGTGGGATTGAAGACAACTCTATTAAAATAATAATGTATGGGCTAAACTCAAATTTCAATCTTTGAAAATATAACTATTCATGTATTGTCCGGACTCAAATTATTTTTTCCTCCAATCATGCAGACTCATAATTTGAGTCTGCAACTTTATTAAATTGTTTAAGAATGGTTAATCGTAATTTTGTTTTGTCGTCAATTTTTTCTTGACATTATTTTTGTTTAAACATTTCTGATTTAATTTTCTGAACATTTTAACCTAAAAAAATCCAAAATCCAAAACATAATATAATTTCACTTAAAAATAAAAGGAAGTACAACCAAAGGTTGTGTATTTATAGAGTTTGGGATGAGTTTTGAGGTTGGATCTAAATTAGATTAATTATAAAAATTATTTTGATTGTTGGATGTGATTTTTTCACGTTGAAATTGCCTAGATATAATCTTGGCCATTGATCATATATAGCCATTGCAATTTTTTTTTATTTTTAAAAAAGAACGAAACATGTTCCATGGGTGGATGGAACCACTATGTGTGCTCCGGTGGGTTGTAGCCTAGTGATGTTTTTGGTGGAAAAAAAAATATATCAAACCTATATAAACCAGTATCTTAACTTAAAAATAAATAAAAATAAATAATTTTATACATTGGCAACACCAATACACATAGATTTTATATAGAGATTTGGGCTTTTCACGTGTACGCCCATAAATAGGGTCCAAAACATAGAAAAACCATACAAACCTCAAACCTTAGGAAAAAAACCATTTGACTTTCAAATGGACCAAATATAGCATTCAGGTCTTGAAAAACTGGAAAAATGACAAGACTTTCATATGTTGTAAATGCATGAGTTGGTGGATACCACCATACCTTTTAGCATTCCACCCTTTCTAATTCTATGTAACTTATGCCTTAAATATTTGTACTTAGTTCTTGTAACTTATTCATATGTTGTCAATACACATCAAGAGTCGAGCACATCAAGAACTGAGCACAAACAGAAAAGCACATCAACATTAAGGTAGTACTTAATCTCCTATCTTGTAAGCCTAGAAATATGTAGCTCTACCATAGATGAAAGGATGAGATATAGAAGTTGATTGACACAAATTTGATTGTCTTTCTCTACTTTCCAATTAATAATATAACACTATCAGAATTTTTTTCTTTTTTGAAAATCATAATGCAAGGATAATAATGGTATTTCACACATCATTTAAAATAAAAAAATAGTACCGTTGGTCCTTTTGGGGTTTTTTTAGTTCAATTTATAATGGGTTCTATTAAAAATTTATCATTCATTTAGGGCAAATCTTTTGTTTTCTAGTGGATTCTAATTTACGTTATATCGGATCTGAACGCTTGGCGTTCTAGTGGATTTTCACTACATCACTTTATTGGGAGAGAATATATCAGAGAAATTAGACTTATCAACATCACACTTTGGTTCCTACTAAATTTTTTGTTGGATTAGACTATACAGAATCTTTGCTATATAGATAGTTATTTGGGAGTACTACTAACTAGGGCAGAGAGCAAATGTGCGGTTGTTGCCCTTCTGGGGTTATTAGAGGAACCTACTGGAGAACCACAAACATACATGTAAAGGAGATTGTGGGAAGCACATCAAGAGCCGAGCACATCAAGAACTGAGCACAAACAGATATGTATGGCTTAAGTTATTAAGAGATCATGAGAACATCAATAACTGAGTAGCTTCCCATTCAATTACTTGTGGGAAGCACTGTTTTGAGCATCACCATGAGATTATTGCATTAAAAAGATGATAAAGAAGGGCCCTAGCAATGCAATAATATCCTGTTGAATTTGATTTATATCATGAGCCGCCCAACAGGCAATAGGCATTTAATTTTATTGATAACTACCATACAGATTGATGTGGAGCTGCAAATGAAAGAGAACCATGTGTTAAATTGAGGTGCAATATTGACCACATTGTAGGAACTTTCAACATTTTAGAGTTGCTTTATGATTAGTCGGATCGCAATATTGAAAAAGGTGATGAATTCTTGTGGATCAGTTGGTTTCTCGCTGCAGAAGTACTTATAATTAGTCCTTATTTGATTCATGGGGCCAATTAATACGGCTCATATTGTGTTTGCAGCTTGTACTATATTCCTTCTGTAAGGTTCATTTTGTGCCACAAAATTAAAAGATATATATGATTCTAATCTAATCAATGTGGCTGATGGTTTTTGTGTCTAATTTATGAATACAATTATCGTTTTTCTCTCAGAAAACCTCAGAAGAAAAAAATTAATTGGACCTGGTTGACCAAAAAAAAAAAGAACAGATTTTGCAGATGGAAAGTTCTGCAAATTAAATACCCAGTATAGTCTCTATTAATTTTTCATATTGGTTTAATAACGGCTCTCCTCACCATGATAATGCAAACTTGTACGAACCTGCAGATTCCTCCCAAGTGCTTTGAATAATTGGTGTAATTTAGTATATTAATTACTATCTGGTTGGCTCTATTTTGTTTAAACATGGTTTTGTTGCTGAGGAATATTAATAGTAGAGGACAAAAACAAAGCCACAGAAAAGGGTCCAAAGAGAATGGTGAGTGGAGCAAACTGCGATGTGCTAAAAGAGAAGACAAAAGTTAGTGATGAGCACAAAGCATGACAAATTATTCACCCACATGCTGCTACCTACCATGCCATCCCTTTCATTTGTTCTTGTCAACTGCCGCCATTAACTCATCACCTCCCACACAAGAGAAAAATTTACTAGGATATCATTGTGGCGCTATTCCAGATCAATCACTTATTGTTATGTGTTTTAATTTTGTCGACATGGAAATACGTGATAGATTTGGAAAACGGTTACACGTATGTTCGCTCCTCACTTGCCTGAAATGAAGTCAGCCTTCTGACCTTCTTATATATATGTGTCAGATTTCTGCTGGTGTGTCTTGCTTCCCCCATCACGTATAATCTCTGGCTATAATTGGTATTACAAGTGATGCTGGAAAAGCCAATTGCATTTTGGGCAAGGGGTTGGCTATAGACAGATATGTATCATAGTCCATGACCACTCTGCACTAGGCTTCAACTTAGCACAAAATGAGATTGGTGCGTTTGTGATTTGGGGGACCATTACAGCTATTTAAGCAAGGACATATGTCGCTGACCATATGAATAAACAAGGTATAATGCATGGTCCTATAGTGAGAAAAGATGTTCAATTCTCCTTGTAACTTTTGGCAGAGGAGAATGATGGTCACCAAACTTGAATCGATCGCTTCGCTTCTCTATTTTTTTGGGTCTCTAGAAATTTTGATGAAGATAATCATAGATGTTTTAAGCAAACTAGGTCCCCCACAATGTATAGCTTAATTACACAACCACAAAACTCATTAGACTCTCAACCTTAGATTATAGCATTGTGAATCTGAACTATTGATCATATAGGTTTTTGCTTAAATATGTTGTCCAAATTCACAGTCGGGGATGATAAGAGTATTTTCATAACAATACAAGTTTAACATGACAACATTATCCATATATTTGTGCACAATTAAGAATAAGTAAAAGACTTTGAATCCACAGGAGGAAACATAACGGAAATACACGACTTAACCATAGGAAGTTAACAAAAAGAAGAAAAGGAAACAGGAAAAGGAAAATATCTTACTACACCTTTTAGATATTGACGGAAGAAGTGACCTCCATGTTAGCTGATATATGGTCTTTCTGGTTCTCTACGTACCTCACACACCAATTCACACATGTACAAAAGGACAATGTATATATGACACGTTTGACAAGATATTAGCAGCAGCAAATCAAATCGAAGAAGAAGGGTTTCAAAGTTTGAAGAAATTGTGAGTACACAAGCATTTGGTGGACTTTTTCTGAATTATTGAAGAGAAGGTTGGACTTTGTAAAGGATATTCTCAGTGCAGTGTATAGTAACCAAACCAAGTGCCTTCTTTTCTTCCTTTTTAAGAAAGGATATACAGACAATTTAAATTATTACATCTGTTGTGATGAGTTGAGTTGGGAATCTCTGCTCTCTCAGACCCATGAATAGCACTGCATATGGAGAGATTGGCAAATTGCTTGCTTTGAGGTTGATTTCCATTATTTTACTCCAAGTCTAGTGATGCTAGCATAGTAGCATGTGACACTTATTCACCAAATATATATCTACATATCTCCATAAGTTAAAAATAAAACTCATATACATTAATTTCACTTACATTTGGGGTGTGTTTCAATTAAATATTCTTTGGTATTACTTAAAGAATAATATGCAATGCCAAAATTTGGTGTTGGTGTAATATTTTAACTACTTAAAAATATATAGCTTTTATCAATTGGGACTGCGGGAATTTAAACTTAGGAACTTTACATTAAAAATATGTAGTTAAAATCTGTCTAATGAAAACAGCATTAGTTCCCGCGGCGAAAGGGATTAGTCACTGCTGTCGGCGGTGGATACCCTTGGGTCTCACCTAAAAAAAGAAAACAACATTAGTTTAGAGTACTAATAAAGGCTATAGTAAATGAAGACTTTCATCCCATTTCACGGGCATCATGTGTTAGAATTGCTGCAAAGTGAGGATTGTGGAAGAGAAAGTTTTGAGGTAAATGGTTATTTAATTTCTATATTATCCTTCAAGGTTGGAAGTAGATGTGTAAAACACCCACATAACATCAGTAAGTTAGGGTTGACTTACATAAAACATTCGCGGTCAATTGCATGATCAGTGGAAACAAAACAAAGCAAAGAACGACAAAAACTAATTAATTGTTGTTGCCAATCAGAATAAAAATAAGCAATGTCTAAAAGTAAATAAATAAGTAATATTATAATAATAACAAAGCAGAACAATTTTCTTATAACGGGGATAACACAGTTCATTATTTCCGACCATAAATGCAATGACACTGTAAAGTTATTTTGTGTGTCATTGCGCTATTAGTCGGAGATAGCAAAAACAGTGTTATCCTTGTTACATAAAAGTCTCTCTCCGAATAGACGAGACGAGGACCATATCAAATCAAGTTTTCTTATCCAAAAACCTCAACACATGTATGAACTGAAGTTGACATTAAATAAAAGAAGGTAAAAAATCACTTTGGTCCATATAGTTTACCACTTTTACTACAAATGTCCTTATAGTTTCAATTTGATCAATTTTGTCCTTATATAGTTTCAATTCCAAGCAATTTAAGCATAGTCCCCAAAAAATTTGTCAAATTACTCTAAAATGGAGGGGCATTTGGGTCCAATCTTTTAGCCCCTACCCAACCACTTGATAACCACCTTCTCCCATCCCTCCTCCCCCTCCCAACCAACCTCTTCCTCCTAACTCAACCCACTCCCCACCCTATAGCCACAACCCAACCACTCCCACAACCACCTTATCCCCTCCCCTTCCCGATCCAACATTATGCTACCCTCCCTCCACAACCACCTTTTCCCCTCTATCTCTCTATTATCAAAATCAAAACTTAATTTCATGCATGCATGCCCAAAACTTCTCATCATGAACCCAAGGTAAGGGACTTTGGGACTTGAAAGCATACGAAAAGTTACAATAGGGGTTGTTGGGGTGGTTGGGGAGGGGCTACAAGATTGGACCAAAATGACCCTCCATATTAAAGTAGTTTGACAAAAAATTTGGGGTTGTCCTTGAATTACTTGGAATTGAAACTACATGGACAAAATTGATCCAATTGAAACTACATGGATCATAATGGTAAAAATAGTAAACTACAAGGACTAAAAATGAATTTTTGCCATAAAAGAATGTAGATAAAAATATTGTTCAGCTGCCAACAGTATCTAGCATTCCAGAGGTCTAAAGTTCGAATCCTCACGACAGTGTCTCATATGTAGTTTAGATTACTATTTGTACTAAATAAATAAATAATTATATACTGTTCAAGTATACCTTCCACGGAATCCACGCCAAGATCCAGGGAACGCTTGGGCTTCAGCTTTGCAGAGGAAAAAAATATCTATCTACATTTTTAATGTCAGTTTATATATAAATTATAAAATGCCGAATGCTTCACCCCAAAGTTTCCTCCTATACCATGCGTGAATTAAGAACAAATTAAGGCCCATTACCTTCCAACAGCAAAGCCCCCTCAAGTTTGAAACTGGGCACTTGAATCTTTGACCAAAAAGACAGTGACTCCAAGAGTCCAAAGTTAGCTGTGTGGTAGTTGAGCCTTGACCCCAACCTAACTTGAAAATATAAATAAGCGCCGTTCTCAAGTGGTGAGCGTTTACATCGTAAAAGCCCATTCCAAGTAAAATGTCGTAAGGAGTAATTATAGTGTGGTACTTAGTATTTTTAAGAAACTAAAAACCAATTATGATTGAGTTTTTCTATTTATATTTCGCACTCCTTTTTTGTTCACCCTATATTCTAAGTTCACCCCAATTTCTTATTCAAATTTTTAGACTTTCTAAGAAAACCCACTATCTTCCCAAATTACCCTTAAATACACACCCATCACCCCACACCTTTCTATCTTGCCTCTCACCACTCTAAATTCACCTCAAACTCACATTACTTAAAAAGATAAAAGCATTGTTGTCAAATGTGTAGCAGCATTGTTTTATTATTTTAAAAAAACAATTTTTTTTTTATTGTTCAGCAAAGCAAACCCATGTGGCAAATTCCAGATTATATATCAATCAAAGGCTTAAGTAGGCACTGTTTCTTTTGCTTCACAGTCAAGGTATGCTTTTTTTTTTTCCCCTCCAGTTTTTTTTCCTTGATTATGATTATTTATGATTTGTTTGTTTGATTATGATTTGTTGTATTTAGGGTTTGTGAAGAGAAGATGAGAGTGTAGTAGATTTCTTGTATTGAAATAGAAGAGTAATCTGACAATAGAGTGTAGAGGAGTCTGTGTTTTTTCTAAAACTTATATGAAGAGTGGTGGGGTGTGTGTATAGATGGATTATGGTAAAGTATTAAGTTGGATGACCTTTTTTATGTTTTTATACAATAATAAAACTTAAGAGCTTAATGATTTAAATATTGGGGTGAACAAAGAAAAGTGTGAAGTTCAAATAAAAAAACTTTTATGATTTGATATGTCTTTTTTAAAAATTAAAAAAAAATTATAATCAAATAATGATTTGATATGTGTTATACTTATAAGGAGAATTATTAAAAAAAAAGTAAAAAATAAAAAAGACGCATGTTAAATTTTGATAGACTAATTAGAAGGAGAAGGGTTCCTCCATCCCAAATTTAATACACTGTTATAATATGTTGAATTTATTGTTGGAAATTGGCTCAAATGTAGAAGAATTTTGGAGTTGCCCATGTGAGTAAATGTTGGCTTACTATGAGGTCAAAAAGGGTGGATTGTTTGGTAGCCATCCATTGGTAAGTTTGGTAGCCAACAAATGAATAGTTGAAGCTTGCATTCACACTCTTGCATCTTTGGCTATAAATTGGAAGCAAATGGTTCCATTTAGAGCATCACACCAAGTGTTGAGTAGAAGAGAAAAATAGCAAGAAAGGCATCTTGCCAAAGAGAGAAACATTTCTCTCTAATTGTTCTTTGCTTTGTATCATTGTTTTCTCTTCAATTGTTGTGAGAGTGAGACTTGGGTGTATTTGGGGCTTTGGGTTTTCTTGAGTGATAAACACTTTGTATACTCTCTTTGATTATAGTGGATTACTCCGTCGTCTCTAAACTGGATGTAGGCATTGCCGAACAAGTATAAATCTTGGTGTTCTTGTTGGTGTTGTTTTGTGTTCCATTTATCTCATGCCAGTTGTTGTTTATTTTTCACTCACAATTGGTTGACGCTTCCGCACAACAAGTGGTATCAAGCTCCAGTTTTCGCCTGGGGTTTTGTAAGAGTGAAAAATTCGTCGGAGCTACAGTTCCGTGAATAGTGTCGGCGCTACAGTTTCAGTGAAAAAGTGAACCTGCTACAGTCGTGAACAATGCTGTATTTGTGAACAGTGCCGGATTTGATGGCTGGAGATAAAGATGAACTTGTGAAGGAGAAGGAGTCGGATCTCATCGTCATCGACATCTACATCCAATAGACATCCAATCACCACTACGAGGTTAGAGGTTGATAAATTCAATGGCTCTAATAATTTTGGTATGTGGCAATGTGAAGTTATGGATGTGTTGTATCAACAAGAGTTGGATATGGTTCTGGAGGATAAACCAGAAGATATTGATGACAAGCAATGAACGCAAATTAATCTTCATGCTTGTGCTGCTATTCGATCGTTCCTTGATAAAGAGTTGAAATACCCGTATATGAAGGAAACTTCTGCTAAGGAATTTTGGACGAAATTGGAGGAAAAGTATATGACCAAGAGCGCAGGAAATCGGCTCTTCTTGAAAAAGCGACTCTTCCAATTTCAATATCGTTCAGGTATTTCTATGCACTAACACCTCAATGATTATAATAAAATACTTGCTGATTTAGCAAACCTTGATGTGAAAATTCCTGACGAGGATAAGGCACTATGTTTGTTAAATTCATTGCCCGATGATTATGATCATTTGACAACTACTTTGTTGTATGGAAAATCCGAGGTGAAACTTGAGGAGGTGTCTGCGGCTTTGGTGAATCATGAGTGTCGTAAGAAGGACCAGAAGACTCACAATTCACAAACCGAGGCACTAGTTGCAAGGGGTCGAACAGAGGAAAGAAAATCTGGGAAACGGGGAAAGTTTCCTGCCATAGACGAATGTGCCTTTTGTCGCCAAAAGGGTCATTGGAAGAAAGACTGCCCCAAATTGAAGAACAAAGAGAACGAGAAAGCGGATTCTAAAGCAAATGTTGCAAAATCTGGAGATGATGATTTCGAGTTTGCTTTGGCTAGTTCATCTCTCGATGGTCACTCCGAGGAGTGGATTTTGGATTCAGGTTGCACCTATCATATGTGTCCCATACGGGAATGGTTTTCTAGCTTCGATGAGTTGGATGGTGGAGTTGTTTTGATGGGCAATAATAATGCCTGCAAAACACAAGGGATAGGCAAAATCTGTTTGAAGATGCATGATGGAACAATCAGAGAATTGAGTGATGTTCGGTATGTACCGGATATGAAGAATAATCTCATCTCATTGGACGCTTTGGAATCCAAGGGTCTCAAGATCACCATGGATGGTGGAGTTCTTAAAGATGTGTACGGGGCACTGGTGGTGATGAAAGGTACAAGACGAAATAACTTGTATTTCTTGCAGGGGAGCACAGTTATTGGTGGAGCAGCTGTCAGGGAAGCCTAACGCAGATAGTACATACACCACGAGGTTATGGCATATGCGTCTTGGGCATGCTGGTGAAAAAGAGTTGCAAGGATTGGTGAAGCAAGGCTTATTGAAGGGTGCAAAGGCATGCAAATTGGAATTTTGTGAACATTGTGTGCTTGGTAAGCAAACTATAATGACATTTGATACCGCTATTCACCACACTAATGGCATTCTAGATTATGTTCACACTGATATTTGGGGACCTTCCAAGAATGCACCTTGGGGAGGTTGCCATTATTTGGTCTCCGTTATTGATGACTTCTCTAGAAGAGTATGAGTGTACACCATGAAGCGTAAAGATGAAGTCTTGAAGATATTCCTGAAGTGTAAATAGATGATTACGCAAAGCGATCGAAAGATCAAGACTCTAGAGATCAGACAATGGTGGTGAATATAGGTCTGATCCTTTCTTGAAAGGTTGTCAAGATGAGGGTATTGTGAGGCACTTCACGGTTAGGGAGACATTGCAACAAAATGGGGTGGCAGAGCGCATGAACCGTACTTTGCTTGAGAAAGTTCGGTGTATGTTGTCTAATGCTGGATTAGGCAAGGCGTTTTGGGCTAAGGCAATTAGTTATGTAAGTCATCTCATTAATTGGTTGCTGGCCTACGAAACGAGGCAAAACGCCCATGGAGGTGTGGTCTAGTAAACCTTGTACTGATTACAAGTATTTACATATATTTGGTTGTTCTGCTTACTACCATGTCAGGGAAAGCAAGTTGGATCCAAGAGCAAAGAAAGCTTTGTTTATGGGCTTTAGCACTGGCGTGAAGGGATACCGACTCTTGGTGTCCAAATGAGAAGAAATTTATTGTAAGCAGATATGTGATTTTTGATGAGGCTGCTATGGTTAATCAGAACAAGCATGAATGTGAAATTGAAGCTACCAAGACCATGAGTGGTTCAAAGCAGGTGGAGTTACTAAAGACTCAAGTTGTTCCAGGTAAGGTCTAATGTTAGAGACACTAGTCCTACAGTTGATTCTAATGAAGAGGACAAAGATGATGAAGAGGAGGCACCTACCCAAGAGCCTCCACAGCAACAAAATTGGGTGTATGCCAAGAAGATGGAATCCTTGGAAAAAGATAATGTAAGATTCGAAGCCAGATTGGTAGCTAAAGGCTATGCTCAAGAAGGAAGGCATTGACTACAATGAGGTATTTTCTTTGGTAGTAAAACATTCTTCTATTCGTATTTTGTTGGTTTTGGTTGCGCAATCAAAGAGAGTATACAAAGTGTTTATCACTCAAGAAAACCCAAAGCCCCAAATACACCCAAGTCTCACTCTCACAACAATTGAAGAGAAAACAATGATACAAAGCAAAGAACAATTAGAGAGAATGTTTCTCTCTTTGGAAAGATGCTTTTCTTGCTATTTTTCTCTTCTACTCAACACTTGGTGTGATGCTCCAAATGGAACCATTTGCTTCCAATTTATAGCCAAAGATGCAAGAGTGTGAATGCAAGCTTCAACTATTCATTTGTTGGCTACCAAACTTACCAATGGATGGCTACCAAACAATCCACCCTTTTTGACCTCATAGTAAGCCAACATTTACTCACATGGGCAACTAACTTTGACTCACATGGGCAACTCCAAAATTCTTCTACATTTGAGCCAATTTCCAACAATCTCCACCTTGGCTCAACATGTAACAAACTCTCATAGTAACACTCCAAATGGTCGTCTCCCAATCCCCTAAGGGGCAATCAACAAATTTTACGAATCTCAATCAAGTCCAAGCAACGCTTAAACTTGAACAACGAAATTGGCTTCGTCGACCTATCAAATTGCTTGTACCATTGTCTTGGAGACTGCTTCAAGCCATACAATGATTTCTGCAATTTGCAAACTCAATTTTTCTTTCCAGCAACACTAAAAACTTCTGGCTGAGACATATAGATCTCCAAATCACCATGTAAGAAAGAAGTCTTGACATCAAGTTGAGCCAACTTCAGGTTCGTCGTCTCCAAATTGGATGTAGGCATTGCCAAACCAGGATAAATCTTGGTATTCTTGTTGGTGTTGTTTTGTATTCCATTTATCTCATGCCAGTTGTCGTTTATTTTTCACTCACAATTCCGTTGACGCTTTCGCACAACATTTATAGCAGCATTACAAGTTATATTAGCGTCGCGTACAATACAATTGCTTTCAAAAGAACTAAGCATTTTAACAATAGCAATGGGAAGATGAATTTTGACACTTTGTTGATATCACGACTTGTCGTATGTATATCAACAAGTAACATGTCTGGAAAAAATAACAATGAACATGTCATTTTGCATTGAAAATGAGAGGTATTTAAGATAGTCGACAAGTCGTGCAATGCTCTCTGATCTCATGGTCTCATATTCTCATGGAAGGCGACGTGTCGGTTGTCATATATTTGACAAGAGACCAGACTTATACAACGAACAACGTGTCATTTGGATGACTCCGTTCCATAGTCTTTCTTTCTTTCTAGTCCGAACTTGTTTTACTCTATTCCACTGTTGATCAGTCTATTTGCTGGACACCACAGGCCTGCCCATATTTTTAGGATTTATTTTTCTCTGTCATCTTTTTCTTTTCTTTTTTTTTTCTTTTTGATACAAGAGATATTTTTTATGGTCGGTCATTTTTATCATATGGTTACATCCTTCTGGATGTTTGAATAATGTAGAGAGCCGCTAAACTCTAATCAGAATTTTTAAAAAATAGAAAGTTTGTTGGAGTTGTGTTTTGCCTTCGTTCTGGCCAAAATGGGTATCTCTCAAATATTTGAAGTTATATGGGCTTAAATCTCATAGAATAAGCAGCAGTCTTTGAAAAAAATCATGCACAATGAATTCTCTATAAACAGATTACAATCCAATTACATTGTGCTCCTGATAAGTTTATCTGAGAATTTAGCCTCAGGAACACATATTTAGACAAAATGTCTACATACAAACATCAGATGCAAAATGGGACACTACACAAGCAAAGCAAGGAACTTAATAAAATACACAATCTTGCTGCAATGACACAAGAATCAGAATCAAAATCCCAAGAAAAATAAAAGGTCAGCAATATTGAATTGCAGCTTGCATTCTCTAATTACACTATTGCATGTTTCTTATGCTTTGGGGCAAGCATAATTTTGGGAAGGGATGCGCTGTTAGTACCTACTTCCATGTGCCTGCAAACCCAACACAAATATTCAAAATCTGATCAATTCAACTATATATGGTAAAATCACATGTTTACTTCTTCTTCTTTTTGCTTTTTTTTTTTCTTTTTTAAAATCATGTTTGTTCATAATCAATTAGTATGAGATTTTAGGTTGAGCAATACTCACATCAAATGCAACAAGAGATCTGCAGTAGTTGGTGTTTGTGAGCACTGTACTGCTGGAGCCACATTCACTTTCTTTGAGTGAAACTGTGGACCTGTCGAGCTTGATATACCAAGGATACTGGTAATTCTGAGCTGTTGAACTCACTTGAGAAGATGACCTCTGCATCTTCACAGCCCTTGGTATGTTCCTTCCTTCCATGGAAGCCCTCCGCGGCCGGCTTGGCTGCCTCTCAATTGAATCTGCAGGCCTTTGCTTTGGTGCACTCTGCGACCGGGCTTTCGCCTTTGAAGATTGTGTGTTTGCCATGTAATTTGGAAACAAAGGGTAGTCATAGGACAGAGGCTCTCCATAATCTGGCCTAGGAAAAGCAAAGGGTGCTCTTGAAGGGTCAAGTTTGGACATGGCAGAAAAGCACTGAGGGCTGCTTTGTGCTGTGCCAAAAGAATAGTCCTCAAACTGTGCACTGCAGGCTCCAGGGCTCATGTCAGTGAGAGCTGATGGAGCTGGGGAGAGCTGGTTGTAGCTGTCTTGGTTTGAGTATGCTTGATTTGGTGCATGCTGAGTGGAAAATCTGTGTTCTGTTCTCTCTGTTTGTGAGAGGTTTGAATAGCTGCTATTTCTGCTCTTCAAAATTCCCTTTGACTCTCCAAGATCCATCTCCACAATCTTAATGTTCTCTTCCATGCCTCTGTCCATTTCCTACATGTACATAACCACATTGTACTGATTTTTAATGGGAATTTCATGGCATAAAGAGAAAGAACATTGCAATTCAAAATAAAGCAAAACAAAGAAATTGTTAATTAATAAATGTGGTTCTATACTTCTCATCCTATGAAACTTACATTATATGTATGCCGGAACCGGTTTTCCTGCAAAGATCTTCTGGGGGTGGAATGTCTAGGAGGAATAACAGTATTTTCATCTTCAGCCATCCGGATCCTCTGAGCCCGAGCTCGAGCCTGTGCTGTCACCAATGCCTGCACGCACCTTAGTGTAGCCTTGGCCTGTTTTCTCACCAGGTGACCCCTTACCAACGCCTGCAACTTCACTAATCCTTTCAAGGCACACAGTGCTTTTCTTGCCTACAACAACAAACCAATACAATAGTTCTCATTTCATTTTCGTGACATTTGATCATTTACATAACAGTGAAGTCAGAGCATCTAACGCAAAATCAATTGGCAATTAGCGGGGAGATATTAATAGGGAATTCCAGAGTTACATACCAAATATGAACGGAAGACAGATTGAATTTTGACAGCAGCTGCCTCTTCAGATGCACTGGCTTTCTCATTGGCAGCTGCTGTAAGCCGGATCACAGCGGCTGCAGCTGCATCAGAGACTGCAGCTGTGGCCGCAGCTATAGCCAGGGCATGTTTTTTCTGCTCATACTTCTCAGTCTCCAATGCGGTGTGCATAGGCGGTGCTGTGGTGGGCATTGCATCTATAAAACTGGAGTCTCTTGGAGCTGCAGCTGATGCTGCTGCTGCTGTGGCTGATGCTGCTGCTGCTGTGGCTGATGATCTTCTGAAACTCCATCTCCTCTTCTCTTTCGGTGTTGTCTGTGAATTGGAAATTGGAGTAGTGGGATTCTCATGGCTTGCAGCAGAACAACTCTGGTTTGTGGGACATTTTTCCTTGTCCTTGTCCTTGTCCTTCTTTCCTGTCAAGAAGCTTCTAAGCCATTTGCCTGTCTTCCCCATCTGAGTAAGATATGTGTGCTTCTAAGCTGCCATTGCACCGTCAACAACAACAACATAGAAAGAAGAAAGCAACAAGATAGATCGTTTGTTCTCGATAGGTAGCTTTCAAAATTATAATGCTCCTCCTTTGTTACAAGTCACAGCTTTCTTTCTTTCTTTTTTCTTTAACAGCCTGGTCTTTTGTTGCATTATTCCTTCTCTGTTATTAACTTTAAAAATGTAACTTCTCAGATGGTGATAATATTTGGTTCAACCTTTTTTTTTTTTTTTTTTTTTGGTTTCAAGGCTCCTTGAGGATTAAGCTGCCCAATAATAAGGCAGTAGCAGCCAACCTCAAGGAATATATATAATTTTTGACAGAGATTCCTTGCCTTCACTAAATATATGCTAGTACCCGTCCTTGAGGTAATTCAGATTTTGATATGGTCATCAAGGGTGTTTTGGTAATAATATTGAATGGAGAGGATCAGAAACCATGTGAAAATGGGTCGAGAAGAGGCAGCATCCTTGTAAAATACTCATTTTTTAAGGGGTCCATTAGTGGGTTTTTGTCATTTTTTGTTTAATTAATTAATTAATTGATTGGCCTTATGGGAGGTTGTGGGTTCCACAGAGAAGTGTTGTGAGTTAAGGAGGTGGTTCTGATTCTTCACGTGCTCATCCGATCCCAGCTGTTGGAGTCGAGCCTACGTTTTTCATGATCCCAAGTGAAGCTGTGTGAAGGTAATCTTTTGATACCATTACCCTCCACCAAGCATGGTCCAAGAGCCTTTACTATTCGTTCTGGAGAGTAGGTTCTCGGATCTGTGGCAAAGAAATTAATAATGAATGGTATTAGAGTACTGCTACGTGGTCAGATGAAAGTGTATAATGGGTTTATATTAACAATACGTGACAATATTACGATCAATATACGTGACAACATCATATGACAATGTTACGGTGAACTCCTGCACAAGATAAAAGTGTGAAGAGAGGTTATAAGGGGGAGGGGTTAGTTAATGTGAATCACAATTACATGCATGTGACGTTCTGCCATATATGCCCATACATGTTGCTGATAGCAGGGCCTCAGGTCCGGGCAGAAGAGACAAGTGTTAGGGTGTGTTCATTTGAAGCAACATGTCATGTGACAGAAAAAAGAAAAAAAATGTTACATCTAGGAAATGGTGGTCACCAATTGGTCTCTAGCCACACGAGCAAAATTCATACAGACACAGCGCATGGCATTCAATTACCGGATGACCTTATGTTTTTAGGGTTCGTGATAAGAATGATGCAACACTACATTTTCTCATCACATTATGTTGGAAGTGAGGCATTCTATTTCTTGTTGAGTCAATTATTATGATCAATTGTTAATTTCACGTATTAGCCGTCACATAACGTGATAAAAAGTATTCTCAAACATTAAACATAATCCTCCACAAAATATACAAATCCAATGGTCAAATCTATTATATATGCATGAATTATTTATACTTAATATAAAAATATTTAAGTAAATCATGAAAAATTAACAGGGAAACTCCAGCTTCTTGAAAGAGTTTGGGGTTCGTACGTGAACATCAAATTGATGGTGTTTGTCCCCAACTTACACATCATACATACAGTTGAAGCATGAGTAAACTGTATTATTATTCTACTAATTAATATATCCCTATAATAAATCAAATTAGTTGGCAGTCACATGCTATGTGTTTATATGCTTCCCCTTGGACTATGTGTTTGCTTGCTTCATGGAAGCATCCTTCACTGTTAATCTCTTCAATTCTTAATTAAATTACTAATTAGAAGGCATCTCTTAAACAAATTATAATTTAGAAAAATGTGGGGTTATCCATGAATTCTCATGAATTGGAAATTTGGAATTAAGACAAAAGTTCCACATATTTTTAATAAATAAATAAAAGATAAAAGTCTTCCCATCCAAATCATTATAACCTCATGGAAGATGACAACAAATACATTTGAAAGGGATATTATTGGAGTGAAGTATTTATGAACACCATATATAATTTATTTGATTTTTAAAATATATTTTAGCTCTGATTCACAAGATCTATTAGGTGGGGTCAGCATTGACATCTTTGTTTTTGAAGCAATATTAATAATTATAGTTAAGACAGAGATTAAGGGGCTGATTTATACTCAGGGTGCAATTGTTACAATGTCTGTTTAAGTGATCACCACATCAAAAAGTTGCAGGTTGAAAATGCATGTGAAATGTGATCATGAGCTGCTTCTGTGCATATGATGACACATTTTTCCATCTGTAATGAAATGAGAAACTAGGTAGCATATTATCTTGTGACTTTCTAGGTAACCTCAAGTTTGTCGATTGTCTGATCTTGTGTTTTGTCGATTGTCTGAAGAATGCATACTGATTGACCGATCAACCTGCTGTATAAAATTTGATTATCCGCAAATGCGATGAACCCTATGATAAAAAAAAAGGTGATTGAAAGTTATGTCGAGAAGGGAATGGTAACCAAATGGCAACAAAATTCGACATCTTTCATTGCTCTTGGATCATGTCGGGTTTGTTCTTCTAGTGAGTGGCATGTATATCTTTTGGAATGCTCAACTTACGAGGCAGGCAACAACCACATATTATTATTATCACACCCCCAAAATAAGAATAGCTTTCCTTCAACTTGGTTACCAAATTTTTCTTCCATTAAATTATCAAGCATATAGGTGTTAAAAAATTGCTGCTTGGTATCACTAATCTGGAACACTATTTTTATTAGTGAAGCAACTACATTATTTTTATGGGAGTTGTAAGTTCTAATGATTAACATCGTCTCAAGTTCTGAGTTCACATCTCCTTCTTTTAATATTAATTTATAAAATAACTTATACAAAGAAAATAACGTAAAAATTGAGCAATAACTTATATGTTTATTGAGAGGTGTCGCATAAATTGCACAAATATTATCCTCAATTTAAGCGTCAAGTCCAATACATGGTTAAGTCCAAGTTGATCAAGACCAAATCACCATCATATCAGAAATTATGTGAATCGAAATTCCTACGCTTGATTTTCTCAACAACAAAAAAAAGACATATGCGCTTGAAGAATCAATTCAAGCAGTATCTTGGTATTTAAAAGCTATTAATTAGAAGAATATTGATATGCTGCAGTGGTTGTCAATGTTTTTTTTTTTCTTCCCGAAATCTGAAACAATCGCTTGCAATAGCTTCATGTGAAAAACAAATCAGAAAGATTAGATATAGTAGGCACGAGATTCTTTTTTTGGGGTCAAAGATAGGATTCCTTAATCCCAAAAGAAAAACCAACGAATACACAAAGCCCAGAAGGCTGGAACTAACAAAGAAAAATTAACAGTTCGAAGGGATACAAACAAAGGTACATATGCGAAGCTTCAGGTAGGCTCTCAAAAGCGAGGAGGAGTTTGAGGAGAAGAGAAACGGGGAGGACAGAGATGTTTGAGAAAAGAGACATAAGAGTAACCGCGTCAAGTTACCATCATTTTTTAAAAAAAAACATAAATTACCCTATATGACATGGCCAAGTTATAAACATTGAATTGCTTGGACGATTCAAATGTTGCGGAATGTGAATAAATGAGTAAACTCTAAATACAGCGATTCGGAATCCCCTTTTTACGGTGTATAATTAAACAACTAGCTTTAAAATTACAAGAGGAAAGTCTTAAAACTCTAGTTACCTTTGACGGGGTCCTAAAACCTTCACTTTCTTCCATGGTTTCTCTATACTCACTTGTCATTTTCATTGCACTCAAACAGACTTCTGCGGTGACAATTAATCAGCACCAAACCAAATAATAAATTGTTTGGCCAAAATATTGTATCTAACTTGTAATGATGATGGTGTACGAAACCCGTACTGTAGCAATTGTATCTATTGTCATGGATTGGTTTGGTTTCATTATCTAGTAGTAACTTTCTAGCTGAATCTGTAGAGAACCCATACGTGACCATTCAACCGGGGCCAGTGGTCCTCCCACAAAAACCCGAACTTTCATTTTCCTTGTAGCTCATTTAAGTCCATGCATTTCCATCACATATTTACTATCAAGCTACATGGCTCTTTTCTTTTTCTTTTTTGTTGTGTATCTAATTTCTCACACAATTAAAATGTTGTGGGGCTCTTAATGTACTTTTGGGCCTAATGCCAACAAAGGGTTATTTCTTATATCGTGAGGTTGTAATCAGACTTTGTTGCAATTCTTTATTCAACAATTTTCGTTCATAAGATTTAAATTCATGACTTTTTAAACTAAAAAAAAAACTTAAAGATGCATTTCTACATGATTATCATATCATCCAAATAAATAGTTATAGTAATGTGTGAGACTTGTTAGTGGACTTTACAATTTTGAAGTGTGATAAACACCCTTAAACTCGAGACATTACAAATTCAATCCAGTCCAATATAATTTAATATTGGAAATTCCAATATAAAACCCACCAAACCAAAGGAGACTCCAAGTTCAAATTATGGTGGAAATTCCAATTTTAAGTGCTTGATTATAAAGGTTTTTGCTTTGGTGCTAGAATGTTGCATTCAAATAACTTAGATTATTAGGCTGTCGTTTTTTTTTTTTTTTAGTCGTTCACCTTATAAATGAATTTATACAATGAATCCAAGGGGGAAAAAAGTTCACCGAGACAAATACACATAAAAGAGGTTAACTAGAATAATGACATGATGTGAAAGAAACTTCCCTATCTCCGTTTCATTGTCTCATTATTTTTATTATTTTCCTCATGTCATCTATCGGAGGAAGAATGAGATGGAGAAAGAGAGGGGCAATGAATTGTTTCTCTATGCTTAGGTTAGGCCGGCCAGAAAGTAACAACCAAACTAGTGTTTGCATAGGCATTCTAAGAAGTCTCGTCTTTCACTTTCTTAGATATTAATTGCGTGCCCACCAAGTCCCTGACGTGCCCAAATTGACTTGAATTAATGCTTTTGGTTTTCCTTCAGAGTGTATAATTGAGGAAGATGATTATGTGCTCAAAAAGATGATATAGCTCTTCTTGTTTTTGTCACAATAGAAATAAATAAAAAATATGGCTGGGCTTGGAAGGTTTCCTGGGGTGGATCTGCCTCCAAGAAGAAGAAAACAAACCCACCGTCAAGAAAGTTATGCCAAGTATAGAGAAGCACCACCGCTGAGGGAATGGCTGGAGCCATCCGTGAACCAAGTGACCTCCATGGATTTGGATGAAGCAACTCACAAAGCTCGCAGGAGGCTAGAGAAGAGGCTTGGCTATTGCAGACCCTCCTCAAGGTTCTGCCTCTTCTCTTTGTTTTTCTCCTTACTCAGCTAGTCTCTTATATATACATTTACCAATTCTTTTTAAATTCTTTTTATTATTGAACATGTACCCAATTGATCAAATAAGTAGAAAAGATGCTGCAATGGGTTCAAATTCAAAAGGATTGGGCAGGTCATGGGGCTTCTTCTCTGTGATCAGCAGAAATGTAACAGCAGACAGAGAGGTTTGTGCTATTTGCTTAGAAAGTTTTGAGGCAGGAGAGCAGGCCATGGACCTCAGTTGTGCCCATAAGTTCCACTCCAATTGTCTTCTGCCATGGCTTCATGCCCATCCAGATTGCCCTTATTGTAGGACCCCTGTTTCTTAATATTCAACCAAGCAGAAACAGCCATCCAGTTCCAGATTCCAGAGCTAGCTGCAGGGCATGGCTGCATTATGCATGCCCATTTTGAAAAGATAGTTTCACATTCTTGGTTGTATCAGCAATCTTGTTAAATAATGTGCAGTACTTACTTGTAAGATTTATAGTTGGCTGAAAGATGTTATTTTACTAGGATTATTGCCCATTTGCCTTAGACATATAGACTATATATAGTCCATCTACTAGCCATTTTCTTGAAGATGGCACAAATGGTCTTTATAGGAGGACTTGACAAAATTGGAATTCAGCCCAAGCCAATTCTAGAGAGTCTCGTCCCTCTAGAGGGTACTTGTAAGATACAATATGTTAAATTATTGTCCAATCTATTCAGCTTCAGTATTTGTAAGTTTATCAAACAATGGTCATTCTTCCAACTTTTGGCAAAATAAAATAAAATTATAATAATAAAAAATCAATGGTCATAATATTAGTTTAACTTAATTGAAATAGTCCAATTTAGGTTGAGAGACCTAGGGATGGCAAAAATTCCCAACGGGTTGAGTCTCCGACCCTAATGGAGGGAGATTTCAAGGGAAAATCGGGGTGGGTATGAGGATTCCCCAATTGTAAAATACCCGATCAGTAAAGGGCCATGAATGGTATTGTTATCCCTATCCCCGAACCCGTCCCGGTAAGTCATATTTAATTTGTTTAATTTTTTTTTTACTTTATATTATTTGTATTCAATAATTTGTTAGAATTATGTGTATAATACGTGAATTTTTTGCGTGTTATTGAAAATTTTGTAAACAATATCTGTATTAATCATGAAAAATACGTACGTACATGTTGAACACGAGCATTGTATGTTTGCTTTTTTAAAAACGTGAATTTTACCGAGTCTTGAAGACATATACAAAACACGGATGTATTATTGAAAAATAGGTACGTACGTGTATAATACAGTATTAAACATGAAAGTGCTAAATTCTTTATACGGATAATAACTCTGGAAAAGTGAAAAATCACAAGTGGACAATAGAGACTTGGGTAATGACCTAATAGTAATGGATAATGCTCTAAACTACTCTTATTGATGAACGAAAATTGGGGAAAAAATATAAAAGAAAAAGAGGATCCTAGTGTGTATATATATATAAAGAGTATAGCCATTCGGTTATACTATTCATTAAAAAATAATTATTTATAATATTTAAAAAAAAAAAAGACGGGTAAAGCCGACTGGCTATACTTTTTAAAAATAAAAATATAAAAAAGAGTATAGCCGTGCGGCCGTATCAATTTTTTTTTTTAAAAAATTAAAAATGAGAGGATAGCCGACCGGCTACACTATTTCTTTTTAAAAATTTTAAAAACCGAGTATAGCCGCACGGCTGTACTATTTAACTTAAAAAACGGAGATCTAGGCGAGTCTGGTTTTTTTTTATAAAAAAAATAAATAGTACAGCCGCACGGGTATGCCGAGGATGGCTTTCGGCGGGGTTGATGAAGAAGCTAGCCAATTGTTGGCCACACGAACACGTGGTGACGATGCGTTGGATTTGGGTGAGCTTTTGCTTGGGGTTGTCCTCGATATGCTTTTGTATTGGGAGTACGGCCACCAAACCTTCTCAATGCACCGGTATGTCGAGGATGGCTTTCGGCGGAGTTGATGAATAAGCTAGCGAATTGTTTGCCACTCTCACACGTGTGGGGGTAGGTTGGCTTTGGAAGAAGCTATCCAATCCTCTGAGTGTGCGGTTGAGTTATGATTGGGATTGTTTAGGCATTGCTTGTGTGTGCACGGTGCGAGCTCAATGCACGAGCAAGTCGAGGATGACAATCTTAAGAGTAGCAATGAAAAACCTCGGTTGCCTTCCGAGTGGAGCTGGTAAAGTTTAACCTCGGTGTGCACAGTTGTTTTTAGAAACTAGCCCTATACAAAACACGGATGTATTATTGAAAAATAGGTACATACGTGTATAATACTGTTTAAACATGAAAGTGCTAAATTCTTTATACGGGTAATAATTCTGGAAAAGTGAAAAATCACAAGTGGACAATAGAGACTAGGGTAATTGCCTAATAGTAATGGATAATGCTCTAAACTACTCTTATTGATGAACGAAAATCGGGGAAAAAATATAAAAGAAAAAGAGGATCCTAGTGTGTGTGTGTGTGTGTGTATATATACATATAAAGAGTATAGTCATTCGGTTATACTATTCATTAAAAAATAATTATTTATAATAAATTAAAAAATTTAAAAAAAAAAAGACGGGTAACGCAGAACTGGCCATACTTTTTAAAAATAAAAATATAAAAAGGAGTACAGCCGCACGGCTATACATTTTAAAAAAACCGTAGTATAGCCCCACGACGATACCATTTAAATACATTATATCTAAATGGTATAGCTGACCGGCTATACGATTTAATAAAAATAATAAGAAGAAAAAAATGACCCTCTCCTAGTTGCATTTTTTTATACTTTATATATATTAATTTGGTATAGCCGTGTGGCTATACGAATAAAATACGTACCTTTTTTATTTGGCAAATTACAACTTAAAAGTTCGGCCACTATATAATATTTGTATTTATTTATTTATTTTATTTTAATTAATTTGTATTATTTGTATTCAATAATATGTGAAAATTATGTGTATAATACATGAATTTTGTGTGTGTTATTGAAAATTTTATAAACAATAAGTGTATTAAACATAAAAAATACGTACCTACTTGTTGAATAAGAGTATTGTACGTTTGCTTTTTAAAAAACGTGAATTTTACTGAGTCTTTAAGACATATACAAAACACAGGTGTATTATTGAAAAATAGGTACAAACGTGTATAATACAGGTATTAAACATGAAAGTGCTAAATTCTTTATCCAGGTAATAACTCTGGAAAAGTGAAAAATCAAAAGGGGACAATAGAGACTCGGGTAATGGCCTAATAGTAATGGATATTACTTTAAACTACTCTTATTGATAAACGAAAATCGGGGAAAAAAATATAAATGAAAAAGAGGATCCCAATATATTTAGAAATATATAGGGACTTTCTCCATTATGAAGTGCAACTATGCAGAGTCAATGTGGAGTTCTATTTGTGACCGTTAGATTACTTTTACACTCTAGATTTAAAACATGACTGAGAAAACTCGTTTTCACATCATGTTAAATATCAAAGCTTTTCAGTTAGGGATAGCAACAGGCCTAGTATGGCAATACCATCCCCGTCCCCGATTTTCATCCCCACCCCCATCCCCATTAAACTTGTATACTCCAAGAATATGTGTGCTACAAAGAGGGGAGTATATTCCAAAGAAGTTTCTAATGGAAGTGAAAGGCGGCAAGGTGTAGTACGAAGTGGGTGTAAGGCTAAGATTGCGATTCTGAAGGTAAGAGAATGAACAAAATACATAATTTCTAACTTTGTGGAGGGCCATAATCATGATTTGATAGCCCCTCAGATGGTACATTTGTTGAGATCGCATCACAAAATTTCTGAAGTTAATAAAGTATTGACACAATAATTTGGTGATGTTAATATCCCAACACATCAACAATTTAGTCTTCTTGAAGTGCAAGTAGGAGGGATGCAAAACATTGGATATACAAAGAAAGATTTATATAACTACAAAAGACAATTGCAGAGAAAGATGAAGGGGCATGATGCACAGATGTTGAGTGAGGAAGCAAAAAATGAATCATTCTTTTTTATGATAGAGGCTAACGATGATGATAAGCTTAAACATTGTTTTTGGGCTGATCCAACATCTAGAAGAACTTATAAGTTTTATGGTGATGTGGTTGTATTTGATACCACATACAATACTAATCGGTATGGTATGGTATTCACCATATTGGAAGGGGTTAATAACCATGGTCAAACTATTCTTTTTTGGTTGTGGGTTCTTGAGCAATATGAGACCACTGAGTCTTTTCTTTGGTTGTTTGAGCAATTTAAGATAGCTATGCCTACTGTTCCACTCAATTTAAGACAATCATGGGAAATGCTATTTCACAAGTTTTTCTAGGTGTGTTTCATAGATGTTGCATTTGGCATATTCTGGATAAGTTTTCTCAAAAGATAAACACTTGCATTTATAAGTATGAAAATAGAGATCTTCAAAGTTGTGTGTGGGAATCAGACACAAAGGAAGAATTTGAGTCAACGTGGATGGATGTGGTCCACAATGGTAAACTAAATGATGATGAGTGGCTATCTTCAATCTATAGAATACGTTCAAGATGGGTGCCATCATATGTGAAAGATATTTTTCAGCAAGAATGTCAAGTAGCCAACGAGTAGAGGGTGTTCATGCATTTTTCAAGCTATATATTTCAAAGAAATTCTTTAATGGATTTCATACTACGGTTTAATAGGGCGCTTGCCCAACATCGTCATGAAGAGATAATTGATGATCATGTTGATATAAATGAACAGCCTATGTTGAAATCTCCATTGATAATGGAGAAGCAAATGGCAGCCATTTCTACTTATAAAAAGTAAGAAATAATAAATAAATAAAACTTGGTATAGCCGAGTGGCTATATTATTTCTTTTTAAAAAAAAATAGAAAAACCTTGTATAGCCGAGAGGCTATACTATTTTTTTTTTTTTAAACGGGGTATAGCCGCGCGGTTATACTATTTATTTAAAAATATAAAAAAAAAATACCCGCCTAGGTGCCTTGTGTAAAAACAGTAACGCGCGCGGCTATACTAGTTTTTTTTTAAAACCGTAGAATAGCCGTGCGGCTATACTATTTAAATACATTATATGTAAATGGTATGCGGCTATACTATTAATATAAAAAAATGACCCTCCTAGTTGCATTAGTTTATACTTATAGATATTAATTTGGTATAGCCACGCAGCTATACGAATAAAATTCGTACCTGTTTTATTCGGCAAATTTTTGACAAATTACAAATTAAAAGTTTGACCACTATATAATATTTTAATATTATTTATTTAAAATTTTATTTATTTATATTATTTGTATAAATAAATTATAAAAAAAACCAAGTATAGCCTCCTGGCAACTATACTATTTATTTTTAAAAAAATTAAAAACGGACCTGCCCAACGCCTAGGCGCCCACTTGTCAAAAAAGGTATAGTCGGCTATACTTTTTTTTTTTTAGGGAGTTTCACTAAAATACCCAAAATGGGGGCTGAAATTATAAAAATACCCAACACCCAAAACACTTTATAAACATACCCAAAATCCATCATTACACACACTCAAAACTCATTTATAAACATACCCAAAATCCATCATTACACACATACCCAAAACCTCATTTTGGGTATGTTTCTATGTTTAAATAGTGCTTGGGTATTTTTATAAATACATGTCTAGGATTGGGTATTTGACTAAATATCTATTTTTTTTAATCGTAGTATAGCCGTGGGGCTATAGTATTTAAATACATTATATGTACATGGTATAGCGCGCGGCTATACGACTTAATAAATAAAAAAATTAAGAAAAAATGACCCTCCTATTTGCATTTGTTTATACTTTATAGATATTATTTGGTATCGCGCGCAGCTATATGAATAAAATACGTACGTGTTTTATTCAGTAAAATTTTGGCAAATTATAACTTAAAAGTTCAGCCATTATATAATATTTTTATATATTTTTATATTATTTGTATTCAATAATATGTGAGAATTCTAATCGAGTATAGGGGCGGGGACAGAGATGATATTTTCATACCCGACCCCGAACCCACCCGTTACCATCCCTAAAGGGACCGAACGGTAAAATCAAAATTTACAACGATATAAGAAGGGCATTAGACTGAAAGATATGGACTATTTTGTTGGAAGTGGGTGTATAACAAAGACCGGCCCCCTTTAAACAAGGGCAACCCAAATTAACTTATTTCTTCGCCTGGAATGGGCTTAGGCCCGAGAAAATACAGAAGGGCATCGGACGAACATTGGGCTTGAATTTCGAGTGGCCATACTTATATATTTTATTTTGTTGGACCTTATCAAGTATGCGTTAATATGCTCAGTTGTTCATAATATATCATAAATGATTATAATATGTTCTCTCACAAAAGAAATTACTGTTTTGTGAAAAATAAAGCTCCATAAACATAACATACACCGTTTCATTAAAAAGAAAACATAAACAATTTCAATGGCGAACTAGTTGTTTAATAACATACCACTTCTGCACTCATCTAATAACAAATTATCATAGGTAAGTAAGTGATAGAATACTGAAAGAGAGGAGGGGTTAAACTTTTTTTTGAATAACTAAATGGGGTTAAAACCCTTTTTTTTAATTAGAATAACTTGGAGAAAAAATTAATAGCCTAGGTGATCTCTAGGTCTCTAAAAGGCCAAGTATTTTCTAAGGTAAATATACCATATCGTCAAAGTTGATTTGAAAAGCTAAAATATATATGTAAGCAGTTATTTTTTTAACCAATGTACTATGTCATATTCATCGCCCGAGAAACGCGTAATTTTTCTTTTTTAACCGATATAGTGTCAAGCTCACATAATAATTTGTGCGTGAGTATATCTAGACATTGTAGACCACTAGCAACATTCAGTTAGGTGTTCAAATTTCTTTGTTTTAGGAGTTGAAGATATCACAATTCATAGTATCATCATCATCATTATTATTTGGCTTCCACAGAATGCTGCTGCTTCTGCGGTTTGAGAAGTTTGGATGGTACACGCTAAGAAATTCGGTGGCCCGTGACCCATTGAGCATTGCTCAACCTATGAGTAGCATATAGCTCGTTAATGGCGGGGCGTATATTTCAAAGATGATTGTGCATTTCCAACGGTCCCCTCCCTTCCCTCATCACGTTTGAAATTTTCACTGCCAATTTGGTCGGCTATTGCTTAAACTTCAAGTATAATTCATATTTCTTCTAAATTTTGATTTTTCGAAGTAAAGCTTAACATTTCTTCATAGTTGAGAAAGGCTAAAGCCAAGTGGAGCAGAGGAAGTTAATATTTCATGTTATTCAAGACTCATCTGATTGAATTGTGACATGTGTTATGACAATTGATCAAGCCAGTGTGCTAGGGCCATGCACCCGAATTATTTCCCTTGTTGTATATTATAAAGTAATTTAAGATATCGTTTTGTAGAAAATAAAAAATAAAAAATAAAAGTCATAATAAACATTTTTAATATGAACAGTAAATGTGAATATATTGAGGAAGAATTTATTGCAGAGGATTCAAACCCCAACCTCCAACAACCCACACTTTTCCATGTAAAGTCTATAAACCTCTTTACATCTTAGCCACGTCAACGCGATATCGTATCTTAAGTGCTGAAGCTGCCAATTTGAAGACATCTCCTCCTAAATACGTTCAAAGTCCATCAACAAGTCAATTTAATCACCAGCATTTTCCTCACTGCCCTCCGCTTATCTCTCCTTCCATTTCAGCTTAACCTTGGCTTAGCTTGTGTGCATGTTTCAGACTTGAGATATGGCTTCCACCTTTCTCTGTGCTCTGCTTGCCCTCTTTCTTGCTATTCACTCTGTCTCTGCTGATCCATTGGGCAGCTTACTTGCTCCTATCTTCTCTCCAATCTTGGGTTTGTTTCATTTCACTCTTCTATATCATCTTCAGTATTTTTTTTGTTTTGGGTTTTGTTACTTTATTTATTTATTTATTGGGTTTTCTTTGATTTTCATAAAAAATTTGGGGATGTTGATTTCTGATCACAGATGATGTGTGCAAAAAAGTAGAATGTGGAAAAGGGACTTGCAAGCCTTCTAGCAACAGCACTTTCCCTTTTGAATGTGAATGTGAACCTGGGTGGAAGCAGACTTCTTCTAATCACACTGATCACCTCAAGTTTCTCCCTTGCGTGATTCCCCAATGTAAGGCCTCCATCTTTCAATCTCCCAAATGAGCATTCAAATAGATTATGGATTATATGTTGTAAAAGCAGTCATTTGCTGTTTCTAAGTCAAATAAATTTGTTATGGGAGTGTTTGCTTTTCTGTATAGCTCGTGCAGATGGAGAAAATCTTAATACTGATAGTTATTGATTTTTAGTATTAGCTTGTTTGGTTTTGGAAATCTAGTTTAGATTTAGAGACCAAGAGAGATATGACCTTCCAAAACATAAGTACTTTTTGGGGTACAATGAAGTCAAAGTGTGTGTCCATGACAGGAAGCTCAGCCCGAAAATCGTTAATAAAAAATGCCCATTTAATTCAATTTGGTAGTGCATGTTCTTCACAGACTAACCTTGTCTTGGACTCCAGTCATGTTGAAATTTTTTTGGCTAGGCTTAATGGAGATAAGCATACACATGTAAAGATAAGATTTTGATATCCTACCTATAAGTCAAAGACTGGGATCAGACTGGGATCAGACTGGGATCATAATTCTTCTTTCCTTTTAATTGGTGGATGTACATCCTCGGTTTTAGATATGTTGGCGTGAGTCCTGTTTTAGGTAGGAAATTATTATTAGGATTCTTGTAAATATTGTATTACCTGTTCTATCAGGATTAGCTTTTATCTTTTCCTAGGGTAAAAAGGCATTGTACACTATATATACACCTCTTTGAGAGAAGAAATAATATATCAGAAATTACCATATATCCTTATATTTGACTTGGTATCAGAGCCTAGTTATATTTGCCCTAGCATAGCAGACCTCCCTTACTGCTCCAGATTTCTTCCTTTTTGCCTATTAGTTGTTTTAATTCCTTGCCGTGTTATTTGGCTCCATGGGGGATATGCAGGATTTGTTTAATGAAGATGGCCAATCCAATGAGGTACCACAAATTACCTCAGGGGGTTCCTGGTCAGCCTATGTCAATTGTCAATGTTCATCATGATTCTTCCGCTGCTCCTACAATTGTCAAATTGAATGGAACAAATTATTCAGTTTGGTCCCAACTGCTTGAGTTACATGTTGCTGGGAAGGGAAAATATGGGTATTCTACAGGCGCTTTGCCTGCACCAAGCTCTGGCAGACTCCAATTACAATAAGTGGTATGCTGAAAACGCAGTTGTGAAGGGATGGCTGATTCAGTCTATGGAGCCTGATATTATGCAAATTTTCCTTCCCTACAAAACTGCCAAAGATGTATGGGAGAATGTGAAAAAAACATACTATGATGGCCAAGATCAGTCACAGATTTATGAGTTAACTTGTCGGGCATTCAAGGCGAAAAGTCTGGACGACAACTTGTCACATACTATGCAGAATTGCAAAGTATTTGGCATGAGATTGATTATCGACGACCCAATAAATTTACCAATTCATCAGATATTTTGCTTCGTTAACAGGAGATTGAGATTGAGAGGGTTTATGTATTTTTAGCTGGATTAGATGATGTGTTTGACAGAGTTCGTAGCGATATTCTTCGCATGGATCCGTTTCCGAATTTGGAGAAAGCTTTTTCATGTGTCAGGCGAGAAGACCAGCGGCGATCCACCATGATGGTACCACCAACCCCGATGAACACTTGGAGCTGCTATGGTAGCAAGGAACTCCAGGCCTGCCTCTTCCTACAAACCTGCTGATTCTACAAGGCACTCTATGCCTGCCTCTTCCTACAAACCTGCAGGTTCTACAGCTAACGGACCTCCAGGTTCTACAAGACCCAATGGTCCACAACGAGTTAAACCTCAGAATGGCGAAAGGTGTACTCATTGCAACAGCACGAATCACTTTGTAACTGATTGTTTTAAATTACATGGCTATCCAGAATGGTGGGATGAAGTCAAGGAGCGTAACAAGGCCAAAGTAGCCGCTGAACGATATGCACAAGGCAAGGTCGCACTCTGCATAGGATCTTCCGACCCTTCTGTCCCACAAGCTTCCCCTATGCCATCCGTCTCCTCCTCCACTGTTCCTCCAGGTTTTGCCGCCCTCCCTCCAGGTGATTCGGGCACTTCTTCTAATACCTCAGGTAGTGCTTTTGCTGCTGTTCCTGGCTTAGGTATTGGTTCTGGTTGGATTATTGATTCAGGTGCTTCAAATCACATGACATTTGACTCGACAAATTTGAAGACTCGTACTACTCCTAGCCTTACTAGTATGGCGAATGCGAATGGCCAATCCTACCCCTGACTGGGGCAGGCACTGTTGATCTTTCTCCAAATTTAACTTTGGAACATGTTCTTCTTGTTCCTTCTTTATCCCAGAATTTTATTATCTGTTGGACAAGTGACTGAACAATTAAATTGTTTTGTATTAATCTATCCCTTGTTTTGCCTTCTTCAGGATATTCGAACCCAGGAAATAATTGGGCGTGGTACTAAGAGAGGAGGACTATATTATGTGGATGATGTTTGCACGGGAAAGGCCCTTATTGCTCATGACTCAGCTGCAGACAAGAAGAAACAAATTTGGTTATGGCATTGGCGTTTAGGACATGCTTCTTTTGGTTATTTAAAACATTTATTTCCAGCTTTATTTTTGGATTTGGATATTTCTAGTCTTCAGTGTGAAACTTGTATTCTTGCCAAGAGTCACCGTGTTTCATACCCTATTAGTTTCAATAAGAATGATAAACCTTTTGCTCTTATTCATTCTGATGTATGGGGTCCTTCCCAGTCTCTACAATCTCTGGCATTAGATGGTTTGTGACTTTCGTTGATGATTATACGAGAATGACATGGATATATTTTATGAAAAATAAAAGTGAGGTTTTTGGTCTCTTCAAGCAATTTTATCAGATGGTTCAGACAGTTTTCCACAAAAATTCAGTTTCTGCGATTAGATAATGGAGGTGAATATGTGAATCATGATTTTGTGTCTTTCTTCCAGGATAACGGTCTTCTCCATGAAACTACATGTCCATATACCCCTCAACAAAATGGGGTTGCTGAACGGAAAAATCGTCATATTCTTGAGACGGCCATGAGTATTTTGATAGAAGCTCACATGCCTAAGATGTTTTGGAGTGATGCTATATTATATGCAGTGTATTTATTAAATCGTATGCCCTCTTCTGTCCATGGATACAAGACACCATTGGATGTTTTGACTTCGACACATCCCCTACCGTCAGTCCTGACTCTCCATCCCCGCATTTTTGGTTGTATAGCCTACGTTCACATCCTTAAACACCTACGGTCTAAATTGGATCCATGTGCTCTTAAATGTGTGTTTGTGGGTTTCTCCCCATATTCCAAAGGATATCGATGCTACCATCCTCCTACAAAGCGTACATATGTCACAATGGATGTCACTTTCTCAGAGTTGTCCATGTATTTTCATCATGAATCCAACTCTCCTCTTCAGGGGAGAAGGAGAATATTGAAGAGCAGATTTGGAATTGGACAAGTATGTTACCTGATATTACCATAGAAAGAGAAGAAGTGGTCTGCAATGAAAAAGAAAATGTAGTCACGTTAGTTGAAGACTTGGCATCACATGTTGCTAACCCCACTTTGTTCCCTGCAACTCCACATATCCCACATAATTGTTCTCCCTCTTCTACACCAACAGTACCTGTCCAAATTCCTGAGGCTTCGGATAACCCTGAGGTAAGTACAGAACCACATTTGATTAATACTAATAATTTAAACGATATTGATAATGTTGCAGAAACAAGGTATCAATTGCCTCCCAGACGTAATAGAGGAATTCCACCAGATCGTTTTTCACCTGAAAATTCAAAGAAGTCAAACTACCCAATTACAAACTATGTCTCTACTCATCGATTATCTGAAGCATGTGCAGTTTTTGCTAATCAGATGACAACTGAATTTATTCCATCTAAAGTGCAAGATGCTTTGGTTGCTCCTCAATGGAAGAAAGCTATGGATGAAGAGATGTTGGCTTTGAAAAAAAATCAAACTTGGGATTTAGTTTCATTGCCACAAGGAAAACGACAGTTGAATGCAGATGGATTTTCACAATTAAACACAAGGTAGATGGTACCATCGATAGATACAAGGCGAGATTGGTTGCCAAAGGATATACTCAGACATATGGTGTTGATTATCAGGAAACTTTTGCACCAGTTGCAAAAATAAACACAGTTCGTGTTCTAATATCGCTTGCAGCAAATTTAGATTGGCCACTCCAACAATTTGATGTGAAAAATGCTTTCCTACATGGAGAATTGAAGGAAGAAGTTTATATGAGCCTACCTCCAGGATTTGATCTATCGGAAAATCCAAATTTAGTGTGCAAGTTGAGGAAATCACTCTATGTGTTGAAGCAGTCTCTTAGAGCATGGTTTGGAAAATTCAGTTGTGCCATGAAGAAATATGGTTATCGTCAAAGCAATGCAGATCATACGTTGTTTCTGAAGAGGAGGAAAAGGAAGGTCACTGTTTTAATTATATATGTTGATGATATGATAATAACAGGTGATGATACAGAAGAGATTGATAAATTGAAACATTATTTATCAACTGAGTTTGAGATGAAGGATCTTGGAGGGCTAAAATATTTTTTGGGAATTGAAGTGGCTAGATCTCAACAGGGTATTTTCTTGTCAGAGAAAATATGTGTTAGATTTATTGAATGAAACTGGGATGCTTGGGTGTAAACCTGTTGATACTCCTATTGTGCAGAACCATAATCTTGAGATTCTTCCAGATCAAGTTCCAACAAATAAAGACAGGTATTAGAGGTTAGTTGGAAGACTTATTTATTTATCTCACACCAGGCCAGATATTGCTTATGCTGTTAGTGTTGTGAGTCAATTTATGCATTCACCTAGTAAAGTTCATATGGAAGGTTATGCGAATTTTGCAGGATCTGAAGTCTGCACCTGGCAAAGGGCTGATGTTCTCAAAACATGGACATTTGGAAATTGAAGGTTTTACAGATGCTGATTGGGCAGGAAATTGAAACTGATAGGCGTTCAACATCAGGTTATTTTACATTTGTGGGTGGTAACCTTGTTACTTGGCGAAGCAAGAAACAGAAGGTTTGTTCTTTGTCCAGGTAGAAGCTAAGTATCGAAGCATGGTTCATGGCGTATGTGAGATGTTGTGGATTCGGAAATTATTAAAGGAATTGTGCTTCGTGGCTAAAGATGTCATGAAATTGTATTGTGATAATCAAGCTGCAATCGACATAGCTAATAATCCAGTCCAACATGATCGTACTAAACATGTGGAGATTGATAGACATTTTATTTATGAAAAATTGGAAAGCAATATGATTAGTGTACCACATGTGAAATCAGAGGAACAACTTGCAGATATTTTGACTAAAGCAGTGTCTAGCCATGTATTTAGTGACTCACTTGACAAGTTGGGCATTGGTGACATCTATGCACCAACTTGAGGGGGAGTGTTGGCGTGAGTCCTATTTTAGGTAGGAAATTATTATTAGGATTCTTGTAAATATTGTATTACCTGTTCTATCAGGATTAGCTTTTATCTTTTCCTAGGGTAAAAAGTCATTGTACACTATATATACACCTCTTTGAGAGAAGAAATAATATATCAGAAATTACCATATATCCTTATATTTGACTAGATATTTACTTCCTTTTGTTATTTGGATACTTTCTTGCTAATATCATGGCTTTGACGATGCTGATGGTTTTGGATGTTTATAGGTAATCTGAATTACTCCTGCACCAAAGCGCCAGCCCCTGTTTCAGATCAACCAAGCAAAGCCAATGAGTCATCAATCTTTGATCGTATTAACTATTAACCCCTGTACTTTTAAATCTATTTATTAAACTATCACCAGCCCTACACGATGCATAATGTTGTTTGGTTTTATTTCCTAGCACACGTTCACGCATTTTATAATTTTCGTCTTATAGCTTGCTTTTGGAGTTATTGTGGAGATGGATCATGCAACAAGACATCAAAATTCAAGTACAACTGCGAATGTGCAGAAGGTTATTATAATCTTCTAAATGTCACTGCCCTCCCTTGCTTTCAAGAATGTAAGTGCATATACCTAGAAGCTTTTAAATAATGATGCGCTGATGAATAGTTATGCAACAATTGTATATCAGAAGACAGTGTCTGACTTGAGTTTCATTGCATTCATTAAGGTGCAATCGGGATGGATTGTGCAAACCTTGGGATTTCACTGTCCAATAAATCTGCTGCTTCAGCACCACCATTAGCTGACATTGCAAATAATCAAGGTGAGGCTAGCAACTCAAGCAAGATAATTCTACATTACTTTTGTTATTTACTGTCTGATAGTAGTTCCAGCTATGGTTCATTACATAAAGCTCAAATTTGGAGATCCAAAAAATTTAGATAAACAATTATCTTACTCAAAACAGCATGTTCGACTCCCATTTTGTGTTGATGATGTACTCTGGAAGACATTAACAACACGGCTTTTTAAAATCATTTGATTAAAAAGATTGACCAACAACAGGGTGGTTCATACTCGACTTTGACACTTTTAGGAGCTAATTTACTCATCAATTTTTAGTTGGATGGCCTCCAACAGCTACATCAAATTGAGTATTATAGTTTTTTTACCTTCGTATTGATGATCACGCGTTCACTCCGTTTTGTCTTCGTGTTTTCTCATTTACAGCTAGCTCAATGGTACAAGTGAACTCTCCTACAATGGTGATCCTGATGCTGTTTGCTGCTATGCTTCATTGGAAATAGAGAATTAGTTGTTCCAGGCTGTTTTTCGCACCATACCTTTGAACCCGTGGGTGATTGCTGCAGTATTTATTTGATATCGGTTGACATATTTAGTTAGCTCTCACGTTTGGATATAGATTTTCCGGTCAGATGAATAAGTTACTAGATGTATTCAGGGAGGTGCTGATCTCATTCCTACACTCATTTTTCACACATAGATAGAGTGAAGAAGATATTTGTTTGTTTTGTACATAATTGATAACCCTGCTGCTGACTACTGGAATAAGAGACATGAGTTCATGTTTACACTTGGGTTTTTGAACTTCCTTTCATGATATTTGTTTTGGTGGGGAAAGAGACTCCTCTTCTCATATTTGCCTCTGCAGTTGATTGAACCTGATTACAGGGTCAGATGCCAACCTTGAGCAATTCTAAGGGTAGACTGCAATTTTGAGCTCAGAAGGGAAAGCTATTCATGATTATTTGACCAAGTATTCTAAAGAGCCCGGGACTCTCTTCTACAATGTGGGGGATTTTCATGAGGGGGTTGAATGAGGGGTTCAATCCAACCATTCAATCATTAAAAAAGCTCAAGTCTAATATTTTCTCTCTTGTTGGATAGTGGGGATTGAAACCCTCCCACAACCCCCTCATTATAGCATTTCTGGGAGCCCCTCCCACAACCCCCTCAACTATTAACTTTATATTTTAGAATGTGTTTGGGTTCAAGTTCACCATGCATGTTCCAATTTGTTTGGGTTCAGTCCACTTTTTCTCGTACATCAGTCCCAGTCATGAAGACCAAGGCCCAAGGTTGCATACTTGACTTAGGCCCAAACAATTTTTAAAGGCCTCTCATTCATTACAAAGGACAGTCTTGTTTTGTTATTTTTTATAGCCAGCATACATATGGAAGTTGGCTTGGGATTATAAACAAAAAAAATATATGACTTTTTTTTTTTGGTGAAAAAAAAAGAAAAAAGGATATGACTTTTGCATGAACTTTCAACATCATTTCTGTATGGTACTATCTTTGGTTGGTTATTTTTGGAATGGAAGCAAAAGATTCTCCCTTTCTTTGTGAAAATTTGGAGGGAAATGGAAGAGAATTGGATGGACCCAAACCCATGAATCTCACATTTTCCAATCTTTAAATGGAAGGGATGGGGAAGAAAATTTTCTCAAATATGCCCTCTTCACAATATTCAAGTTAGGAAGAATTGAGAGATCTACAACTTTTCCTTTTTCACATACTTTGATCTACTTTCCTTCCAAATTGTAGAGTTGAAGATACATGAAATCTAAAAACCTAAATAAATACTGTCTCAAAGTTCACCAATCAATTCCTCATCAAACCCTTTGAAAAAGCAAGTGCCTAGAGCTATACAAACAAACAACCAATAAACTAAAGCCTAAAGGCAAGCTACCCTTGTCCCTTGCCCCTTGCTTGTTGTGACCCCCCCAATCCCATCACATTAAATCTTAAACCCCATATGAACTTTGCTCAGCTCACACCTCTCAATCGGCGGCGTACGGCCCACCATTACAATTCACAGGCATCATCACACAGCTATTTAGGGTTTAGAGGCTGCCAAAGGCAGAGGATCCTTGAATTTTTATTTCATTTTAAAGGAACCCAATTACACTTTTCCTAGCATTTGAACTACAAGTGAGCCTAGCAAAGTGACAGTGTAGAGTGCCAGTCAGTGCCACCATCCCTCTCTTATTTTTCTCTTCGAATGTCGTGTGAATTATTAACGTCCTCTGCTTTTTTTCAACTTCTTGGTTTTTGTTCCTCTCTCTCACTAGTCACAGTAGCTTTCCTTTTCTTGCTCCAAGTTCACTTCATGCCCCTTATTATGCATCTGCTCATTTTTGGCAACCTCTTTGAAATTTCTAGGAGAAGGGGGCCCCTACCAATCCTTGTTTTAATGTTGTTGCTTTGCTACGTTTGTGTATGTACGTAAAATTTAATCTCTCTGCACACTGTAGCAGTAAAAATTGTTTGAAGTCTGCTCGGGCTGGCTGGCCTTTGGAAATTGGATCTACAACAACACTCTACATGTCATTTCCAACAGTCCATGTCTCTGCTATAAACCTTATCAATCATGTCTGTCTAATCTTTCATCATCAAATGGGAAATAAATAGTGGGTTGCTCTCTGCTTTTTAATTATGATCCAAAAAATGACAATTTTCATCCCATAATCCCAAAAAAAAAAAAAAAAGGAATTTATGATATTTATTTCATGAATCAATATCGTGAGTGTTGTTGACCTGAGTCCCCACTAGAGGTGTCAAACGGGACGGGCCGGCCCGGCACGGCACGAGCCCAGCCCGTTTAAATGAGGCACGGCACGGCACGAGCACGAATATTAATGGGCCGTCCTGGGCACGGCACGAAAACGTGGGCCGGGCCGGCTCACGGCCCGACATGGGCCGGGCTTGGCCCGAGCCAGCTTCAAGCACGGCACGAGCCCAAGCACGCCCAGGCACGGCCCATTTAGCTTTTTTTTTCTTCTCAAAAGTCAAAATGCAATAATTTGACATCTAATGTCATTGTTTATATGTTTTATTTATTTATTTTTATAATCATAAATATATATTTGATGTCTTTCATTTTAGGGAAATTACTTGGGTTCTTAATTAATTAAATATATCAACTACAAATTAATTAAACAACATTGGACTTGATATCTAATCAATACATATGACATATACGCTTCTCTTGGATGTTTGATTGATTAATGTTTTCAAATAGTTCATCATTTCTTGCCTCTAATTATATTTTTAATGTTTATAATTTGAATTATCTAGTGGGAAAAAAAATCAAGTGAAAAAAATTCAAATTAAATGGGCCGGCCCACGGCACGGCACGAGCCCGGCCCGGCCCGTTTCAATATGGGCTTTGGGCCGGGCCGGAATCAATGATTTTATTAAATGGACCGGCACGGCACGGCCCGATAAATTAAATGGACCGGCCCGGCACGGCACGAAAATATTAAAAGCACGAGTTTAAATGGGCCGGGCCGGCCCCGACACGACCCGTTTGACACCTCTAGTCCCCACCATCTGTTTGTTTCTATGTCATCAGATCAGAGCAAGTTAGTCTTATCCATGTGGCAAATATCATGATGGCAAAGTTGGATTAAATATTATGTAGTAGTTGTGATGCCATTGGAATCAAGGAGAACCTAGGATGTGCATACAACTTTCCTCAAACCAAACCCCCCACAAAGGGGTTTTTGGGGGCGTGAGAGGCTGTAACCCACTACTACCCCCGGAGTTCTTCTTCAAGGAAAAGAGAAAATGGAATAATAGCAAAGATATAACATATATGGTATCGCAGACCCCTTTCTTAAATCCGAGTTCAAATATCAATTTGAAATACTATTTTCTTAGAAAATTTAATAAAATATATTTGATATATGCTCAATTTTCTACTTTGGAATTTAATTTTAAAATTCTTAAGTTAAGAGTATTTACCATCGGAAGTACTAGGTTCGATCATATCCAATATCGTTTGTATCAAAAAAGAAAACATATTCTAAAAAATAAAAATAAAAAATCCATCTTGGCCTATAAAAGTTGTATATATATATATATATATATACATGTGATATTCAATCAAAAAATCAAGAAAATAAGGAGTTTGTGTGGTGTGGAAGTTGGCCTCTTACTCAATCAAATCCATTCGTTTTATGGACCAAGATGCCCATGATTACATAATTAGACGTACCAAATTTATTTTCTTCCAACCAAGTTGGATAGGCAATTGGTAGGACAACTAGTAATAGACAAGTCATCTCATAAGTCACATTAGGGCTCTCACAAATCACACAATATATGCAACTATATCATTAAGACATCGAGGAAGCTTTGTTGACTTAGTAGTATCACAAGGTGCTTTGCTTTGGTGGAGATAATCAAAGATTCCAATGAAGCTCAAGTTGAAAGTTTTTAGGGATGCAATAGAGATGTTGGTTTCTTCACTATCTTTATAGGATGCCTTGTCATCCACACAAACAGGGTGTAAGTTGGTGGTGGGTTTTAATGCTCCATAAAATCATCTCCTTCCTTCCCTATTCCCTTGAGCTATTTAGTTCTGTCCCATCTACTCATCACTCATCATGCCATGTCGATTCCTTAACATATCTTGAGCTACCTCTGCAAAGATCAAAATCCTAGTAGTTGGCCCGCCATTGAAGATTTTTTTTTCCAAGCATGGAAATTGCATTTCGTTAATGGTTATGAGTAAAGAACAATACTAGTGAGGCCATTTAATGGGTGGGTCATAAGTTAAAACAACCTTTCATCTGATTACTTTAAACAAAAAACCTTGCAGCTGGTTAAGAAATAAGACCAAAATGGCAAAAGAGGTAAATATTTACTGATCAGATTTATATTGTCAAACTATGAATCAAGACGAGAATTGTAGCTAGTGCATGGGGTCACCGAGAAACACGTATTTTATGAATTTTAATGATGGAAAATGAAATCCTTTTGTCTGTCCCCAGTTCCATGCACCACAACGCTCTTAATCTCTTTGGCCCTGTTTGGTGGGCTGGATTGGACAAGACTGGATTGGACTTGGAGTGTTGGACTGGGCTGGTTAGGACTGGACCAGACTTTGAGTCTATTGTTTGGTGCTTTACTTAACTTTGGACTGGACTGGAGTTAAGTCCAGTGCACTGTTTTGGTACAAGACAAGACTGAACCGGACCTCCAACAAAAATTAATTTTTTTAGTGCATATTAAATTATCTAATATAAAAAAATTAATTTCGTCCAATTTTTTTTTTTTTTAAATGTACATAATTAAAATTCAGAAAGCCCCATCACATGCTAATTCTAAAATAGCTAAAAACATATCCAAATTTAACAAAGCAATTAAAATACCTATTTGGCTTTTGCCCATCAAAATACAAAAAGTTCAAAATATAACAAAGTAAAAACTCAAAACTACATTTCAACAACGAGATCTATAATCTCTAAGAAGTGTCGTCACATACTCGTACCTATCATCACCCTCATCTAATGTCTTCAACACACGCACTTTTGCAGAATCAGTAAATAAAGTCAGCAAAGAGATTCTATCTGAAATAGAAAATTCCATCTTTTTTAACTCATCTCCAACAAATTTAATACCATCATCTGCATTCTGCTCCTTTAAGCTCTCAACCAACCTTTGCACTTTGGCATCAGAGTTCTCCATCATACTCTCAAATGCATTGGCAATTCTTCCCAAACCATCAACCATTTTATTTCCTTGTCTTACCCTTTTGTTTCTTGATGATGATGATTTGGATTGAGCTTGAGTTTGATCAGTATGATGGCTCCCATCCAACTGTACATCAGGAATGTTACTCTCAGATGCTTCATCATCATCATCATCTAGAACTATATCAGCTGGAGCTAAAGCAGAATTTCCGGTTGCACGGTCCTTGCCAAATACTTTTCGAAGCCTATCAAACTTTGCAAAAGATTTCTCTCTCCACCCAACAGCATCATTATGGTGCTACAATAAAATAAAACTAAGATTTGTTAATCCAACCAAAACATGAACTAAATTAGAAAAAACAAAAAAATAGAATGATGAATTACCAACCTCTGCATAAGCATTCCACACCTCATCGCTATCAACCTCTGCACATTTCTTCTCATCATTCCAAGCAAAACCACTTTGGTTTAACATGTCAACAACAATACTATAATCTTTCTTCAATCTCTTCAATTTAGAATCCAAATGGGGTTTAACTCTAATAGGTGTATGTGGGATCAATAATCTAAGTTTAGTTTCTACCAATTTCATCGTTCCCGCTTTGAATGTGCCGGCGTCACAACATTGACCACTCGCAACTAATTCATCAAGGATATTTAACAATGCTTCCTCTTCATTGGCTTGCCGTACATATCTATTAGCCTTACCCTTAGACATCTACATAAAGTAACAACCATGCATATTAACAATATTGGCAATAGCAATAACAAAATCATAATCTGTCACTTTCTTTTTTTATACTCAAACATAAACTAACAGACTCAAAAATAAACGTTGTTTCTCTAATTCTAACAGATGCAATTCTAATAGTGCTCAACACCCTGCAATTCAACCACCAGATTTGAACCATTCATCATCTGCAAAAAGGCAGTAATCATCTATTTCCACCTCTCCCAGGTGACCAAACAGATAAGAAGAACCCATTTACTTTACTACTCTATCCAATGAAACCAAATATATTACTGTGTTTCCAATCCTTCAAAATTCAGCAGTTGGTTATCTCAATAATTTACCAAACAAAATGAAAGGTGGGTTTTCGAATTTCTGAAAGGCAAATAAAAAGTGATATTCAATGGATTCAATTTGATTCTCATTTCCACTTGTTTCTTCAGCAACCAAACAGATATGAGACTATCTGAACAAACCCAAATCAAAGACCCTAGAAAGCCCCAAATCAATGACCCTAGAAAATCCCAAATCAAAACCTAAAAAGATAATGCAGAATATTAGCATAATGAACAAAAAAATACTCACTTGGGTTTGAATTTTGAAGGCGAAACTTCTGCACAATCTCGGTTTTCTGAAGATTGAATGACAAAAACTCGTTTTTGTCAGCCACCAACCATCAGACGAATAGAACAGATGCAAAGAAGAATGACGTAGAGAGATAAAATCACTAGGAGGAGGCGGAGGTGACGAAGAGAAACGACGTATAGAGAGACGAAGAGATGAGACGTGAAGAGGAGGCAGAGGCGACGAAGAGCAAAGACGTAGAGCAGAGGCGATGAGATGCGAAGGAGGAGGCGGAGGCTTCGAAACCCATGGTTCAGCTTGGGTTTACAAAACCCTCATACGATGGATTCTTATCCGGAGCAAAAAAATAAGTCACAACCAGTCCAATGTGCTATTTAGATTCACCAAACAACGGTTATTTAGATTCACCCAACAACGGTTATTTAGATTCACCCAACAACGGTTAGGACTATAATCCATTTTAATTGAAAAAATCCAGTCCAGTCCAACCCACCAAACATGGCCTTTATGTTATTATTATTTATTAAGATAAGGTGTATGGCTCTTTATTTAAACAAAGAAAACACGGCTCCTAGATCTCAATCAGGGAATGCATGAGTATAAATGACTGAATTAGAAAGGATGAAAGCAACACAATCTCGCTTTCAAGTATCAATTTTTGCTGTTTGCTTTGACTATTAGCTAATGCCGTAGATGTATGATTTTCAAGCATTAAATGTAGCTACTGGCCTGAGACATAAGTAAACCAAGATAAGCCTTCATGAGGAAATAGGGGAAGGAAGGTGTTGTTGTCGTAAATATGTGGAGGTGGGTGACTACTGGAGCTATTATGTCTCAGAATTTACTATCAATACGTTTATTGATTGCAAAGCAAGAAAAGAGAATTACAAAGTAGGTCAAACATCCAACGCAATGCATCAACAAGGGAATTCCATGCACATTCCAAATTCATCATGGTAGTAGTCTAATGATGTTGTGGGGAAGCATATTGTCCGAACTCACACCAAATATGTCGGTATCGTCTTCAATTGCGCAGTTTTACTAAAAAGTCTCCGTATCGTCTTTAATTCTTTATATACCAATTGATGACTCATTTCGAAATGGAGATGAAATTTCTTTGTAAATCTAATATGAATCAATTTTTCAACAAATTAAGTAACAATTTATGTTTCATATTGTGCTCAGAACCCCACACACAGATGCTCGCTCTCTCCCAAGTTTGGTTTGGATTCATCAAGGTGTTATTATACAAAAGCATCGAAATTGTGGGGATGCAAATTGTCCGAACTCACACACCAAATATGTCAGTATCGTCTTCAATTGCGTGGTTTAACTAAAAAGTCTCCATATCAGTATGTGTGAGTTAATTCCTTATTGAGATATTTAGTTATATACCAATTCTTAGCACAAAAAATATAAATAAATCCTATACCATTTCATTTCTATAAACAAACTTAAAAAAAACCCAAAAAATAACAGTGGGCTCTATTTAATTTAATTTTGATTATTAAATTACTTTGATGCTCTATTGAGTGTTTATGTTTTTTATGAGATTTTGGGGTTGGGCTTGTTTTAAGAAATCGATGTTAGTTTTGTAATTTATAAAAAGTTAAAAGTATCTTTGTTATGTTGTAAATGAGTTTTGGGTGTGTTTTTAAAGTTCATTTCATATATGATATTTTTATAATTTGGACTCCTATATTGAGTATAATAGTAAATTTTCATTCTTTATTTATCAATTGATGACTCTTATGAAACAGATGTAAGATTTCTTTGTAATTCTTATATGAATCAATTTTTCAACAAATTAAGTAACAATTTGTGTTTAATATTGTGCTCACAACCCCACACACAGGTATGCTCGCTCTCTCCCAAGTTTGGTTTGGATTCATCAAGGTGTTATTATACAAAGGCTTATTATCACAAAAGGTCCCTGAGGTTTACGAAACTATCAGATTGCATCCTTAATGTTTTTTTGTGTCATTGGTGGTCCTCAAGGTTAGTATGTGTAATCACAAATGGTCCCCCGTTAGGTTCCGATCAAAAACTCCGTTAGTTTGCTGACATGACATATATACATATCACAAAACATCCCTGAGGTTTACACATCTATCACAAATGGTCCCTGCAAATTTTTTTAATTTTTTTCATTTAAAATTCATAAAATTTTGGTTTTCTTTTTTAAATCTTATGAATTTTAAATTATTTTAAAATATACATTGTATTTTAAATACACATGACACTATATTATTTTAGATGTGGGTTCCACATATATACCACATCAACAAACTAATAGAGTTTTTAAAAATTAATTTAAAATTCATAAAATTTAAAAATGAAAAAAATCAAGGGTTTAGGGTTTATAAATGGTCCTCAAGGTTAAAATCCTTATATAAATGGTTTTTTCATTTTTAAATTTTATGAATTTTATATTATTTTTTAAAAAAACTTCATTAGTTTGTTGGTGTGGCATATATGTGGAGCCCTTATCTTCAAAAAAAATAGTATCATATGTATTTAAAAAACAATATATATTTTTAAATATTATAAAAAACAAAAACAAAATTTTATGAATTTTAAATTAAAAAATTAAAAAACTTTGCAGGGACCATTTGTGATAGATGTGTAAACCTCATAGATGTTTTGTGATATGTATATATGCCACGTCAGCAAACTAACGGAGTTTTTTGGCAAAACCTAACGGCAGGGACCATTTGTGATTACACATACTAACCTTGAGGACCACCAATGACACAAAAAAACATTTTGGATGCAATCTAATAGTTTTAGTAATCCTCATTGACCTTTTGTGATAATAAGCCTTATACAAAAGCATCGAAATTGGTAGCTAATTATTATCCCACCAATGCTGCCTGCATTACCATGTTAAATAATTAGAACTACTAGGGATGCCATTACCAATGCACCCACAAAAGCCAAAGCAAGTTGTTCTTCTCCCTGCCACAACCCATTTCACACCCAAAAACCTTGTACGGGTATAGCACTGCCAATAACACAATGATGAGTGAAAAAGTTGTCTCACATGTCATTGCGTCATTGGTCAAGAATAGCAAAAAATGATATCCCGTTGCATAAAAGTCTTTCTCATTGCCCACCAACCTACAGTAAATTAATGCCAGTATAGCTCTCAACTCCCAACTCCGTAACCAAATTGTGTAAATTTACTGCTGTCCAGACCCTTTTGGAAAGAAAACTTTATGAAAATTACCAATACGAAAGTCAAGAAAAAAAAAACTTCTGGTTTGAAGAACTCTCATCCTTGAACAGGCACGGACCTTAGTGTATTCATACCTGGGCTGTAGCCGGGGGGCTTTTAACTTTTTAGTGTATTCTTACCTTGGTTGTCTTGTTCTGGTTGTTTTGCTGCTTCGCTGGCATGTTTTGGTTGTTTGCTTCTTTGTTGTTGTCTTCATATTATTTTCTTCCCCAAATTTGTTGTAATTGAAATTTGAGGATTTAGTTGGAGATTACATGAATGATGAATTATTAATTAGGGATTAGGTGAATTAATTAATTGCTAACATGTTGTCTTCTACTAGGTATAATGTTTTGGTTATCAATAAAATTCACTACTTACCGTCCAGAATTTTCTTTGTTCTTATTAGATTTTGTACGTAAGGGAAATTTAGCCCGCCTCAATTCAGAATCCTGGGTCCGTCCCTGTCCTTGAACATTTGGTAATGTAAAAGGAAAAATATTCTCTTGAGAAATGAATTTTTGCCTACTTTTTTATCCATCCATAAAAATTAGGGATTAAAGAGTCGAATTCCAATAGTAGATAATGTGAAGAAAGATATGATTCAAATCATATCGATTGAGCATAAGATTTAGGCTGCACTAACTTCCATAAACTTGTTTGTGTCTTTCTCATTAGTCTTTTAAGTAGTCACTTAGCGGTAAAGTGTTGGCGTAATGGCATCCAGAATCCCACTATTCACACACAGCTAGCCCCATATATTTGACCACAGTAAGACACTTTTCCAAATTAAAGTACAAGAAGATAGCACAACAAGGTGAAGAAGAAGGAGAAAAGTTGACAAGGGTAATATTGGAACTTGAAAAAGTTCAATCCATAGGGAAGCATAAAATGGAGCCTGTGCTGGGTTAGTGTCTGTTTCATTCATTCACGAAGAAGAAACCAAAAAGTATTAATAAAAGAGAAAAAGGGGAAAAAGGCTGCAAACCCTATTGTTTTTTCTTTAAGCTTTTTGGTCTGAAAGGAAGAAAGATGAAATCAAAAGAGGGAGATGATGACGTTAGCCAGGCACGCCAAATACAACACGCCTCGTTTTAGCCCAAGGTGAGGTGAGAAGGTGAGAACCCAGCAATCAACAAAATCCCAGAGAGACACTGCCAAAACAAACTATACTAATAGAATCAATAACAGTTATCCATTTCTTTTTCTTTTCTCTGTCAGAGGCTCTCTTACATATTTGTCTCTCTCAGGTGAGCCAAGGCCTGAGGGCTTTGTTGGGAATGAATTTTTCAAAGCATTTTCTGGCCCTACGTGGCAGTCATCGGTGAGGTCCCACGTGAGCTGGATGGATCGTGTATGTTTATTTGATGTTTGAAATCTTTATGGACTGACAAAATATTAAGGAATGTTACTATTCAAACCAAGAAAAATGAAGAACCAAACATCTCCAAAAAACGGAATTCATGGTTTGGCCTATCAGGATCAATGAGGCATGGCTTCTTTTCTTTTTTTTTTTTGCTGAAATTAATACATTTGAAAATTCTTCTAAATGTGGCATGGGTTTTTTTCATTAGAGAAAATATATGTATTTAAGTTAGAGCGAATCCAATGATATGACTAAGTTCACACTAAATATGAATCCATACTGTTGAAAAAGCCAACTAGATGCATCCTTTTGCATAATTAACTAATGGCATCCTTACTTACCAGCAGTGGATATAGGAAGAAAGAAAATGATTCTAATTCTTGACTTGCTCACGTTACTGATACGTAAGTAATGAAAAAACATGTGGATCCCACTTTAAAATTCGTAATAACTTACCTTCAAAATTAGGAATGAGATCAACTAGTATGGTTAGTATGGTTAATAGGAATGACTTCTTCTCATACCAATTCTTTACTTCCCCTATTCCTAAATTCTATGATTCCTTACTTCACTCATTCATTCTTGATAAGTAAACATGTCGTAAAAACGTCTCGAATATGAATTGACTAATGTTTTATATGAAGTCGAATGAATCTATAGAGTCATCATCAGAGCCAGTCCATGGAATAACCAGAAACACAAGCATCATATAGAAGAACTCTCCCAAAGCTTAGTCCATGGTAATATACCATTGAAATCTTAACAAGCATCCAAAAATTATTAAACAAAAATGAAAGTTAATGCAAACAAGATACAAAAACGAAGTCTCGAATATTTGAGAGATGGATAGGCAAATTAAGGGAAAGTAAGCTCAATAAAAATATTTTTTTCTTCTTCTTTCTTTCTGTTAGTTATTCGGAAAATTAAAGCAAGTTGGAAGAATGAAAAACAAACAGAAAGGCAAAGAGGCAAAGGACGTTGAATTCAAAGAGGCCCTACTTTTGGTACTGGCATTGAAATTCCTTGTGTTCATGCAGCAAGGACTAGCAGCTGTGAGAACAGAACAGGAGGGGACTGATCATCAGAAACCATGGGACCCAAGATTACTGGAAGAATATCATTCTTTGCAGGAAGGCTGAACCCAACCAAACCCATAAAATCAGCTACCATATATACCATCTGATCATTCTTCGAGTCCCTTTTCTTTTATTTTTTATTTATTTATTTAATGTATATATATTGCCTTGGGTCAGTTCAATAATACTGCCTTCACAGCTCTACAATTCTATTTTTGATTTACATGGAATGAGCTGATTCAATTCAATCATGGATTGTGGGGGTGGCAATATTTTTAGTATAACAAATTTTCGTTCGTAAAATTTGAACTCACGATTATCTATCTCCCAACAAACTAAAGACTAAAAAAAATACCATGCTGATCAAGTTGTGGATTTTGTGTGTTTCTGTTTCCCCTTGGTGGGGTTTTTTTCACTGTATAAGTGTTGAACAGAAGCACAAAACTGAAATCTGACATCTGAAATCTGAATCTGATCAGATTATAATTGAGAAATACAGAAACACGAGGGCAATGGTCCATATTATATATATATATGGTCCATATAGTAGATGTGGAAGGTCGGTGTGACTGCCAATGATTAATCATCTTCACCATTCATTCACTGATAGCAGCAGCTTAATTATGCATCTACATGCAGGTTCCTCCTCATCACCTCAGTCTCTCTATCTCCTTGCATTGCAATTTGCATGCATTTTGTTAATGGCCCATCTCATTTAATTCTCCAGATGGATACAGTTCACCGGCTCTACCTTGGGTCCTCTTTGTTCAATTGTTCTCACACTTATTATGCAATTATTTTTTTTAACACAACTTTTTCTTATTATTGATATGCATAATGATATGTTTTCACTTTTGCAATTGTTCAATTGTTCTTGCCTGTGGAATTTGAACTAGTAATAACAAATTATTTAGCTGCGAATGGGGTTGAGTCTAGTGAAAAAAAGACATTGATTTATAGATTCAGTGATTTCAGGATTCGAACCCCCATAACACATTGTGACCTTGGTAGTGCATGCGTAAGAAACCCATGACCTCCGAATCTTTTCATGTCTTATCATAAATAAATAAAATGTCTTTTCCAATTATTTTTGCATTTTGTTCACTTTTTTTTTTTTATATAAGCAATATCAAAGAGAGGAGGATTCTAACGCAAAATTTTAAAGTGCACGAATAAATACTCTTAACTTCTTGAACTACAAATAACTTACTTTATCTGCAACTCGCATAGGAGTCTTAATATCTACAATATTTCTCTGAATTGTTTTCATAAAATAGCTTCACACTATCAAGAGTTTCAAGGAATATTCGATCAACTTGCCATTTCCCAAGTTCCCAACGAAAATGAAATATTAAAATCTGTCTTCCAATTCATTTTTACCCCCAACCGACCCAAAAAATAAAAGAAAAAGAAATTGTGTCTTCCCCTCTGGTCGGAGAGAGAAACATTGTACAATGTACAAAACAAATCGAGCCGTATGATTTTAAGCAAATGTCGTACCGGAAAATGGTCAACACGCTGATTTGCAGCGCGTGTTTCATAGCTCTCTCTGCACCTAGTCACACGATACACACACTGAGCCAAATCACAGAATGTTATTTATCAAACATTTTCTTGAAAAGCCTCAAACTTAGGAAGACTGTGTTACGTGAAGATTTAAAGGTAGCAAAAAAGTTAGCATTTGTAATAGAATTTTCTCATCGTTTTTGTTTGTAGATATAAACTTAAATATCGAGTAAATGAGATAAGTAGTAAGAGAAATTATAGGCTTATTGAATAGTGAGATTATAGCGGTAAAAAGATTAGAGAGCGACGTGGAAGAGATATTTCGTTACAAGGATGGAGATTGATCTTTATATAGAAGAGTGGAAAATTCCTTTTTCAAATACGAACATGAATCCTAATTAGAAGTAAAACTAAGTGAAATTTCTAGTGGAACCAAATATAAATAGATGAAATGTTACCATATTAGTTGGGGTTTTAAAAACTTGAATAAGACTTGGAGCTCACAAGATTATGTCTAATTACACATGGAAAAGTATAACTTACATTTAAGGAGGCCTTTCCCATATCTGCACTTTTCTTTGGAATCTTTCAATTGGTTTCCTAAATGCTTGTAATAAAATTACGGGCTAGCTCAAACCAAAAAAATTTGTCCGACCATGAGATATTGAAATGCCCTTATACTTAACACACCTGCAACTTTATAATACTTTTATAATACTATGTATTTATGATGTTTAGTATTTTAGTATCAAAATAGTTTTTAGAATCAGGAAGCGAGGCCTCTCGCTTGTCAAAGACGGGGATGACGATGAGAACATCAAACCCAATATGGCATTGGTTTGTAAGTATTAAAAGAAGTTATCTTTGCACTTTCAAATCCTCCTGCAGACACTTTTATTTCACTATTGCCATCCATAGTTCAATTTAATTTAAGTTTTATTTTAAAAAAAGAGTTAAAGATTGTGACATTTTTAGTAACTCATTGAAGTTCATGCATCAAGGGACTCACTATCCTAAGTACAATTAGCACATGTTTAGATTACATCTCACAAACATTTTTTATGTTACAGAATATTTGGATCCTTACACCTAAAATTCTTCCAAATTTGTAATTTTTCACATAAAAATATTCGTCTCTCTGTCTCTTTTCTCTCTCGTTTTCTTTTTACATACAAAAATTCTACTGTCCATTATTTTAATTTTATTCTACTAAAATCCAATCCTCAGTACGTCCGCTTGCTTTGTGTGTCTTTCTCTCTATAAAGCTGGCAACCTTCCCGTTCACCTAAAAGAACCTCTCTCTCTCCCTCTCTTCTCACTCTTTAACACTGAGCACCTCTTTGTAAACTGGTTCACTTACCGCCGTTTCATTTACCACCCACTCAAATGGACCCGGTTCAGGCCGCCATGTTCCAGCCACCGGAAACTCCTCGCGAGCCCATGGAGTTTCTCTCGCGCTCCTGGAGCGTCTCAGCTCAAGAAGTATCCAAAGCCTTATCTCCTTCCCCTGGCCAAGGCCAAGGCCCACTCGCAAAGCTCAACCTCAGCGCTGCTGTTAATGGTGGTGGTGGGCCCATACCTGAGGACTTGGCCGGAGAGTTAGACGAGAGTGCTAGTTTTTCTGGGAACCCATTTTCGTTTGCTTCCTCCGAGACCTCTCAGCTTGTAATGGAGCGTATTATGTCACAATCTGTAAGTTGGGTAGAACAGAGCTGAGATTTTTAGCTTGGCATGTGTGGACAAATTGTGGGATTTTTTTTGGTTTGGTATTGTTTTCTGGAAATCGATTGCGATTTTTAGTCTTCTTTTTTCTCTTTGTTTTGTTTCTGGTATTGTTTTTTAGCTCCCTCTGTCCCTGTTTTGTTTGGCTCTTTCTTCTGTCTTTGTATTTGGGTTCGGTGGGTGATGCTTTATGCCTCATTCGTCTGTGCCTCTCTTTTCTTGTTTTGGTGGCAAATTGACATTTTGTTTTGGGTTAAACTTTCCATTTCCAGGTCTTCTTCTTCTTCTTCTTCTTCTTCTTACTCTTCTAAAATAGAAACCAACCCACATTAATTCACTATTTTATGTTACTGTTTTTACAGCAAGAGGTATCTCCACGCACCTCAGGTCGGCTCTCACACAGCAGCGGCCCTCTCAACGGTTCCTTAACCGACAGCCCACCTGTCTCTCCCTCTGAAATCGACGATGTCAAGGTTTGTAGGCTCTGTTTGCTATTTATTTACTGTTTTTTTAAATATTTGCCGGCGACCACCGTACGGGGTTGCCGGAATATGTTAACAACCACAAGACAAGTGCAAAAGTTTGATATCTGGGTTTAATGCACGAGTACTGGGTTGTCCCTGACTCACTCTGACCCGGTCGAACATAGTCCCCAGCTTTCCCACTAACCAACGCCGCTTTAATTATAAACCTCCAAAGATGACCAAATCCATGTTGTTTCGTTCTTTTCAATGCAAAAGTTAAAAGCTTTGGCCCTCTGTTTCAGCTAATTAGAAAACCCATTTCATAAATCTGCGTATTTTTAGTGTTCTTCGCCCAAAGTAATTGGATTTGTTCTAACTTCGACATTTACAGAAACAGTCTTGGTTTTCTGTCTATTTACAGAGCTAACCAGGCATTATGATCCATTTTGGTCCCCCACAAATTAGTTGGTTTGCTTTGTACACGCGGTGGTTGTGACCCAAAATCTGTCTCTGTATTTTTAATTTATGAACCGACAGTGCCACTTCCTCGAGATCCAGTGCGAAGAAACCTATGGCTTCTTCTCACTCAGCTTTCGTTAGATGAGTTATGGACCCCTAGAAGCTGAAGTGGGTGTGTGATTGGTGCCATACACTCGTCACTTCTGTATTTGGGTGGTTTAACATTACATTCATACATACCCAATTGAGTACGTTCCATCAACGAACCAAAAATCACATTTTTAACATTCCCTTTTATCTCCATGCAGTATGGCCGCTCAAACAACCACCACAACACCGGATTTAGAGCTACTGGTGCTGGCGGCACCGCCACGTCCGGTGGTGGAAAGACGGTGGGTAGGTGGCTTAAGAATAGGAGGGAGAAGAAGAAAGAGGAGACCAGGGCCCACAATGCCCAGCTCCATGCTGCTGTTTCTGTTGCTGGGGTGGCTTCTGCCATAGCCGCCATTGCTGCCGCCACTGCCGCCTCATCTGGGTCCGGTAAAGATGAGCATATGGCCAAGACTGACATGGCCGTGGCCTCTGCTGCCACATTGGTTGCTGCTCAGTGTGTGGAGGCGGCTGAGGCCATGGGTGCTGAGCGGGAACACCTTGCTACAGTGGTCAGCTCTGCCGTGAATGTCCGATCTGCTGGCGATATCATGACATTAACGGCGGCCGCAGCAACAGGTATGTAGTGTAGATTTGGTTTACTGTTATGGGTATAATTGGAATTGAAGTTTTCGGTTTTTTCTTTGTGTTATGGACTCTAATGCCCTTGAGGTTTGTGGTGTGGATTGCAGCTTTACGTGGTGCAGCAACATTGAAGGCAAGGGCATTGAAGGAAGTGTGGAATATAGCAGCAGTTATTCCTGTCGAGAAAGGAGTAGGAGTAGGTGGTAATGGTAATGGTAGTAACGGTAATTCCAACAGTAGTTTCAGTGGAGAACTTGTTCCTGAAGAGAATTTTCTGGGCATCTGCAGTAGAGAATTACTTGCTAAGGGTTGTGAGATCCTCAAGCGCACCCGCAAAGGTAAACTTCTGTTCGTTCGTTTTTATGTTTTTCATTTGAAATCATTGCAATTATTTACCTTTCTCTATTGGAATTGAGTTGGGGGAAGGGTTATGTGGATGGAAGATGGAAACATTGCTTCCATCTTCGACGAACTAGGTTGAAATCATTGCAATTATTTACGTTTGACGATACTTTTGTCCCTTTTTCACTTTAGATTGTGCTTAAATTACTGTATGGGGAGCTAGCGAGTGAAATTTGAATTTACTTGGAGGTTTTGATTGATGATTTCTGGTTGTTACATCCAATTCTTAACTGTTATAACTTTGTTCTGCTGAATGCCAGGTGATCTTCATTGGAAAATTGTCTCTGTTTATATCAATAGGGCGGGTCAGGTAAAGTTCCTAGCTTGTCTATTGATTTATTTTATTTTTCTTCTAACGTAGGGCCAATAATTTGGGCATCAATAGAACTTTTGGTCATGAATGTGAACTTGATGGGAAAAAAGGTGCTCACAGCAAAAGAGACTGCTATGATGAAAGAATTGGATCTGCCTTCTCTTTTCTCTTTTTGTGCTTTCTTTATTTAGTCTGGAACTTCTTTTTGTGCAGGTTATGCTGAAGATGAAGAGCAGGCATGTTGCTGGGACCATCACAAAAAAGAAAAAGAGTAAGTGACTACTTTTGTCTTTCGCTAATAATTTGAGCAGAATGGAGGTGGGGGGGTCTTCTTCCATCTAGGGATTTGCAAAAGCTAGCAGTCTTGTGGGAAGAGATCAAAAGGGTTCTTCTTTAATTCCATCCTCTTTTGAATTTACAGATGTGGTGCTGGAGGTGATTAAAGATATGCCGGCTTGGCCTGGTCGCCACCTGCTCGAGGGCGGTGAGCACCGACGTTACTTTGGACTGAAAACAGTTATGCGCGGAGTTGTAGAATTCGAATGCCGGAGCCAGAGAGAGTATGATATTTGGACTCTCGGTGTCTCAAGGCTCCTCTCCATTGCTGCAGAAAGGCACAATAGACATAGGGTTTGAATTGTGTTCTCCAACAATATCAGAGGGAAAACATTTGGCAGATGGGGGAATTGGCAATAGGATATATGGCCGGCTGAAAATTTACATGATGGGTGGGTATTTTGGTACTTGGCTGTGCTGTTAGTTTGTCTTGCTATTTGTAAAAAGGATAAATTAAAGGTTACAACTTATCCCAATTGGCCCCTTTAGTATTGTGGAATATATATATTTTGGACCTTTGTCTTTCAATTCTAATGGAAAAGAAAAGAGATTGGAATGAGAGGTAGCAAGACCATGTGATCCTAGCTAGTCCCTGTTTTTGCACTGTTGAGGAAAGAAAAGGAGGATCTTGGACTGAGGCAGTCAAAAAAGAATAGAAAAGAATCTCGGTGGAGTAAAGAGCAAGATACAAGACAAAGACAATGCCCTCTTGATTTGTTTTTTTTGTTTATTCATGTGGGTTTTGCTTTTGACCCTTGTTGTTGGGTTTATGGATTTAGTTTAAGGTTTTCAAGGTTGTGAATTGTCTTGCTCTTGGTCTGTAATCTTCCCACTTGATAAATTAGTTTTTTGTTTTGTTTAAGTGAATGGTGGGAGGAGGGATTAAGAAATATTTAATTAGCTGGGAGGAGAATAAGAGGCTGTTTGTCAGAGAATTTGTCAAATAAATTAGTGGTAAAAATGATTGCCTCCTTGGAAACTTGGGTCTAGAAGAATTAAACAACTTCTCTTGACCCACTTGGCCGAAGAGGTTTAGATTTCAAAAGCATCCAAGGGAGAGTATTTTTATCTAAGAGAACCTGGAGGGAACACAAGGGATCTGAGGGAGAATTTCTATGGTGGGATTATTCAAGAAATAATATAATACAAAATAAAAAAAGAGAAAAGAAGAATGAGCATGTGGTTTTCTATGACAGCAACAGAATAATTGAAAACAAAATAAATTCACAATTTTGGAGTTAATTTTGTAGTCAAAGTTAGAGTCCCTTGTGCTAGTTTGTAGAAGGTGCTTAAATTGAAGTGGATTGAATATGACAAAAGAAAGCAAACGTTAAGAACAAGGCAAATGGGCCTTGCAGAGAAAGATGATTGAGAATATACTAAGCACCCAATTTCCAAGTTCAAGCATGTAATCGAGACAAGGTAAATACAGTTAATCCAGTTGTACATGAAGCTATAGTTGCGAAAATGGGGGTGAATATACAGTTCATACAAGAAACCATCACAGAAAAATTTTCATCTTCATAAAAGTGGTGAGATGAGAAAATGGGGTCTCTGCTCTTAATCTCTAGGGGTTAGTGAGTGTTGGTTAATTTACCTACCGCCGCTAATTAAAGAGAGAAGGAAGAGGAAGAGTTGGACAACATCAATATACATAGAGAGAGCACCGAATATATACTCATCGTAGCTCAGCCGCTTTATCAGATTGTCTGTGTCGTAAACAATATAACCACAACATAGAAGAGCCCCCAACGCAGAATATACCATCCTTGAAAAAGGCCCGAAGGGAAAAAATATCCGCATGTTCATTCCAAAAATGCACCACAAAGTTAAGATAAATGGATTGGCGGAAAGGAGAAATTCTTGAATACAACTGTTGTACGTGGACATCAAGTCGGGCTAGTAAGTTATTTTGGCATCATGACCTGTGACTTTGTTTATGTAAGAGTGATTTTGTATAACCGTTGTATGCATCATGACCTGTGACTTGTGATTTAACAATGGCACAAAGAAAATGGAAATTAAGTAGAGTTGGGTTACCTGGATGAGGCCAAACATCATAAGCATGAGGGTTGCAGCAAACAAAAATGGGCCAAGGAAGCTGAAATCCTGGCCTCTCTTGACCGCCCAGAATGTGTATATGGTTAGGCTCACAACCACCGTAGCCGTCAAAATCACAGCTAGAAGAATACTTTTCCCTGTAGGCACCAAATTATGCATATTTCAAATTACTATACAACTCAAGAATTCTATTGAGTGGGGTGATTAGTTAGAATTCCATTGCGAAAAATACACGGGAAAAAGTATAGTCAAATTGTGCCCGTCAACTCATGAAGTGAATTCTTGTTTGTGCATATGACACGAGAAATTAATAGCATAACAACATAACATGTTACATAAAAATTATTTTCAGCATGACATATATATATATATAGTTTCTTCTTTTAGGATTTACGTCCGCACGTTATTATTGTGCGGATCCTATTGAAAAAGGCAGGAAAACAAAAGGGGATAGTACAAAAATACACGGAGTCCGCACGATAATAACATAGGATGTCCGCATAAGAGAATTTCTCTATATATATATATATATATATATATATATAAATAAGTACCTGGTCTAAAGGAACAACATAATCCCACCGTAATCGAAAGTAAAATCGTAAACAGAATAAGAAGCACATAATTGACCGGATGCTTTCTTGTGGTAATAGTACAAGGCAATCGTAACTGCACAAATTAAAATTAAAAAAAGTGATAAAAAGGAGATAGAAAATTGATTAGATCAAAAGTAATTTGGATTACCAGCTATGGCAGAGAGAAAAATGCAAACGAAAGTGATGGTGCCAGCCAAGGATCTGACGAAGTTGGGAATGGCGGGGATCGAAACGACGGCGTAGGAAATGCCAATGGTGAGAAGCAACTGAAAGGCGACGATCATGTAGACCTTGCGGATGAAAGCCCATCGGAGCTGAGGGGTCTCCATCTGGTCCGAGTACAATTGTTGCTCCCCATTTTGACCTCTGCCTGCCTCCAAGTCACGACCCTTCATGAACTTTAGCGCCATTGCTAAATCACACTTCACAGAAAAAGAATTTTAAAAAAATAAGGTGAGACAGCCAAGATGATTTAGAAATTTTTGAAGAATATTGAATCGAAAAAGGTTTCGTCGATCGAGAAAGATGCAATGTGATTTTTGTTTGTTTTGTGGGTTTTGTTTGAAAGGGGAGAAAGCGTGGGAACGTGAGGAAAAGTAGGAGGGGGGTTTGGAGAGTCTTCAAAACTGGGTGTATGGTTTAGGCTTTAAAGCTGGTAGTGTAGGGTGGGTTTGTAAGAATTGAAAAATTTTATAAAAAAAACTTAATGATGGGATTTGATACGTGTTTTTTGCTAGTATCGTCCGGATTCACCTTTTATAGGATGAAATGTACGGTGTTAGTTGATAAAAGAGTCGTTTGTAAAAAGCTATTTGATAAATGTATTGCCATTCCATAGACTGGAGTTGCTGCGGATCTCAATTCTAATAGAGATGAAATGTATGGAATTTGTCCCTAAAACAATTAACTTCCTAAATGAGTGCATAAGTAAATATAGCTTACTCTAATTACAAACTTTTTCTTTGGTGTATGTTTGCCATTGCTCCAAAAACATAGGAGTCCAAATGAGAGTAATAGCCCAGCTTAACCCACAATAGATTTGAGCCCAATGGACCAAATTCTTGGGGCCTATATTGACTGAACCCTAAGCTTCTATAATGAAGAGTTTTGAGTGAGAAAATTATTTGAGGGGTTCAATCCCATCATCAAACCGTTTAAAATATTTTTGGGTACTTAAACTAATTTAATATATTTGAATGTTAACTCTTATATATATTTGAATTTAAAGCGTACAGCATGCGGCTATACTCTTTACATATGTATGAATATTTTAACGGTATATCATTAATATTTAAAAAGTATAGCCGAGCGGCTATACTCGTTAAATATATGCAAATATTTTATACTTGTTAAATATATTCGAATATTTAAAGGTATAGCCGATCGGCTATACTGTTAAAATATACTGATATTTCAAGAGTATAGCTGATCGGCTATACCGTTAAAATATACTGATATTTCAAGAGTATAGCCATGCGGCTATACTCTTTAAATATATTACAAATATTTTAAACGTATAGCCGCGCGGCTATACGGCACAAAATGATTCTTTTTGGTAATCAAGTAATATATTTGCCTTTGTTATTACTTTAATTAGTAATTATGTTTTAATTATTATTTCTTTAGTGAATAATTAGTATTTATATATTTATTAATTTCATAAATTACTTAATAAAGAGTAATTTAATATTTAATATTATTTTATACAAAATTATTTTGTTTAGTTTAATATTTGCAATTAAGTAATATCTTGGCCTTATTTAATTATATTAATTATTCTTTATTTAATGTATAATTAGTATTTAAGTATTGTAATTAATCTCATAAATTACTTAATAAATAAAAATTAATTATATTTACTTATCTTAAATAATGTCGTGGACTTTAAAATTATTTTTAATTTTTGAATATATTTTTAAATTATTAGAAAATTATTTTAGTGTTCCAAAAATGAACTTGAGCCTCCAAACCCTAAATCCAAGTCCAAACCTTCACAAGCCTCAAACCTACCACAAGCCTACTGTTGTTTAATTATGTTAACTCGCAAGTGTACGTGCCAACTAGTAGTATAGCAAGACAAGAACGAGGTCGTATCCATGAGGACTGAGAAGTTAAAATTAGTTATGTACTTAGATTACCAAATTCAAGAAGTTAGGAAGTTAAGTCTAAAACAGAATTTAAAGCAATAGTGAGTAGGGGTGGGCGCGGTCGGTTCGGTCCGATTCCTGGCCTCAAATCGGAATTGGTACTATTCATCAGTTTGGTTTCGTTCAAATTTTAGGCAAAAAAAATTTCAAAAACCGGCCAGTTCGGTTAAGGTCCTTCCGATTTTTGAACCGGATTATTAATTTATTATTTTTTTTTATTTTTTTTTAAAAAAAATGCTTTTTAAAATTTTTTTTAATTAAAATATTATAATAAATAAGTTATTTTTTTGGCTTAAAAATTAACAAATAATCCAATTCATACATTTAGAAATTTTTTTAAGTTAAACTTGGAAAAATAGTGATTATAACATTTAAAATATAAGATTATATTTTAAAAATTTGTAAAAAAAAAAATAAAAAAAAAAAAAAAATATGACCGGTAAATTTCGGTTCGGTCCAAATGTCGATGTAGTGTAAAACAAAGGGAATCGGTTGGAACCGGTTCGGTCCGGTTCGGTCCAGTTTGTTGACTTTTTTGGTCAACCGGTTTTTTTTTTCCGGTTTTTTTTTCACCGGTTTGGTTCGGTGTTCGGCTTTTTCCTTTGGATGCCCACCCCTAATAGTGAGTTTTGAAAACAAATGCAGCAAGATTAAATTAGACTTTGAAGTGAGAATGCTTGTGATTATAGAAATAAATGAACAAACTGAAATTGCAAAGGAAAGCAAGTAAACAAAAGTAACAAAGAGTGGTTTTGAAGGTTAAAACACAGGTTTGGAGACTAGGGCATTCAATTCACCATAACAATTCAATTCTGGGTTATAAAGATTCAAGTGACAAGTCTAATTAGAGATTCAAAGATTGATTCTAGCTAATGTATGATTAAGCCATGGTGTTTGGTCCTAACCTTGTATTCCCAATTCCCTAATTTGATAATTTGTTGTCTAACCTAAAATTAAGCATTAGGAATCCATTAAGCATAGAAGAACATTTTAAACAACCAAGTATGTATCTAATCCAGATTGTCGAATTCTCATACACACTCTTCCTATTCATAGTTCAATTTGAATTAAAGCATGGTGTCTACTCTTAATTCAAACCAAGATATACACATCTGAATGGTAGCTAGGCATTCCGATTAGCATATAGGCAAGTAGGCAAAATGAATAAGAACATGAATCATGAATCAAACTTGAAACTTGAAATTTATAAACCCAGAATATTCATGTTAGGTTACATCAAAGCCCTAGTTATGGATTTAGTTACTCATAATGGAAAAGAGACTTGAACAGAAATGAGAAAACATAATGAATGCAATAAGAGTAGAAAAACCCCTTTTTGAAGTTCTTGTGGTGTCCAAGGCTTCTCCAAGTGCTTCTCCACTTCTAATGCTTCTCCAAGAGCTTCCCCACTTCTAGAAAGATGTATGAAGGATATGGAGATGATTTGGGATGAGTTTGAGTGAGTGGTGATGGCTAAGAAAATGAAATTCGTAGGGAAATGGAAGAGAGGTTTGCTTGGAGCTGTTTTGGTGATTGCTAGAGTGTTTGAGATTGTGAGAGTGTTTGAGGATGGCTGGAGTGAATTGAGGGGTTGTGAATCCCAGGATTTGTTGTGTCTTGAATGTGGAATGGATGTGGTATTTATAGGGAGAGGGGAGTGATAAATCTGAATTCATTATGGCTAATGTACACAACACTTGTTTTATAAAATCTGAATTGGTTGCTGCACTTCACTAATGCATACAACACTTGCATTATAAAATCTGAATTGGTTGATGCACTTCACCAATAAATCCCACCAGCAGCCATAGCTCATCTTCATGTCACCATGACTAAGCTTCCAACCAGAAACACTAGCTCATGCCTAGCTCACCATGACCAAGCTTCCAACCAGCTCATCCTGAGGTCAGCATGACCAGCAACTTCAAGAGCTTACAAATTGGGCTTCTCTTAAGCAAATGACGACTTTAAGATGTCCATTGTGAAGTTCAGAATGTGTCTAATCCAACCACACAAGTATTGGCCCAATCCAAGCTTAGATGAAGAAGATAAGTCCGAAATGAAATTCTAACTCAATTTGCTCGCTGACAAAAATCCATCCTGAGCATGGTTCTGTGTTTGCTAGGTGACGGACTCCAGATTTATCCAATGGGGCTGAATTTTGGATATGTTATAGTACACCCATTGGAACAACTTTCATGAAGAATGCGGCCTCATCCGAGCTGTGTAGGTTGCTGAAACAAATCTTGCAATGTGACCTATCGAAACTGGACTGGCAAGGGGCTTGTAGCCAAAATGAGTTTGTCTTTAAGCTCTTCTTCCCTTCATCCAAATCATGCCATACATGCTTGAATTGCATGAATTATGCTTTCTTCTTCTATTGCCCTACAAAACACATAAATGGAGGCAAATAACTCAAAATTATAGGAAACTAAGCAAAAGAAGTAAGTCAATTGGGCATGTATATGTATGAAATTATGAGCTTAACACCTACTATGGGGCACTCATGACTTGATTAGGCTTGGATACTCACGTAACTAGACCTCGGATTTTACGATTAGAGTTTCGAGCCCAATGGACCAAATTAATGGGGCCTATATTGATTGTGAGGGAGTTTCTACAATGAGGAGTTTTGAGTGAGGAGCTTATTTGAGAGTTTCAATCTCACTATCAAACCATTTAAAATGTTGAAATCATTGATTTCCTCGAATAAGCTAACCTAGCCATTTGTTGATAGTGAGATTGAACCCCTCAATTAAGCTCATCACTCTAAACTCCTCATTATAGCCTTTCCGTTGACGGTGAATCCTAATACGAAGTAGTAGTCATGAGCTCCGTCAAATGTAAGGTGAGGCTATAAATTAATGCCCTCCATTTTTTGGAATACTAAAATATTTTTTGGTTCTTAAAATAATTTAATATATTTGAATATTTACTCTTAAGCTATACTCCTTAAACATATACAAATGGCTAGGTCAGTATCTCTGGTAAAATGCATATATCCATTTTTATCATGACCAAATCCTTCAGTCGATTCCTCTATCCGTACATTAGTGCAATTAAAATATTATTTTGTCAAAAAAAAAAAAACGAAAAACGAAAAACCTTCAGTCGATTTTACAATGCATAAAACATGTCGTTTTGTCCACTGATCCTTACGACATGTTAAAATGGGACAAATAGTGTCGCTGGATTTCTTCAAGTGATTTGTTTTAATCTTCGCCGTTGGTTGGAACTTGAATCCAACGGTCAAGATGCGCAACAGAGATACCCCACCTGTTTATAAACCTCTGGCTCTGAGTTCAGGCGCCAAACCAGAACCATTAACAAACTCTAAACAGTCGATTTTCCCCATTACACCGCAGAGTTCTATCTCCACCTTCTGAGAATCTAAAATCCAGTTTCTTACTGATCTTTTTTCTAGGGTTTATAGTTTTCTTGGTAAGAATTATCATGGAGAACGAGAACATTTCTCATGAAAACGAGAACATTTCTCATCTGAGGGAAGAAAGTGGAGTCACGAATCAAGATTCTCAAAGTCTTGATCTTGAGGCTGTTCAAGCGACATCAGAAATGAACAAATCCACTGTGGAAGATAAGCATAATGGAAGTGGATTGATCTTGTCTGAAGAAATTGTGGGTCATGACCAGCGTACTGGTTTGGTGGTTGAGAAAGAAGAAAGCCCAAAAATGAGTGGGGTTTTGCTGGGTAAGACTGAAGGGTTGAAAAGTGAAGAAGAAGAAGAGGCTGTGAAAGAAAAGTTCTTGAATGAAAAATTGGTGGGTTGCGATGAGATTGTGGGTTTGAGAACTGGGTCAGTGTGTGGAAAAGAGAACAGTACTGAAGATGGGAATGGGGTAGTTGCTGATCAGCAAGGCCTCAATATTCCTCTTGATTCTGAAATTACTGATTCAGAATTGGGGCATTCTTGTAGTTCTGAAGGAGATGGGAAGGAGATTGTGAAAGAAGAGGTTGTGAAATCAGTGTTATTGAATGAAAAAATGGTGAGTTCGGATGAGATTGTGGGTTCAGCAAAGACTGAAAATGGGAAAGGGGTAGTTACTGATCAGCAAGACCTCAATAATCTTGTTCCTGAAATTGCTGAGAAAGAAAAGATTGGTTCTGGTTCAGGGTCGAGTTTATGTCGTAGTGAAGGAGTTACAGATCAATATTTGAAGTTTGTAATGAGAGCAGATGACGTGAGATTAGGAGAGGCTGATGACTCCAATCAAGAATGGAGGGATTTCAAAGAGGCTATCATGAGAGCAGATCAGCTGGACCTAGAGTCTATTGGCCTACAGATTGAACGTCGGGTGCGAGCTTCGGTTGAGGACGTGGTGAAGAGATATCCCCAGATGAATTCAATGACAATGTCTCTCTCTATAGGTGACTGGGAGAAAATTCTGGAGAGGGGAGATGTTTCTGGATTGGAAGCTGATCGAGTAGCTATGCTGAGAGAATCTGGAGAGCAAAGAAAGATGCAGGTATTAAAGGCCTATTCTGAGTCTCAACCTTCTGATATGGAAGGTAAACTTGGTGTAATTAAGGAAGCAGAAGTTGATAATGGGAAGACTATTGCTGAACTTGAAGAAGAAACAAAAACTGAAGTTGAGAACGAAAACAATGAGATTCATGAATTGCAAGAAATAGTTATCGTGGAAGAATCAAAAGAGACTGAGTTGAAAGTCGAGATGCCATCAAAGGCCCCAGGGCTGCTGCATCTGCCTAAGCTGCTGATGTCTGCCGGTGTCGTAATAACTGCTATACTTTACACAGCATTGAAGATGAAGCGAAGGTAAAGGAGGAAAATATGACAAAACTGCTCAGCAGTCCTCTTGTATTATTAATTAAACAAAATAATACACATGTCAGCGGATGATTAGTGGATTCATTGGCGTATCGTACTCCTTCCTACACCAGATTATGCGAAACCCTAACATCTGAAGGGCTTCGAAATGTTTTCTCATTGCGCCTCTTTCTTCTTCCTCTGTCACCCGACTCTCTCGTCTCTGCCTCTCTCAATCACTCTCGCCTGAGTCGACTCTTTTTTTTTCCAAATTTTCTCAGCCGATCTCTCAGTTTCTCTCTCACCCGCTGTCTCTCATCACTCGACTCTCTCAGTGACTCAAGTTCCTCTTTTTTTTTTTTTCCAGATTTTCTCACCCGATCTCTCAGTCACACTCTCTCTCTCACCTGCTCTCTCTCAGTACTCTCTCTCTCCCTCACACTTGCTCTGACTCTCGTCTCCCTTAGCCAATTTCTACATGGTTCTCTCTCAGCCACTCCTGCTCTCTGTCAGCCGCTCTCTCTCAGTTTCTCTCGCTCTCTCTGTGTCATTCTCAGTCTCCCTCTCTCGAGTTTTGTAGGTTTTATGTATGAATATGTGTAAACCCTAATTAAATTTTTTTAGGGATTTGACAATTTTTGTTAATTCTATTTATCTGATCTGACTCTGTTGTGATTTGTTGTGGACAAAATTGATTTTGGGATCATAGGAAACGATTGGCTTGCTCTAGGTAATTTCTGGTAATTTCTGTTGTTGTTGCTGTTTGATTTATCATTTATTTCTGGTGTTGTAATTTTAAAGTATACTATCTGCATTTGATGAGATCTTGAGGTAGTTTAAGCATTATATATAGATTAGAATGCCGAGCAAGCAGCAATGAATTTTTTTATTTAAGTTGCCGTATCTGGTAAATGAAATTGTATACAACTCTGGTTAGAGTTTATTTAGTATTGTATTATTTCACCCTTTCAAACTTTGTGTATTATTTAGTATTGTATCATAGTTTATATAATTTTTTTGTAATGCCTTATTTGTAAGTTAATTCTATTTATTTCTGGTGTTGTAATTTTAAAGTATACTATCTGCATTTGATGAGATCTTGAGGTAGTTTAAGCATTATATATAGATTAGAATGCCGAGCAAGCAGCAATGAATTTTTTATTTAAGTTGCCGTATCTGGTAAATGAAATTGTATACAATTCTGGTTAGAGTTTATTTAGTATTGTATTATTTCACCCTTTCAAACTTTGTGTATTATTTAGTATTGTATCATAGTTTATATAATTTTTTTGTAATGCCTTATTTGTAAGTTAATTCTATTTATTTCTGGTGTTGTAATTTTAAAGTGTACTATCTGCATTTGATGAGATCTTGAGGTAGTTTAAGCATTATATATAGATTAGAATGCCAAGCAAGCAGCAATGAATTTTTTATTTAAGTTGCCGTATCTGGTAAATGAAATTGTATACAACTCTGGTTAGAGTTTATTTAGTATTGTATTATTTCACCCTTTCAAACTTTGTGTATTATTTAGTATTGTATCATAGTTTATATAATTTTTTTGTAATGCCTTATTTGTAAGTTAATTCTATTTATTTCTGGTGTTGTAATTTTAAAGTATACTATCTGCATTTGATGAGATCTTGAGGTAGTTTAAGCATTATATATAGATTAGAATGCCGAGCAAGCAGCAATGAATTTTTTATTTAAGTTGCCGTATCTGGTAAATGAAATTGTATACAACTCTGGTTAGAGTTTATTTAGTATTGTATTATTTCACCCTTTCAAACTTTGTGTATTATTTAGTATTGTATCATAGTTTATATAATTTTTTTGTAATGCCTTATTTGTAAGTTAATTCTATTTATATATTCTGACTTTTTATATAATTTTTTTTTCTGCGCAGAATTGATTTGAAGGCAATTTTTTTTCAGATTGGCTTGCTGGCTGTGCATATTTTCTGGTATGGAATTATTGCTGTTTTATTTGCTATTTTTGCTGTATTTTTGTTATTTTTGGAAAGAATTGCATAATTCAATAACGTGATTTGGCAGATATTGAGTAATAATTTAATTTGTATGATTGGTTGCTGTTTCGGTTGTTATATTTATTTTTGATTGCTGTACCTCTGGATTTCATTTTCGTAGGGTATTATTAATTTCATGGAAGGAGAATCTGAAACCCCTGTTTCAACTAACCCACCACCACCACAACCAGCCCCTCCACAACCAGCCCCTCCACAATCAGCCCCTAGCACTTTAGGAAAAAGAAAGCCTTGTAAGAATGCTTCGGGGGTTTGGGATCATTTCACAAAGATAAAGTGTGAGGATGAAACTAGTGAGTCTAGATGCATATGCAAGTTAGAATGAGTTTTAAAAGTTTTTTTTCTTTAAGCATAATTAAAGGCCCTTATTATTTTCTTTTGAGCACTATCAACTGTTTGCTTGCTGTCAGTATACTGTTTACATGGCAAATATTGTTTGCTTTGCTTGCAAAGTCCCTTTACCTCAGTAGAGCATCAAACCAGACAGATATGTATTGTTTGCTTACTCTCCTTAGGAACATGGATCCCCTTTTCTAATGTTGCTCTTTGAATGGAAAGTTCTCTCAGGTCTATTGTAATCCAACTTTTCCCCTTGAAAAAAAGATATTTTGGTTTCTTTACAGAATATAGAAAGAAATTCATTAGGTAGGATGTGAAATGTCAGACTTTAAAAGCACAATAATCTGCACACAGATAGTACTTTGATATTGGGCTAAAATACTATAGTCATGCTATCAAACTAGGCATTTGTATTCTCTTTCATGGATATAGTGCACTTATGAATCATAATTTTTTCGAAAGCACGCAAATGTGCTTAATCCATCTTCTCTATATGAATTTTTTTCTAATAACATTATTGATTACTTAATTTTTATTTGTTCTATGTTATAGGTCTTCTGCTGCAATAGATTAAAACAGAAAACCGTCTGACTCGTTGTGGGTATCAAAACACAACAGTTTTTTATCGCTCTGAAGCTCTGATTTTTAGTGGGATGAAGATGTATGTCATAAACTTTTATTTTTGCTATTCATTCCTATTGCTTTTACTTATTTCTGATGTGGTAATTTTATATAAATGTCTGTTTTCAGCCTTTCTAGACAATTCTTCTTTATTTATTTTTCTAATGTTGGGGATGTAATAAATTCCAATTTCTTTGCAGAGTAGAGGCTAATTCCGGTGTGCTTACCAATTTCGACGTGCTCAAATTTCTAAAATCTAGAGGGGCTTCTAAAGATTCGGCACGGGTTTTTTCTAATGTAACGCCATCAGAGAATAAGGTTGTAGTGGTGTTTATGTTTCCACCACCCACATTCTGTTTTTAATTCAACCTTGTTGTGAAGATTGATTTATTGTTTATTTTCCTTGTTTAGGTTTATGGTTATTTGTTTGGGACTCCTGCTCGTGGTCAAACAATGGAGAATATCAATGAGTTCAAGGAAAAGTGTAAGAAGTATGACCTTGCAGAAGCTGAGGTGCTCAATATCATCAACACTAGGCCATCTAGCATTGTTGGAATATACCCGGTTTGTTATAAATACTATTTATTGTTAATATGTTTCTGTTGTAGCTTATTGATTTTATTAATGACTGTGATGCTTGTGTCTTTATAGTTTCCGTTTCTTTTAAATTTATGATTGTATACATTACCGTGTTTGCTGGTGATGTTTTGTGTATTGGGTTTATGGGATCATGCCGTTTATGCAACAAATTTGTTTGTGTTTGTACCTTGCATTGAGGGTGGATTTGGAACCGTATTAAATTGGGATAGGAAAAAAAAACTATGGGTACTATATTTTGCGTAGAGAATAGTGATGAGGAGCATAATGCTGTATTTTTAGTGCTTGACTGTGGATTTACTGATTCGCATTACTCTCTAGTATGGTAGAACATTGGTGGAGTACCATGTCTTTTCTTTCCCTTCTTTGTAGCGAAAATATTTCTTTGTTTTTCTGTAACTTGTGATATCAGAAAATGCTCAACTCCGCTTGATATTCCCCTAATTATCATTGTTAACAAGACATTGGCAATTAAGGTTAAACAAAGTTACCTTATTCTGTAACTTAATAATTGACAAAGTTTATGGATTGCCTAATTTTCTAGTGTGTCTTTTTGTTTTATATGCTGAGAGAGTCTGATGGCAGCTCTCGCTGGATTAACATGTGGTTGGTGCATGCACAATATCCTTTGTTTTTTTTCATTTATCATCTTCGTTCATGTAAACATAATAATATAATAATCCTCAAGAATATGATTGCATTAAGCTTTTGCGTCTGGATGGAGGTATTTTCCAAGGGTCACATCGTGTCTATACCAAGGCTCCTAATATGATTTTCCCACTTGTAAATGGAGAGAAAATATTGTAACGTTCCAGGTTTGTTCTAATTTCTATAACATGTCAACTCATTTGCAGATTTGCTCTGTTATTTAATTTTTTGTTTTTGATGTTTCACAGCTTATCGAGAATTCCGACTTGCGTTTAGGAGATACTGTTGAAGAGCTGGTAGAATTGGTAGTAGAAGCGTTTCCACCTCCTCCAGCAAAGACTGTCGAACACCAGAATGATAACGATGAAGGGAAACCAGAAAATGAGGAAGAAATGGAGACAATCGATGGGTCTTAGGACTGGCCGTTAATCTTTTTTTAAAAGTCTTGTGTTCCAAAGCGTTCCAATACCAATACCAATGTTGGAAGACACATGAATTTTGGAACTTGTAAATTTGAGATCAAGTTTATCATGTTCCATGTGATTCTCTCCTTTCGTTTTTACATGTACAAGCGATACTGAAGGAGGGAGGTTTCGGTATTAAGCTCGGATTTTGTTCTGCATTCGGCTTCAACCTTATTCTTAATGCATTTGGTCTGGTCAAATGACACCAAATTCAAAACCAATTTCAAGTGTGAACCATTTTCAACTCACACAACCCTAAATCATGAACCCGCCAAATGAAGACGACATGACGTAAGACATTTGATTAAGCGCTGGTCCATTAAAAATGAGACACATGGAAGGTAGCCAAGCTGTTTAATTCTTCATCCACTCAAATTTTTCTTAGCTTTCTTAATCAAAAAAAAAAAAAAATTCTTAGCTTTCCCATTTCTATAACATGATAGTAATAACTGATGGGCATGAGGACAGGCACCATATATTATTATATGTGATTTGCAGATAATAATTTCCCGTTAAACTGAAAACTGATGTGGTATAGAAAAATTGTGTCGGGCTTATAATTGTACCCTGTTTTGAAAAAAGAAAAATAGAAGACTGAAAATGATAGATCCACATCCACAACGCACCTAAATAATTGTGCTCGGGACATCCACCCCAGAGGAATCATGTGTTGTGTTGTCGATCTCTTTTTGTTTGTCTTAAGTTGTGTTGTCATCTTAAAAAGTAAAACATTTGCAGACAAAATCTTAAAGGAATAAAAACCCACTATGTTTTCATCATTAGCCGACTGGATATGAAAATTAAGAGATGAATCATGTAAAATTTTAGAATTCATGTTCGTAAAAGAATTGTCATCATTGATTTTTTTTTTTTTGAAGGATGATAATTGCATTGTTTTTGTGAATTTCAATCATCGCGTATTATGTCACATGATATACATATTGGTAAAATAATTTAGTTAAAAAGAGCAACGGTGCGTAAGTGAGCTCTTGTCACTAAAGGGCATGGGAGAACAATTTTCATACATGAGAACAACTTTGATGATCATGTCGTCTGATTACGTGGACTGTTCGATTGCTCTCACAAGAGAGCATGATCCTTATATTAGGAGTTGTACTTACGTGAAGCCAAATGGTACCAAAAAGCAAGAAGTTATACTCCCTTGTGAGAAGAAAGAATTTCATGTAAGAGAGATAACACTTTTTACTATTCCCATCCAATAACGTAATGACATGTGAGATAACTTTTCCACGTGTCATTGTGTTATTAGTTGGGGATAACAAAAAGCATTATCCCTGCTTACAAATAAGTTTTTCTACCTTGTGAGAGTGGCCGGACAGTCCACTTAGACATCGTGACTGTTTGTACCCAATTTTGGTCAATGGACCAAAAGTGGTTCCCTCCCCAAAAAGAGCGTGGCCAGGGCCCAAGCCCAATAAGTGTCTGTAAGTTGTATTTTTCAAGAGGACTTTTCTTGTTTAAAATAAACACCAAGACAGGACCAAAATCGAAGCCCAAGAACAGAGGGCCCAAAGTGATTGGACTCCTGAAAAATGAAAAATCGGAAACTGTTCCAAACCCACGCGAAGTTAGAGAAGGACCATTAACATTTAATGACGATTTGACTTTTTCCTCTTCTAGTAAGAAAGCCAGCCGCCTAAGGAAGCCACCAAGCCAGGTAAGAAGCCAACTTGCATATCAAATCGCCAAGTACAAAACGCTTCAGACCAGAGAGCTGTTTCGAAGGACGGCGTTTTCGCCAGAAAGTCCAATCACCCCCACTATGGACCGGTTCAGGACGTCAAGTCAGCGAGTTGACTTTGGACAACAGCCAAACATCCTCGCTCAGTCATCATCACTTGAGACCTCTCCTGCTCCTATAAATAGAGAGCTTCCAGCACGGAAGAAGGGGACTCTCTCTCCAAAAACCAAACGCAAAGTCTTGTAAACACTCAAAAAGCACTCAAGATATTCCAATCAAACTCGCTTGGATTTCAGATAGCCAGACGATTTCTGTGTTCATCTTTTTATTTCTCTGCCATCTTCATGGTATGACTAACTTCTGAAAATGTTCAATTTGAATTTGTATAATTTAGCCGGCTATAAACCTTAGATCACCGTGATAATGTATTTCATAGTTTGGAGCCAATAAACATGGATCTTTACCTGTTTTCTGTCGTTGATTTAAGAACTGAATAAAGAAGAATGATGGAACTCGTTTTTAAAGAACTATGCTATGTCTGATCTGCATTTCTCTCTATACTCGCGATATTTAGGCATTTTCCTATTTCCTTTTTTATTTAAACTGAAAGTTCACAAAAGGTTTTTAGCCTGAATCCGGCCTTATAGGCTTAAGGGATATAAAGGTTGGGCCCGAAAATCACATTGTTGGGCCGAAATTTGTGGTTAGCTCATATATAAATATATTCGAATTTAGATCTAGGTTTGTAAGCCCACGTGAGGTGTTTACTGACCAAGAACTTTGTCTTTTTCCCTTGATTGGATAGGTGTTGCTCGCACCAACCAGAGCCGATATATACACGACATAACAACATAACATGTTACATATAAATTATTTTCAGCATGACATATATATATATATATATAAGTACCTGGTCTAAAGGAGCAGAATCCCACCGTAATCGAAAGTAAAATCGTAAACAAAGAATAAGAAGCACATAATTCACCGGATGCTTCTTGTGGTAATAGTACAAGGCAATCGTAACTGCACAAATTAAAATTAAAAAAAGTGATAAAAAGGAGATAGAAAATTGATTAGATCAAAAGTAATTTGGATTACCAGCTATGGCAGAGAGAAAAATGCAAATGAAAGTGATGGTGCCGGCCACGGATCTGACGAAGTGGGGAATGGCGGGGATCGAAACGACGGCGTAGGAAATGCCAATGGTGATAAGCAACTGAAAGGCGACGATCATGTAGACCTTGCGGATGAAAGCCCATCGGAGCTGAGGGGTCTCCATCTGGTCCGGGTACAATTGTTGCTCCCCATTTTGACCTCTGCCTGCCTCCAAGTCACGACCCTTCATGAACTTTAGCGCCATTGCTAAATCACACTTCAGAGAAAAAGAATTTTAAAAAAATAAGGTGAGACAGACAAGAGGATTTAGAAATTTTTGAAGAATATTGAATCGAAAAGGTTTCGTCGATCGCGAAAGACGCAATGTGATTTTTGTTTTGTGGGTTTTGTTTGAAAGGGGAGAAAGCGTGGGAACGTGAGGAAAAGTAGGAGCGGGGTTTGGAGAGTCTTCAAAACTGGGTGTATGGTTTAGGCGTTAAAGATGGTTATTTCTAGGGTGGGTTTGTAAGAATTGAAAAATTAAAAAAAAAACTTAATGGTGGGATTTGATACGTGTTTTTTGCTAGTGTTGTGCGGATTCAATTTTTATAGGATGAAATGTAGGAATTTGTCTAGTTGATAAAAGAGTCGTTTGTAAAAAGCTTACTTAATAAAATGTATTGCCATTGCAACATAGGACAAATGGAGTAATGCCGAGAATGCCCGTCAATGCCTAATAGAAAGGGAAGGCACTATTAATGAAATATCTGTATCCCTAAAACAATTAACTTCCTAGTATGTAAGTGCATAAATAAATATAACGACTCGAATTACAAACTTTTTCTTTGGTGTATGTTTGTTTGCTCCAAAAAAACCGAGGTGACGCAGTCTCCAACCCAAGAAACTAATAGCCCAGCTTAACCCACAATAGATTTGAGCCCAATGGACCAAATTCATAGGGTCTACATTGACTGTGAAGAAGCTTATATAATGAGGAGTTTTTAGTGAGGAGATTATTTGAGGGGTTCAATTCCACCATCAAACCATTTAAAATATTTTTGGGTACTTAAACTAATTTAATATATTTGAATATTAACTCTTAATATATATATATATATATATATTCGAATTTAAAGCATATAGTGCGCGGCTATACTCTTTTAATATATACAAATATTTTAAGTGTATAGCATTAATATTTCAAGAGTCTAGCCGCGCGGCTATACTCGTTAAATATATACAAATATTTTAAAAGTATACCCGCACGGCAATACTTGTTAAATATATTTGAATATTTTAAAGGTATAGCCGATCGGCTATACTGTTAAAATATATTGATATCAAGTGTATAGCCGCGCGGCTATACCCTTTAAATATATTACAAATATTTTAAACGTATAGCCGCCGCGGCTATACTGCACAAAATGATTTTCTT